>CM056727.1:600000-1200000 GCA_029844215.1 Przewalskia tangutica
CGGTTTTATACAAGTCTCGGCGAACAAGCTACGATCAAAGCCGCTTTTCATAATCCTTTATATTAAAATTCAAGTTCCATTACTATTATACAAATCATAACAACTTATCAACAACAATATTCCTTCATTTTAACATGCAACAAGTGATGATAACAACGACAATAACAAATGAATCCATTATAACGAAAAACAGTCCTGATTCGGCGAGATCCAAAACTACTATATGCACTTCTTATTCTCGATTCCGCTTAACACCGTTCATCCATAACTATAACAAAATATAATATGGGAAGATAATAACACAATAACCAACAAGATCAACAACGCCCAAAATGTCCAATTTTGGCCTTAGCCAAAAAATGTCCATACCTTTTTATTCTTCATTCTTCTTATCTGAGTTCATATATCAACTATAAAAATATGTAATATCCACTTACTTCAAGAGGAAGAAGAATTTTACCTTTTATTAGCCCAAAAAATGTCAAGCAGTCAGCTCGACTTTGGCATGATTTCGTTTTGCTCCGTTTCTTGAGTTCCAATCACACGCTGATCATCCACTGAACTTATAACCAACTTCCATCTTGTCTTACCTCCAAAAAGTTCATCTTCAACTTAGGGTTTTAAGGTAAATTTGGTCCAAAAATCGTTACCCTTGTATGGAGATTTAACCTTGGCTTAGCACTTAATCAAGATGCTTAATCTAGGAGAAAATATGTGTTAATCTTGGTCTTCTTTGGCTATGGATTTCGAAAACTTAAGGGAGAGAGAGAAGAGAAATGAGCTTATGAAGATGAAGATATTTGTTATAATGAATCTAAGTCTTCTAAGACTTATCCTATATAGTGCAACTTGTAATGACAAGTGGAGAGGGACAGATGTCACCCTCACATTGGCCAAAATTTCCTCTTCACAAAATATCTTAAAATCGAAGGGCCCCGCAAAATTGTGAAATTCTTGGCGGACCCCATATTATTTGTCACGACCAGGCCGGGCATGGCCCAGTGCCTACACAGGCACCTACAGTATCATCGAGAGATAATCGTGAGCATACAAACTTAATAATGAAATAAATATTAGGTTGGCGGATAAGGCTACCTCGCAGATGTAAACAAATCCAGCGATTACCTCGATTTTTTTATAAAGTGACCCATGAGATATGACTCTGACCTCTACAGAGTTTACATAACAAGCTGTGACGGGACGGGCCCGCCATACCAGAATGTACAAAGTCTACAACTTGAGGCGTACCAAAAGACAAAGCCTCGGAGAAATGGAGCTTTCAGAAGCTGACTGTGATCTAGGAGTGCGGATCGACAAGCTATGTACCTCGACTGCGGCATGAGCGGCCCGAAGAAGTCGATTACAAAATATGTACCAAGTATGCAAAGCGAAATCTTGTAATTTAAATCATAATAGTCGCAAATCTGGTGAAGACGTATATGATAACCTGATTAACGATGCTGTGCCCTTCTTGGCGTGAAAGTAGTGAAAGTCGGTTTACCTTATCTGATCTGTTTCAACATATGAACCGTATACGCGGGGCTATGAACACGACCCTCAAAACATCAAAGCGCGCGTGGGATTCCCAATCGCTGCTGGCCGCTGGGTGTAAAATCTAACCATGTGGCCTTTCGTGGCATCGACCTCGCGTCGGCGTACATACATGCAACACGTATATATACCTCCGCGTGGAATCCCCGTCACTTAAGCGGTAGTAAGTGTAAACTATAACCATGTGGCGCGCGTGGCATCCTGCCTCGCTATCCGTACTGCATACACGATAAATACATACGTATATATATATATATATATATATATATATATATATATATATATATATATATATATATATATATATATATATCTCGTGCGTGGAATCCCTAATCTGGTACATGACTTCATGAGCTAACCCGTGGGGTAATAGTCGTATCAGGGAATTTAACGCGTCTCACGGTCGTGCCGGAATCCTCATCGTAAGCATGTCGAGTGCGTACTCGGAATCCCTTATCGTAAGCGTGTCGGATCGACCGTGGAAGCATACGTGGCATCCCGTCATCGCGTCGATGCGTCGGGTAAACTCATCTGCGTGCCTCGGAATCCGCCATCGTGGCGTGTCGAGGTGCGTGCCGGAATCCTAAGTAAGCATGTCGGATCGATCACGATGGAAGCATGCGGTGGAATCCTACGTCATCGATGCGTTCGGTAGACTCGTAATAAGGCAATGGAAGCATGCGGTGGAATCTACATCACGTCGATGCGTCGAAGTAAACTCGTACTATGACAAAGGAAGCATGCGTGGAATCCGTCAACGTCGATGCGTCCGACAACACATAATTTCTTTAGACTTTCCTCGATATACATAATGGATCTCACCTTTATGGCGCTTAAGGCCTTCCGTATCACTTAACAAATCAGGGATTTAACCCAATCTTATGTCTTATCTTCTTTCAAAGATCCTTTTCACGTAAAACCCGAATACTAACACGTAGTATCAGGCTTATCTACATTTCAACGAGTCACTATACTTTTAGAAATATATCTTTTGGCTTAAATCAAGTGACCCTTTCATTAAACTTTAAGCGATTGATGCGCTTTAAATCAAATTGCCTTCTTAGTTCGATTCTTTCGTCTTTGTTTACCTTACTCGAAAACCGTTCCTTTTACCTTCCATAAAGTTATTATAACCAACTTCCCATAAAGCGGTTATATTAACTTTATGCTTTAAAACTAAGACATCCTTATCCTTTCGTAAAGCGTCATAACTAACTTCCCGTAAAGCGTTATAACTCTTTTATGTCTTAGACAACTTTGTTCTTTCTATAACCGAGACTTGTACTTGATTCAAGTTACACTACTTTCAAAATACTTCAAATATCTTAACTTTGAAAACAAGTTTCTTAACTTAGGAATCAGTCTCTTATCTTTAGAATAGTTCAAGAATCGATACTTTCCAAATCCGATTATCTATACTTTTTCATGTCGAAATCCTTGTCTGGCTTATTAGGATAAACCGTTCTTATAACTTTTCCTTAAGGACACGTGAGTTAATTCTCTAACTCGACCAACTAGACATCCTTAAAACAAGTCAAATATATCAAATGACTTGACCGTTTAAATCACGTCGTCTACCGTACTATCTGATTATAACTACTCGTACTCGAGATAAGAAAGTTTCCACATACCTCTTCTGTTTAATCCTTTGCCAAGTCGATATGCCACGTAGATGTCAACCTATAATGACCATAATACGTCTATTAGCTTAACTGGCGTAGAATATTCTAATGTAAAGTCCGCGTTACTGCGGAAAAAATTGGGCAGCAACTTCCTTTGTTTCCACGTCTTTTCCACCTTTTTTAAGGTCGAATTCAATAACCAAGCGCCCGCATTTAAAGGCGACAATTAAGCTAACCAAAGGGGATTACACGCCTTTACATGGCGCGTAAAATTCTGCCCCACAATAATACAAAACAATCCGATAATCCCGAAGCCACGTTCATTTACAATATCCTGATAATTATCAATTTCCTTTCAATTTCCTTTTAATCAACTCGTTATTCCAACATGTTATATAAATCATAACCAATTATATACCATACATTTATAACATATAGCGATTTTTAGCTAACAAGAATTGATTACAACGTGAGTGGCTAACGTACCCGTTCGGTTTTAATAGTCGACGTGACCCCGATCTTTTCAAACTTTAATATAACAGCCACGGACTCATTTCTTAACTACTATAACTTGAAATCTTCAATTACACGAAGGTGGAGATTTTACCTCAGAAGTCCTCTTTTGAAATCTTCTTCACTTTAAAATTACCATGAACCTCTGAAGCTTGCGACATTTTCCTTCTTGAAGCCTTTCCAAAAATCTCGTGGGGTTCATGATTTGAGAGAGAAGGAGGAATTTTCTTAAGAAACCCTTGCAAATAGCCAAGACTTGAAGACTTGGTCTAAAATAAGACCCTCACGGTCAAAAGATGGGAGGGACAACATCGCCTCATAGGCCTTCTATCAAAATATCTCCTGTTTTTCTCCCCTTTCCGCGTAAAAATCTCGCCTTGGCACCGCGGCCCTGCCTCCGGCTCCGCGGCGCTGCAACCTCAGAGGATTTTCAGAAATATCGGCGCCGCGGCCCTGCAGCGGCCAGCGTACTGCGACGCTTCTGGGAAATCATCGCTGCGTCGACCAGGAACTTCTAACGCGCATGACTTCCTGCCCGATGTCGATCGGCGAGTGGTTTGGTGCTTTGGAAACTAGACTCAACGAACTTCATACAAGTCTTTTAAAACACCTCAAAACTCCTAAAGAATTAGGAGATATACCTCTCCAAAGTTGACTGAATGTCTGCCTACAACATTTTGCCAACCCAACTTTCCAAATTCAAATCTTATTTCCTTTAAATGCGCTCTTAACTTATCTTCTTGAATTTACGGGGTGTAACATTATTAATTCCAATACTTCATAATTCAATACTAATCCCATAAATTCAATTAGAAGAATTAAACTCCACGTTAATAATTTTTCTTCGTCATATTTTTCCAAAAATTTTAGGAGGAAAATGTATATATCCTTTCCTTTCGACCTTGAATCTTGATTCCTTAATCACATTCTCAATTAGTAGCCACAGTATTACGGTGTAATATCCTTTCCCCAGAAACATTCGTCCGAATGTTCGTTAACAAGTTTCAAACTATCTGATTTTGGCGTAGTCTCTTTTCTTATACTATCGACGATACTCCACCAAACCAACAATGCCACACACGACCACAATATAACACATGTATATACACCAATCAAAAATCCAAATAAGGAACCGAATTACCTGTAGGCGTAGGGAACAAGTGGGGATACTTAACCCGTCTAGTGTTCTTGTACCGTGTAAATCAACTTCCTATTGTTATTCCGCCACCACACCTTGATGGAAAACATATCCTTGGTACGTAACCTTCTCACCTGGTGATCAAGTATGGCCATAAGACTCTCCTCATAATCTTGTCCTGTAATCCCACTATATCCAGAATACACAAACGGACCTTCTATATAGTCCCTTTCTCATAATACTCGAAGGTTGCAGTCCTTTCAAAAATAGGATCTTCAGATGTTCCTTTCTCTTTCCGTACTAGGGATGACCCTGCCGTATTCTAAGTCATAGGGCTATCACTATCTGAACCCTTCAGTTGGACTCCCACTCAACTAACTGAAGTGTTCCCTCGTGTCAACTTTTCTTCTTCGTCCTCACATTAGTCAAACTACTAGTTGGTGAATGATCCTATTGTCTACCTAGCTCTGTTTACTAACTTGTGTAAACTCTAATACTAGTAGTATCTCAATCACGAACACTTATGGAAAATGTTACTGTTATACTCCGTAGTTCTGACCCTACGTATGAGAGCGTACGAAAGCATGTAAGACTTAAAATTTTCAAAGGATAGGTTGACGGATTATTACGGACGGGTTTTAGTCAACTTTGATGCGGGTTACGACCCGATACATTGAGAGTTCCTAAGTGTTTCGAAGTCCTAGGGCGTAGTTCGTTGAGTCTAGATTCCAACGCAACCAACCGTTCGTCGATAGGACGTCGGAGTAGAAAGTTATGAAAATTACAAGTTCGGTCTTGTGATCGGACGAGAAAAGTGTTTTTATGACAAAGCGGCGAGGCGCGGCGCGGATGCGAGGGCATGGCGCGAAAGTACTAAGTCGCTGAAGTTGCAGCGCCCTGGCCACAGACAGCAGCGGCACGAAAGTTGAGAGAAGGCTGCGGGGTTTGTGCGCATGGCCTAAGCGAGATTTAGGCGGAAAAACTTAGAAAAGTCGATTTTTCTTTTAAAAGACCTTGGGAGGGTGACAAGTATCCTCCCCGTCTGATTTCTTGCATGCAATATATTGACCAAGTCTTGAAGACTTGGTCATCTTCAATTTCTCTCTCTCTCTAAAAGCAAGCTCCACTCTCTCTAAGTTTCCAAGAGAAATTCAAGCCTAAAGAAAAATCTGAAAAAGTAAAAGGAAGAAGGAAGCTTGTGGCTAGCTTGTTGGTGTTGTTGTGGTGGTGTTCTTGGCAAGGAAGCTAGCAAAATATTTGGAATAAGTTTGGCTAAAACTTTAAGGTAACATTCTTCGTTTAGAAGTAGTTTTTAGTGTTGCATGTTAAGAAGGAAGAACTTGTGGTAGTAAATAATGCTCTTAGACTCATTGCATGTAAGAACTATGGTTTGTATGTGAAGGAATTGGTTAAGAAGATATTATGAGCATGTTGTAGCCTAAAAACTACCTTAGAATTGTTAAGTGAATTGTTGAGTTTGAGTGTGTAAACCCCTTTGAAATGTTGGATTGTTGAGCCTTAAATGTGGCGTTTGGATGATAAATTCGGCCTTGTGAAAGGTGGCAAAGTATGTAGAAACAAAAATCTTGATTTTCCATAGAAATTAGTGACTTTGGACTTGGATTGTTCTACATTAAGATTAGAGGTTAATAAATGTATCATGGTTATTTTAGGTTGACATATTACTTGCGGTAGTTTGGACTTAGCAAATGGATTGACCAAAGAGGTATGTGAAGCTTTCCTATCTCTTGAGCATGAATAGATGAAACTATGTAGTACGGTAGACGTACAAGATTTGGTATTCTTACTTGTTTGAGTATATAATGACTTGTTTCGTTTTAAGAATGTATAAATCTCTTGGTTAGGGGAAAAGTATGATTTTACTAAAGTATAGAGTTAATATAACAACTTTATGGGAAGTTGGTTTATTAGCTTCATAAAAGGGTAATGAGAAGAGATTTACTCTAAAAGTAAGATAAGTATATGAAGAGGCAAATTGGTTTAAGGCATCAATTGCCCAAGAGTTTTATGTATAAAGAAGAGTCATTTTTAAAAGAGTTGAAGTATGTAGTACTTGGGTTAAATTCCCGGTTTTCTTTTATTAAAGATATGATTAAGTGCCTTAAGTGAGCTAAAATGAGAAGGGTATATGAACAAGGCTAATAAGAAGTTATAAGTTTTCTTAACTTATTTATGATTATGATATGATGACAGTTTGAGCTAGGGTAAGAGTATATATCGAGGCAAGCCCCAGATCGTTATACCACTACTCGGGGTAGAGTATATGCGAGGCAAGCCCAGATCGTCATACCACCTTCTCGGTGTAGAGTATATCGAGGCGGGCCCAATCGTTATACCATCTGCACGATTATAAGAGTATATCGAGGCGAGCCCCAGATCGTTATACCATCTGCTCGGTGTAAGAGTATATCGAGAGTCTGATCCCAGATCGTTATACCATCTGTTTGAGGGTAAGAGTATATCGAGGAAGTCTCCAAGATCGTTATACCACATTAAAGTGGACTTGCTACCCGCGATGCGAGGAATACCTCATGCGAGTCCTTATGGGCTTATGCGGGTGAAATAGTCCCGTGCGGTAGTCTGACTATCACGAGGAATACCTCATGCGGGTCCGCGGGACTATGCGGGTGAAATAGTCCGAGAGTAGGGTGCTTATTGATCTACGGGCGAGGTACCTGTTTTGATCTAAGGCCCTATTTTATGCGATTATTATATATATACTTGTCACTCTCGTTGTTAGTAAGGCCTGATAAAAGGTACTTTATTGTCTTGTGACTCGACTTACTTTTAGACTTATGATATCATTATTATAGTATTTTCGACTTTACATACTTGGTACATATTGTGTCGACCCCCTTCCTCGAAATTTGCGTTAAATCTGCGTGGTAAGTAAGCGATTGAGGATCCTCGTTCTTAGGATCACTATTAGGTGTCGAAGCTCGTTTCTCGGAAGCTTGTCTATTGATGCGGATATTCCACGATGCTATAGGTATTTTGTACATTCGGGGTATGGCGGGGCCTGTCATACGATTGTTATCTTTAAGTGCGTAGTCACATATATTACAGGCTATAAGAACCGGTTGTATTACTATACTTTTGTTTAAGTATGTTTTATGGAAAGCGGCACTTATCGGTGGCGATGATATTCACCTTTTTCTCTAAGTTATGTGTTATGTATGTTCCGCTGCTATTCTCTGACATATACCTGACAGGGTACCCCGGTAGGGTACCAGTCGTGGCCCCGGGGTTGGGTCGTGACAATTACTGAATCTAATGTGTGTGTATCATCACGATTAACTCTGCTCGAGGTCTAAAATGAATCTCTCTCATATCTCAAAGTATTTCTCACACTATTTTTCCGCTTATTACAGGTTCGTCACCTTTTGCCGAAGTATTCCTACTGTACCTCATCTACTATCGGTCTTTACACTGTTATGGGATATTTACACCTGGTGGAACCTACCTAACTATAGTCCTATTCACATTATCATCCTTGTCAAAATCCTTCATTCTACTCATTGCTAAACAAAAATATTTCTACCTCTGATAGTCCTATACTCTGCCCCTGACTGAGGAGCTGAAGGCTCATGTGTTGGGGCCTCAAAAACCGGTGTATAAGAGCTCGCCGACTGCGGCATAGTCTCCGGTATAGACTGGGAATAAGCCCTATCAACTCTCTGAGTCTGACTAGTAATTTCCGCTACTGATTTGTCCTTCTGGGAAACTGTTGCCTTCCTCGGAGGCATAGCTGTAACACAATAATATGTCAGAGAGGGATTATCCTAATAACATAGCTCTATTGCACGATCTTAGAGTAAGAAGAATAGAAACTAAATCCTAAATGTCATATAGCCTCATATTTATGGTGTGGCGCGCAACACACCTGTTACACTTCGTGGTTTTAAGACGATAATTAAGAACGTCATTAAAGAATAAGATTCGAATTTTGGTATTAAAATATATTTCTACATGCTAATACAGAATAAATTTTAAATACTACACATGTGAAGACGAGGATTAATACGGGTAGTGGAAATTATTCCAATGAAGTTATGGGTGAGTAACGAATTATATAAGATTACGAGACCTTATAAAAAAATTGGGAATTAAAGGAAGCGGAATTTTAGCTTTAATTACTACTTGACGGACTAATTTATGAAGACAAGAAAGGGTGGACCAAAATATAATATTAAGGGACCAAAGTGTCAATTACATTTTCAGATTTTGGTTAGTTTAATAAACTTATCATCTTCTTCATTCCATATGATTTTCAAGAACAAAAACCCTCCATTTTTCTTGTCTTCTCTCCTCCAAACCCTAGCTGAGACCCGCTTTGATACATAGCAAAAATTCAGGTTTTATCTCCTCTTCTTAGTGTCACGACCCGTTCGGGCAGTGGTAGTGCCTTACAGGGCACCCAGTAGTCATCATCCAGTGTCGGCGGAATATAAAAATAAGACATGAAACAGTTTGTAAAATGAGACACAGTTTTATGTGAGAAAATGTCGCCTTTCGGCATATATAAATAAACATAGTTTTGCAGTTACATCCCAACTGTACAATAGGACTACAGACCTCTAAGAAGGTAAACAACTATGGTGGGACGGGGCCCGCCATACCTGAATATACAAAACTATATACAACAACGGGGAGATCGTACCCAAAGTAGAGCCTCGGAGAAGATGGAGCTCACGACACCAAAGCAAAGATCTAAGGATGTGGATCTAGCACTCTTTGCCACCTGCGGCATGAGCGCGGCCCGAAGGAGGTCGATGCAACGGTACTAAGTATGTGAAGCGTAAAATACTTAAATGAAATCATATCATTTTAAAACCAATTTACAAATATGCGAAACAACGATGTAACGCGTAGTGCCGTATCATAAACAAGAGCAACGATAGGTAAGCGTAACAAGTCTTTTCTAGGTGCGAATGATCGAGCGAGGCAATCGCCCGTAGTATCATTATGCAAGCCTAATCACGGACTCCGTAGTCGCATAGGCCTCGCGTAGGCGCGTGAGGTATGACCCGCGTCGAGGTATCTACTCCTCGGCGTCGTCTGGACTCGTAGTCCGCGTAGCCGCGTAAACGCGTGAGGTATAACCCGCGCGCTAACACGGAACTCGTAGCTCGCGTAGGTCCTGGACCGCGTGAGGTATTCTCGAATCATGGTCCCGGACCGCTGAGTCTACCAGCGTCGGAGGCTTAACCCCGGTATCATGTCAAGAGGTGAGTGATATTATACTAACATAACGACTTATCGTTAAACAACATAAGCGCAACAAGAATACTACATTATACAAGCGTTACGGGACAACACACGTAGCATCATATTATGTCTACTTTTCAAACAATCTTACTACGCCTTACGAGAATCAATACAAGGTTTTTATAAACAAATAAGTAAGCAGTTCCTTTTATCTTTCTTAAGTTGTTATACCTAACTTCCCGTAAAGCTAGTATAACTCTTAAGTTTTTGTTTAAAAACCAAACATTTCTCTTACTGTTAAAAAATGATTGATATTAACTTTTGAAATCTTGAAGATCCTTATTATTGGGCTTAAGTCACGAGACATTGCGTAAGTATTGTCGGGCTTAAGTCAAAAGACATTGCCGTAGTTATTATTCGATTAACACAAATCGTCTACCGAACTATATATATATTTAAAATATCATGCTCGAGTATAGGAAGAATCACATACCTTCGTGAAATCCACGCCAAGTCGAATATGTCGCGTATGAAGAATCATCTATAATAGTCAAATCGTCTATCAGCGTCTAGACTATTACGTAAGCGATTCTAAGTAGAGGTTCCTGATACGAGAAAATTGGGCGCAACTTCCCTGCGGTGAGCTATATAAGTCTCTGTGAAAGCAGTCCATGTAAATCTGATTCAATTATTCTTCTTTTAAACCGCCTACTTTGTGATAACAGTTCAATTACTATACGTAGTATCCTTACAAGTATTTTATACTTATTCTATACTTCTGATGCGCGTTCTCTGATTACAAAGAAGGATAAGATTATTTACCTCGGTAAGCCCAATAATATCCTAGATATAAGTCGATCTGGCGAGGTTTAGCTCTCTGATCTGAGCAGCTCAGATAGCTCGAGAAACCTTTAGTAGTTCTTCAACTTCTACTAAGTACTAAGGGATTTGGGCTAGGGTATTTTAGGAATAGTAACTATACTTGGAAGACAACATTTCTACCAAGGGAGGGGGTAGATTTCGGCTAGGACTACTAGGCTAGGGGGAGAGGTTTCGGCCAAAGCCTTATCAAGAGGGAAGGGGGAGTGTTGGGCCGAACTCAACACAAAGGGATGGAAGGATTTTAGACTTGGAAAGTTTGATTTGTGGATGAAGAACTCTTCATCTTAAGGGGGGTATTTATAGGTCAAGAAATGGCCAAGATGATGCCAAGTGCAAGGCAAGTGTAAGGTCAAGATTTGGGCAAGTGTCCTTATCCATCTACTACACAAAAATATCCTACCAACTCCTTGACAAAACAAGCCTTCCAATTCGGCTCACTTCGCCTGCGTCCGTCAATTAGAGGGTGACAAGTGTCGCCCTCGTTGATCCAAAATGTTTCGTCTCTCGGAAAAATCCGCAAAAATTAGAAATGACATGGCGGAATTTACCTACGCGAGTTTAGTAAAGCGTTTAGTCGAACGATTCTTTAAGTGAGTTGTGCACAAGCATTTTTCGTCGATGCCTAACGAGCTAAACTTTTGTGCGTCGTCCTCGCGTCATACTACGAAAAATACGGTATAACATTCTCCTCGCCAGAAACATTCGTTCGAATGTTCCTTCCCAAACGATTAGCGATAAGATACCTCGCGACTTAACGGTTTGCAAGTGCCACGCGTAGCCACGTTATAACACTTAAGCAAATCGATAATTAAAAACCGGCAAATAGGAAAGTAAGTTACGGAGGTGTGGGGAATAAGTGAGGATACCTCTGCCTCGTGTCTCGCCGGCTTCCGCGTCATCTCCTCACGAGCTCGTTCGCCACGAACTTTGTGAAGCCACGTCCTTGGTCATGAGCGCTAACGGCGATCGATTATCGCTATGGGAAACTCGCCATCGATAATCCCTCGATCACGGACATCGTCAATCGGGTGCACTACAGATGGATCCGATACATCTCCTCGGCATAGAAACATGAAACACGGATGCCTTTGCCTCGGATCGGACGGCGGATCCAGCTCATAGGAAACCTTGCCTACCACTGCGGACAATCGATGCGGCCCGATGTACCTTGGGTGAGTTTCCTTCTTCCGAATCTCATCACACCGCCGTGGGTGACACCGAGAAAACCCAATCATCAGCTGCGAACTCGGATGCGGCGGCGATGATCTGCGTATGACTTCATCGACTACGGTATCGGCAACCGCTCTGGATAAACCGCACTTATCCACTGCTTGCACTAAATCTGGTCCCATTAGCGCCTCGCCCACGTCGAACCAGACTATCGGTGATCTGCACTTCCTCCCGTATAAGGCCTCGTAAAGCGCCGTCGAATCTTTGGGTGGTAGCTATTATTATATGCAAACTCAACTAGAGGCAAATGATCCTCCCGGTACCACGAAGTCGATAACACGGGCTCGTAGCATATCCTCGAAGTGCGGATAGTGCGCTCGGCTGTCGTGCATGCGTGGATGGAATGCGATGCTCGAGCTCACTGCGTTCCCAAACCCATACGGAAAGACCTCGAGAAGTTAGCGTAGCCCGGGCTCGCTTTATGCGATATGATCGAAATAGGGACTCCATGCGATCGGCGATCTCTCGGATGTAAAGTCGGCATAATCCTCGGTAGAAAAAGTCGTCGGCGGGAAGAAAGTGGGCTGATTTAAGTCGACTGTCGGCGATAACCCATATAGAATCATGTCTCCTCTGAGTGCGAGGTAATCACGTGATGAAGTCCGTGTTGATCACCTCGGCTTCAGTCGGGATCTCTGTCGTGCGTAACAAACCACGGGCCTGCGGTGCTCTGCCTTCGCTGCGACAACCACGGGCGAGCTACGAACTCTGCGGCGTCCTGCTTCAAGCCGTCCCACGATACGGATCTGGGTCGTGGTACATCTTGATCGACCACGGATGGATAGAGTACTTGTGTGTGCTTCCCGAGAACCCTGCTTGAAGTCTGAAACATCTGGAACACACAACACGCCCTCGAGCCTTAGCACCCGTGGTGCTACCTCGAGGACCGCTTCCGCCGCGAAGAGCGTATCGCGGTGCGTGTCGACAGGATCATCAAGCGTTGCCTCTTCGCCTCGCCGGCGATGGAAGACTCGGCAACCTCTCGAACTCGAACTCGGCGCTATCGAGAATCAATCAAGCGGACACGAGGCTCGCTAAGCGATGCAAATCACGAACCATGCCCCTCCTCTCTGCGCATCGATGGGCTCCCGTCGACCTACGACTAGGCATACGCCGCAGCGTTGGCCTTAGGGTGATGCGGGATATCGACATCGTAATCCTTAGCAACTCTAACCACCGTCTGCAGCCGTAAGTTCGGCTCCTGCGGTGAAGATATCTTTGGAGGCTCTTGTGGTGCGTATAAATATCACGTGAACCCGTACAAATAGTGCCTCCGGATCTTGGCGTGAATCACGCTGCGACTCGAATCATGGGTGGGGTAGTTCTCTGCGTGTTTCTTAATTTGTCGGGATCGTGCGCTATAACTCTACCTGCTGCGTCAACACGCATCCCGGCCGATGCACGGCGCGTCACGATACGACATAACCATACGGACCTGCGGAAGAGTAAGAAGCGAGGCGGTCGTCGATCTCGCCGATAACTAGAAACCACGCTCCTGACATCGATCCATGAAACTTAGCGCCCACGAGTCGGCTAGTCAATGGTGCGAGAGATAGAAGCAAACTTCTCCACGAACGCCGATAGTAACTGCGAGGCCCGAGCTGCGAACCTGCAGCCGGAGTAGTAGGTGCAGGCCAAGTCATGGCCTCGATCTTGGCGTATCGCTCGAATACCGTCGGCCCGACAATATGCCCGAAAAGCCACGAAGCGACCAAAACTCACATTTGGAAAACTTGGCGTATAGCTGCTGGTCGGAGAAGCTATCGGCCACAGTCGCCGAATGCTCGCGTACTCGCTCTGGCGAGAATAAGCGAGATATCATCGATGAACACTATCACAAGCGTGTCCAAAAATGGTTTGAACACTCGGTTCATCAAATCCATGAATATTGTCGGAGCGTTGGTCAGCCCAAGACATGACCACGAACTCGTAATGCGTCTGGTCGGAATGCGATCCTAGGGACATCGCCTCTCGACTCGTGCACGATGATAGCGATCGCGGTCAATCTTGGAGAAACATCTCGCTCCTGCAGTGATCGAACAAATCATCAATCACAGGAAGGGGTATTTGTTCTTAATGGTCACCTTGTTCGCTGTAATCAACACACATGCGCGGCGTCGATCCTTCTTCACGAACAATCTGGCGCTCCCGGGGAGAAACACTAGGCTGATGAAGCCGCTTCTCCGGCCAAATTTCACGGTGGTCCTTGACTCTCTCAACTCGGCGGGTGTCGTTACGTATGGCGGAATGGAAATAGGCGAGTGTCAGCAACACGTCTATACAAAACTCAATCTCCTCTCTCGGGATGGATGCGGGAGGTCGTGCAGAAACACGTCGGGAACTCTCGACTACGAGGCCGGTGAAAATGCGCGCTGCGGCCTCGATATCAAACACGAGCGAGATGGTAGATGTACCCTTCTGCGCTATCTTCCTAGCCGAGGTAGGAAATAAACCTACCGCCGGCGTCTGATGTTTCCCTCCCGCTCAACAACCGGCTCCTCGGAAGCTGGAACGTACTCTCTCTCTGCGGTCTACATTGTCGTAGCAAGCTAGCCAATCCATACCCGTGATCGCGTCGAAATCCGTCATATACAACTCTGTCAAGTCGGCTGGAGTCGGCTGTATATGGTCCTTTGGACAAGCCACATATACGCCGAGCTACCAGAATCACCCATGGCGTAGCTACCTCGAAAGGGTCTATGGACTCGAGCTCATCCCTATCCTACTAGCGATAAGGGAGATATATGGGGCCAGTAGAACCCGGATCTATCGAGGCATACACGTCAAACCAAGAAAGCGATAAGGTACTGTGGCGACATCGGTGAGGCCTCACGATCTGCCCGGTGGACAAGGCATAAATGCGATTCGAGGACCGCTAGAAGCTGAGACCAGCGCCACGACCTGCGCGACCTGGCGGCCCGTGAGTACTTTGCCCTCGGGCGATGGCTATAGGAGATGAAGAAGACCGAAAAAGAACATGGTGACCTACCATCAGCCACTTGCCGCCAGTGGACGGTTCCTCGCAAAGTGACCTGCGGCCCTGGCGTAACAAACTCCGTAGCGATACCACGATTCCGAAGTGGGATCTGCGTCGGCCACTGGCGATGGGGTGGTCGTCGGCGATCTCTTGCTGCGGGCGTGCAAGTCACGGGGCCTGATGCGCCTCGAATATCTGGTGTCTTGAGGATGGTGCGGGAGTACTACGAGTGGTGTGGTGCAAATCTAGGCTAGCTGTTGAGGCGCCCACCGCGATAGCTACCAAAAGACCTGCCGTCACGGTCTTAACCTGCTGTCTGTCGACCGACGTCGGCCTGCGCTCGCCGCGTCAGTGCGTGAGCTGCGTGCGGGTAATATCCATGCTGGTGAAGAGCCACACCGCGCATGAACTTCGGCCATATAATCATCTAGCGGTGGCGTGGCGATGCACCACATCCTCCGTATCTGCTACCAATGCGGGGACATATCGAGCAGCGAATCAAACTCAGCGTTGTACTCCACTGGCGTGCGTCCTCTCTGTCTCGACAAAAATCACGCCGGCGTGCCTCGCCATGCGTGGAGGCAAGAAGTGAGTGAGAAAGCCTCAGGAACTTCGTCCCAGTAGATGGGGCGCGTGCTCTCCCGGGATAACTCGCGAATCAAACCAATCATTGCGGTATCACGCGGCCGATGCGAACCGAAAGGTCGCGGACTCGGTCTCTGAAGCCTTGATCACCGCGTGATCCCTATGGCGGCGGATGAACTCTGCGGATCATCCTCGGCCTCGACCGTAAAACTCTGGCGGGCTACAACTCGGAAATCCGTAGTCTCAGTATGCGCCTCGGGTGAACCACGGGTACTGCGGGTGGGCCAGGCTGCCGCGTCGGCTGTCCTCGTATGCGCCGCGATCACGGCGATGGCGGGTCATCTCTGTAACCCGTCATCCGCTCGGTGTGGGGTGGAGGTGTAGGTCTTGTGGTCTCATCGACCCGCTGCTGCGACCCTAAACCTCGCAGAATTGGCGTCGTGGAACTCGCCCGTCGGGTATAGGCGGGCACGAGCCTCGTGACTCTCGGTGTCCCACTAGCGACTCCATGGTGCCTTGCCGCCACGGGCGGGTTGCCTTACGTGGAGGCATAAGCGTTCTGAGAAAGGAATCGTTAGAGGTCCGACTTATAACACTGACTCTGAGACACGATCTCGAGTGAGAAGAATGAAACCAATCCTAAATATCCTATAGCCTCACGATTATTGGTGTGGTGCGCGCAGATAATCAGATACTAGATACGATGCGTAGACACTTTCAGAGATTAAGCGCTCACGATACCACTTTTGTCACGACCGTTCGGGGCGTGTTGATGCCTACGGGCACCCAGTAGTCATACATCAGTGTCGTGAATATAAAAACAAGACATAAACGATTTGTAAAATGAGACACGATTTTATGTGAGAAAATGTCGCCTTTAGGCATATATAAATAAACATAGTTTTGCGATTACATCCCAGCGTACAATAGGACTCTGAGACCTCTGAAGGTAAACAACTATGGCGGGACGGGGCCCGCCATACCTGAATGTACAAAACTATATACAACAGCGGGAGATCGTACCCAAAGTAGAGCCTCAGGAGAAGATGGAGCTCACGACACCAAAACAAAGATCCTAAGGATGTGGATCTAGCACACCTTGCCACTTACTGCGGCATGAGCGGCCGAAGGAAGTCGATTACAACGGTACTAAGTATGTGAAAGCGTAAAATACTTAAATGAAATCATATCATTTTAAAACCAATTTACAAATATCGCGAAACAACGATGTAGCGCGTAGTGCCGTATCATAAACAAGAGCAACGATAGGTAAGCGTATGAGTCTTTTCTAAGTGTGAATGATCGAGCGGGGCGATCGCCCGTAGTATCATTATGCAAGCCTAATCACGGACTCCGTAGTCGCGTGGGCCACTCGCGTAGGCGCGTGAGGTATGACCGCGTCGAGGGTAGCTACTCCTCGGCGTCGTCACGGACTCGTGGTCGCATGACCACGTAGCCGCGTGAGGTATAACCCGCACGCTAACACGGAACTCTCGTAGCTCGCGTAGGTCCCTGGACGCGTGAGGTATTCTCGAATCATGGTCCCGGACCGCTGAGTCTACCCGCGTTGGAGGCGACTTAACCCGGTATCGTGTCAAGAGGTGAGTGATATTATACTAACATAACAACTTATCGTTAAACAACATAAGCCTGACAAGAATACTACATTATACAAGCGTTACGGACCTTACACGTAGCATCATATTATGTCTACTTTTCAAACAATCTTACTACACCTTACGAGAATCAATACAAGGTTTTATAAACAAATAAAGCGATTCCTTTTATCTTTCTTAAGTTGTTATACCTAACTTCCCGTAAAGCTAGTATAACTCTTAGCTTTTGTTTAAAACCAAACATTTCTCTTACTGTTAAAAAATGATTGATGTGCTTTTGAAATCTTGAGATCCTTATTATTCGGGCTTAAGTCACGAAGACATTGCGTAAGTATTGTCGAGCTTAAGTCAAAAGACATTGCCGTAGTTATTATTCGATTAACACTGCGTCGTCTACCGTACTATATATATATTTAAAATATCATGCTCGAAGTATAGGAAGAATCACATACCTTACCGGTGAAATCCACGCCCGAGTCGAATATGTCGCGAGAGAATCGACTATAATAGTCAAATCGTCTATCAGCGTCTAGACTATTACGTAAGCGATTCTAAGTAGAGGTTCCTATTCTACGGAAAATTGGGCGACAACTTCCCTGCAGGTGAGCTATATAAGTCTCTGTGAAAGCGATCACATGTAAATGATTCAATTATTCTTCTTTTAAACCGCCTGCTTGTGATAGCAGTTCAATTACGATACGTAGTATCATTACAAGTATTTTATACTTATTCCTATACTTCTACGATGCGCGTTCTCTAATTACAAAGAAGGATAAGATTATTTACCTCGGTAAGCCCAATAATATCCTAGATATAAGTCGATCTGGCGAGGCTTAGCTCACAATCTGAGCAGCTCAGATAGCTCGAAACCTTTAGAAGTTCTTCACAACTTCTACTAAGAACTAAGGGATTTGGGCTAGGGTATTTTAGGAATAGTAACTATACTTGGAAGACAACATTTCTACCAAGGGAGGGGGGGGGGGTAGATTTCGGCTAGGACTACTAGGCTAGGGGGGGAGAGGTTTAGGCCAAATCCTTATCAAGATGGTAGGGGGAGTGTTGGACGAACTCAGCCTTGAGGGAGGAAGGATTTTAGACTTGGAAAGTTTGATTTGTGGATGAAGAACTCTTCGTCTTAAGGGAGTATTTATAGGTCAAGAAATGGTCAACCAATGGCCAAGATGATGCCAAGTACAAGGCAAGTGTAAGGTCAAGATTTGGGAAAGTGTCCTTATCCATCTACTACACAAAAATATACTACCAACTCCTTGACAAAACAAGCCTTCCAATTCGGCTCACTACCGCCCACACATCCATCAATTAGAGGGTGACAAGTGTCGCCCTCTCATTGGTCCAAAATGTTTCGTCTCTCGGAAAAATCCGCAAAAATTAGAAATGACATAGCCGGAATTTACCCTACGCGAGTTTAGTAAAACGTTTCGTCGAAAAACGATTCTTTAAGTGAGTTGTGCACAAACATTTTTCGTCCAATGCCTAACCAAGGCTAAACTTTTGTACGTACGTCCTCACGTACATACTCTGGAAAATACGGGGTATAACACTTAGGCTACATTTTCACCCAAAAAATTGAAGCAAAACAGTGAACAATTTCGGCCCTGCTAACCGAATTTTAGGGCATTAAATTTCAAGTTTTTGGACTAGGAAGAAAAACGTGTAGGGATGGTGTGTTAACATTGTAGAACACATGCATGTCAATTTGGAGTAGAAGAAGTGAAAAATTGGGCAAGAATTAGGGGGAAAAACGTGACTGCTTGAGCAGTTTCGTGTTTCACTTTTCTTTGAGGTAAAATTCTTCTTCTTATGATATGATTAGGATTGCATTTTGTTGTAATTAAAGAAATGAATGTGTGTTATGAGAAAGTTGACAAACCTAGCCATAATGACAAACTCCGGAACATTGGAGCTGTCCCAAAATGCTGAACAAGGATCCTAAGCTCACAGATCCACAATTGAGTACCTAGACCTGCGGACATGAGCGGCCCCGAAGTGGAGTCGATCTGGCCAGTACTAAGTATGGAACGAAAATAAAGTACAACAAATAAGATCATAATTGTACAAAGGAATGACAGAGGAAAGTATGAAAATCAAATACCAGATCCTACCGTGTCATATAAAAATCAGAGCCAACTGTACCTTTATCATTGTACTACTGTAACACCGTACCACTTTCAAATATGAAAGCCATGTCAAAATCCGGAACATCTGCCCTCAGCATATAATATCACAGAAGCATGCTCGTGGAATACAATATCCTTTGTCGTGTAACAAAAATAATATACAACCGTCGTCGGATAAGCGTACGTGGAATTCCCAGCATCCTTTGTTGGCGTGTAATAAGTATAATAATCAAATACGATTACCTTGTGCCTTTTTAACAATGAGAGTAATAAGAGTAAACTTTCGTTTTAAAATATGAAGCTTATGATTAATTTAGGATCGCGCGTAGTATCGTTATGCAATCTATTCAAGGACTATTTCACCCACATAGGTCTTGTGGACCCATGATGAAGCAATTTGCCTGCGTAGGACTATTTCACCCGCGTGGGTCTTGTGACCCAATGGAGCAATTTGCCCGCGTATGACTATTTCACTGCATAGGCCTACGGACTCATGATGAGCATATCGCCGTACTCGCGTCGTAGAGCAAATCCACGTATATGTAATGTCGGGGATTGACCATGATAAATAATATAACACTTGCACTCTGGCTATCATGAACAACATATGCAAGTTAAGTAATCTTTAACTCTCATTAGATCGAGTGAATGAACCACCACTTTAGGCGATCAAGGCCTTTATCGTATCATTCGTTTTAAAACAACGAAGACAAATACCATGCCTTAAGCTTTTAAAATAAACAAGACAATAATACTCTAAGGAACATTGATAATTCGGAAAAACATCATTCCAACATTTTCACCTATTAAATCATTTTATCGAGGTATATCGATGATCTAAATTAGTGTGTTCATAACGTCTCTGCGCTATTACACCTCATGACAAGCGGTGTGGGACTTAGTTTAAACAAACACTTGAGAAAATTTTAGAACTATCCTTCACCATGTTTAACAATCTGCAATCTATCTATTTTATAGCCAACTCTAACCACTAACTAACCGACTGCGGCTCCATTTGGTACAGCTTATTAAAAGAGCTTATAGGAGTAGAGTTTTTTCAAGTATATTTTTTATCAAAAAGTTGTTAGGTGTTTGGTTGTCAATAAAAAAATATTTTGTATAAAAAACAAAAAAAATCTAAAGCCAAAAGAAGCTCTACTCCAAAAAACTCAAATTTTAGGCTTATGGAATAAGTGCTTATTTTAAAATAAGTTCTACTCCTTTTTAAAAATAAGCTCAACCAAACACCTCTCAAAATTTTATAAGTGCTTATTTTAAAAAATAAGCACTTATGCGCTTAAAATAAGCTCAACCAAACAGGCATGCATCTATGACATTTTTCAATCATGTACTTCTCACGTGACTCCTTTTATAAAACAACATGTGAAAAATGTTGGAAATTTACTAGACGTGAAATATAGTTGATCCTATTAATTATGACTCGAATAATTGGGGTCCCGCACGTCGGAAACATTATTTCCACACACGTGTACATAATATACCAAGGATTGCAAATTTCCTTAGTGGAAGAGATATTGGTACGTATACGAATTATTTGAGACATAAGATGATAGACGGTTATTGGCCAAATGACAGTGGTTCCACGTTGGTAAATGAAGGAAGAAGTTTATAGTGTGTTAAAAGATAAGACGATTCATGAATCGCCGCGGCCCGGCAAGGACCGTGGTGCTGGAGCACTGGACTACAGGGCCGCGGCGCCGTGTCTCTGAAAATATGAAAGAAGAAGTTTCTAATTAACCTCTTTTTAGAAAACCTGGGCACCAAAATATCATGCACCCATCATTCTAATTAACCTCTTTTTAGAAAACCTGGGCACCAAAATATCATGCACCCATCATTCTAATTAACCTCTTTTTAGAAAACTTGGACACCAAAATATCATGCTGACATTACAGTTAAAAATCTAGGTACCAAAATATCATGTACCTATCATTATAGAACATCTTTTATTTATAAAACCCAAAGTACTATCAATAGAATAGGTAAATAACTTTCATTTTAGAAACCCAAAGTACTATCAATAGAATAGGTAGACAACTTTCATTTTAAAAACCCAAAGTACTATCAATAGAATAGGTAAACAACTTTCATTTTAGAAACTCAAAGTACTATCAATAGAATAGGTAAACAACTTCCATTTTAGAAACTCAAAGTACTATCAATAGAATAGGTAAACAACTTCCATTTTAGAAACCCAAAGTATTATCAATAGAATAGGTAAACAACTTCTTCTTTTTATAAAACCCAAAGTACTATTTAGAGAATGGATATAACAACTTCCATTTTATAAAATCCAAAGTACTATCAAGGAAATATATAGAACAAATTCTATTTTATAAAATCCAAAGTACTATCAAGAAAATATATAGAACAACTTCTATTTTATAAAATCCAAAGTATTATCAAGGAAATATATAGAACAACTTCTATTTTTAAAATCCAAAGTATTATCAAAGAAATATATCATTAGGGAATAAGATCCACTCACTTTATAAAAAGGAATCATGCTAGAAGAAGAAAGGATAGTTCACATACCTTATTGACGAGCTAACAAATTCTACAATCTAGGATATGTCTCAAAGTACTTCAACCTATAACAACAATAACACGTATATCAACACGTGCTAACTAAAGTAGGTTAATACCAAGTAAAGGTTCTCTTTTTCCTACGGAAATTTGGGCAGCACTTTCCCTATATATACGTACTTTTCCACCTTTTCAAGAAGGCCCAAATTCATCAACAACCAAGCACCAATTAAGAACACAACCAAACAACAACCAAAGGGTATTACACGCCTATTTTACGTGTAAAATTCAGCCCCTTAATCCACCAAAATAGTCCATAAAAATCAGTCTAATATCCAACAACAACAAGGGTACAATGTGAAGTCTTTTAACACCTTTCTACACCCTTAATCTTTTAGGACTTTCATTAGAAATTTACCACATTAAACATGCATATTGACCACTGAATTTCCAGTATTAAGCATACAAAACATTCCCTAAAGCGCACAATAATATCCCACAATTTTATACAAGTATCGGCCAAACAACTACAATTCAAAGCCCTTTCCATAATCCTTTATATTTCAATTCAAGTCCATTACTATTATACAAATCATAACAACTTATCAACAACAATATTCCTTCATTTTAACATGCAACAAGTGATGATAACATCGTGATAACCAAGCGAATCCATTATAGCGAAAAGCAGTCCTGATTCGGCGAGATTCAAAACTACTATATGCACTTCTTATTCTCGATTCCCTTAACACATGTTCATCCCTTAACTATAACAACATTTAATATGGGAAGATAATAACACAATAACCAACAAGATCAACAACACCAGCGTCAATTTGGCGTTAGCCCGAAAAAATGTCCATACACTTTTTATTCTTCATTCTTCTTAATACAAGTTCATCTATCAACTATAACAATATGTAATATCCAATTACTTCAAAAGGAAGAAGAATTTTACCTTTTATTAGCCCCAAAAAATCCAAGCGATTCGCTCGACTTTGGCGCGATTTTCATTTTGCTCGACTTCTTGAGTTCGATCGCACGCAAGCATCCACTACAAACATAACCAATTTCCCTTAACATCTTACCTCCAAAAATTTCATCTTCAACTTAGGATTTTAAGGTAAATTTGGTCCAAAAACCGTGACCCTTGTGTGGAGAGTTAACCTTGGCATAGCACCTAATCAATGTGCTTAATCTAGGAGAAAATATGTGTTGATCTTGGTCTTCTTTAGCTATGGATTTCGAAAATTTAAGGGATAGAGAGAAGAGAAATGAGCTTATGAAGATGAAGATATTTGTTATAATGAATCTAAGTCTTCCAAGACTTATCCTATATAGTGAAACTTGTAATGACAAGTGGAGAGGGACACATGTCACCCTCCCATTGGCCAAAATCTCTTCACAAAATATCTTAAAATCGAAGGGCCCCGCGAAATTATGAAATTCTTGGCGGACCCCATATTATTAATTCCAATACTTCATAATTCAATACTAATCCCATAAATTCAATTGGAAGAATTAAACTCCACGTTAATAATTTTCATTGTCATATTTTTCCGGAGGAAAATGTAAATATCCTTTCCTTTCGACCTTCAAATCTTGATTCCTTAATCACGTTCTCAATTAGTAGCTCTGGTATTACGGGGTGTAACACATACCTTCCTGCATTCGTAGATTGAACAGACGCTGCTTCGGAAGCAACTTTTTGGTTAAGGACTTCGTCATATAAAGACTCTCGAGCTTGACCCATAGACCCTGCGCAGTTTCCTCCTCCGTGACCTCAGTGATAATATCATCAGCAAGGCTCAACATAATTGTTGAATGAGCCATCTCTTCCAGAACGGCCATCTCAGCGGTAATGAGTTCTGCCGGCTTCCTAGCAAGCGACGCCCAAAGTGTAAAATCCGGAAAATAATAATAATATATAGTTGTTGGTTGAGTTAATAAAAATACATATATATGAGAAAATAAAGAATAAATTGCATGGGATGGAGTTAGTGTTAAAGTTGGATAAATAGATAGATAAGAATGAAAATAATAAAATAAAAAAACAAAAACAAAAGATAAAAAAAAAAAAAAAAAGGGGATGTTGCTGCACGTCCCTAATCCCCACTTCACCCTTCCCCCTTTGATTCCCCACCCTTGGTCCATCTCATAAGTTATACAATTATCTCCACTTATACATTATACTTATACACAAACAAAGTGCATACCACAAAGCTTAGAAAATCAGAAAATAATCAAGTGAACAAGAAGGAAAAAATCAAGAAAATATCAAGGGAGGAAGGAGAGAACAAGAAAATTAGGGAGCAGCTAAGGAGCAAGGACCACTTGTAGCAACGAACCACAATCCTTTCACACTTACAAGGTGAGTTTTCTCACTCAGAAATTCTTGGTAACATCCTTTATTTTAAGTTCAATACATGTTAGAATAAGAATTGAGTATTGAAAATAAATAATGAGTTTTTGATTGTTTAAACAACTAGTTGCGTCATGAACTTTACGAATTGTTCTCACTGAGTTATAATTGTTAGAATTTGATGAAATTAGGAAGAGTGGTACACCTCTCTATTATGATCATATAGAACCAAAAATTAGGTAAAATGGACATACGGTTTGAAAGTTATCATAGTTCAAAGTTCCTGCCATAGATTTGGCCGAAATTCGGAAAGGGCATAATTACGGACTGTTTTTATTGAGTTTTACTTTTTAGAATTATATGAAAATTTACATGGTTGTAAATCTCTCTGTTACGGACAGATATAGATAAAGAGTTATTAAAACGGACATACAAGTTGAGAGTTATTGTAGTTTGAAGTTGCTGCCTCGGATTCGTCGGAATCCAGAAGGGCAGGACGTTGAAACGTAAAACTGTACTAATCTGTGGGGAATATGAAAATTTTTGCTAAATGAAAGTTCTAGATATCTTTGTTGTGGACATTTTTAGACCTTACGGGGGTCTATCCGACTTACGGATTGAGAGTTATCGCTGTTTAAAGTTTCTGCCTCGGATCTATCGAGATCCAGGAAGGGCAGCGAATAAAAGTGTAAAACTGTACCAAATGGTACAGAATATGAAAGAATGGTTCACATGGAGACGTGTAGCTCTCTGTTCTCGTCGTTTTGAGAATTTATGGGGATTGAGCGGGTTTCTGATTAGGAGTTATGACTATTATAAGATTGGGTCTTTGTTTAATAAAAATTCTGCGAAACAAATTTCATGTGACTGTTTTGAGGATAAATTTGTGTTAGTTACCCAAAGTAGTTTTAAATGAAATTGGAGTGCAGTGAAAGATCCCGTCTTACCTTAGTTTCCGCTTGAGAGACACCTTAGTTGGAGTTATGGTTAAAAAGTTATAATCGTTACAAGTATGAATGACGAATGTTAGAAAAGAGAATAGTATTTATTTGATCTTACGAAAAATATGAAAAGTGAATACGTGTTCACATAAATATATAAATATATAATGGATCGGGTTGCGCGCAACAAAGCGTAAAGTGAATACGCGTTCACAAATCGTAAATATAATGGATCGGGTTGCGCGCAACAAAGCGTAAAGTGAATATGTGGCGCCCGAAAATCGGGCGTCGGCAGTGCCTTACCGGGCACCTAGTGATACAACATCGAGAGAAAACGGCGGAAAATAAAACATGAATCATGAAACAAGAGATATAATAAATAAGCAGGCCAACCAAAGCGATTGCCTTGGTATATACATAAAACGACAGTTTAAACCTTTTACAACCACACGCGATGTGATTCTGGACCTGCAAGATTTACAACAACTATGGCGGGACGGGGCCGCCGTACCCACGAATGTATAAGCATCTCTGACTCGAGGTAACATACCAAAAGATAAGCCTCGAAGGAAGCGGAGCTTTCAATCTGTGAAAGGTGATCCTAAGCGAGGATCGGCGGCCGATGTACCTTTTACTGCGGCGTGAGCGGCCCGAAGGAGGTCGATCTGGCAATTACCAAGTATGTGAAGCGTAAATCGTAAATGAAATCATAATAGTCTATATAAAGCGGGAGACATGTATGATGACCAAACTACGATATATAACATATAACGATTCACATCGAGAGCGAGGACTCGCGCCGCTCAATTATCACTCGTGCGTGGAATTTCTTCCTCAGCTGCCGGCGATTTATGATATAACAATACCAAGGATTATACATGAACACCATGTCCCACGTGTTATAAAACCGTGCAGGACAAGTATAACTACGAGATCCGGCCGTACCAATAATACAATACAATGCAACGAAACACGGCGTCACGGGGCAAGTGCGGCCGACTCTAGGATACCAAGGCGGTCCGCGGTGGCGGGGCAATCTGGTGACCACGAGGACCGGCGTATCACGAAACCGTCACTATCTTGAGCGGGGCAAGTCACGGTGACTACGAATACGAGGCGAATCGATCCGCGAGGCGGGGCAATCACCGAGCCACCAGGATACCCGGCGAGCAGATGAAACCTCAACGATCCAACCGGCCTGTCGAGAGAGCAGCGGTAACACCACACTTGCACAACAAAGGCTATCATCACGAGCATAGGCAAGTTTCACGACAACAAGCGTAGGAATGTTTCACCGCGACAAGCGTAAGCAAGTTTCGCGTCACTCAAGTACGCCGTTTTATGCCAAAGTCGGGTTTCGACCCTAAAGTACTCGTCAGTTAAATTCTTTAAAGAGATCCATTACTTATCAAAGTCACGATACGTAGTATTAGAATGACCAACCCACGTTCCTTTTCACAATCAAGTAACAACATTCTTTTCCTAAGTTCGGTTTGCCTAGTTTGATTACTCGAAGCCTCATTTTCAAATGGTTTCATAGTTCGTAAACTTAATCACTTGATTCCTTTTAGAACAATTGAGTAATATAAGTCTCAGCGTGAGTAGGTTATTCTTGTTTACAACATTCTTATTACGTGACCATGATCTAGAAAATGTAATATCATTTTGTCTCGTCTTAGTTTACATGCGGATGGAGGTTTCTGCGGTTTTAATACAATTCATCATTATTGATACATTTTCCTTTATTAGCAGCTGCGGTGGTGCAGCCGATACGTTACGATTTCGAAATCGGTAAAACATTATCCTTTAAATAAAACCAAGTACTCATTACTCATGAATGAGGTTTCACCTAACATCCACATTAAAACAAATAAGTTAAGTCTCTTATCTTATAAGATCAAGTCTCTTAACTTCTAACGTGATAAACCATTTTCTTTACCTTTCTTAAGACATTATACCTAACTCCCGTCAAGCTAGTATAACTCTTTTTAAAACCTTTAAAACCAAGTGTTACTCTCGCAAAGCGATTTAGAAATCTTTTGAAATACATCAATTTCTTTATTATAACTAGCGATTATAATTCCACATCGATTACCTTTTAAAACCACAAAGTATTTTCTTACCTACGTAAAGTTGTTATAACGACTTCCCGTAAAGTCGTTATAACACTTTATGTTTTAAACAATCAAACACAGTTAACACGTATGCGTCTACCGTACTACATAGTTCCACATATCGTGCTAGAAGAGATAGGAAGAGGTTCGCGTACCTGCGACGATTTAACGACAATAAGCAAAATGCTCCAAGTACTACAACCTTGCTAGCCCTTTCCACTCCTCGAGTAGAATCGCTACTCTTAGTACTTTCACCTATAAAGGCCCTGGCGTCTATTAAATCTTAAACACGTTCCCGTCTTTCTGAGAAAATTCGGCACCTCACATGACGGCGTAAATCTCCTCTCTGTCGAGGTCGGCTACCAAGCCAACCGGGGGTTAACACGTCTAACGGACGTACAATTCTACTACCGGTAATGCTACATAAGTCTCGTAATACAACCTAGGTAATTCTGATTCGATTCTTCTCTTTATTATCCATACATGTGATTCTTGTTCAATTCTTCGTTCTTGAGCTTAAGTCAAAGACATTGCCATAATACTAAGTTCGATTCTATATATAGTATATAACACTATATATTCAACACTTATGTAATTTCCAATTACAATAGGGACAAGATATTTACCTCGATAAGCCCAAAATTATCAGGAGTTTAAAGTCGCTCACGAGCGAGGTTTAGCTCATCATCAAGTGCTCGATCCGCGCCAAACAACCCTTAGAAGTTCTCGCAACACTCCATGCCGACAGGGTGAAGATTTTCCTTAGGGTTTCGTGTAGAGGCTAAGGAAAGTATAATCGTATTTTAGGGTTTTTAGTACAAAGGGTACTTTGGAAAGTACTACAATTATTTGGGCTAAAGTATTTTGGACATTATAACAATACTTAGGAGAGTATTTCTATACCACAACAAAGGGTATTATCTGAAAACAACTAGGCTAGGGGGTACCCACGGCCAGGCACCGCGAGGGGAGCTCGGCAAAGGGAAAGGGGTGTGGTGGACAATTTCACAAGGAGGAGGAAGAGAACTTGAAGACTTAGGCAATTTGTGGATGAAGAAAGTCTTCACAAAGGGAGCTATTTATAGGCCAAGCAAAGGCCAACGATGGCGAGATCCGTCCATGTGTTAGGCAAGTGTAAGGCGAGATCAAGCCAAGTGCACCCACAAACACTCCACAAAACACTCCACAAAACAAGCCACAAAACAAGGCACAAAGGAGGGACCAATCGGCGAGGCCAAGCCTCATCTATCGTCGATGAGGGTGACAAGTGTCACGCTCCCGTTAATCCAAAAATGTTAAAGTCGCTCGGAAAAATCCGCAAAAATACTAAATGACAAAGCGGAATTTTCCCAGCGTAAATGGAAAGCGTTTAGTCGAAAGCGACTCTATTCGGCACTTGTGCCCAAATTTGAACCAAAGCCAATTCTTAAGGCAAAAAAAAATTTATCGTGCGCCTGCGTCGTACTGCGGAAATCGGTATAACATTCATCCCCCGAAACATTCGTCGAATGTTCCTTCAAGTCTCAAAACAACGGCGTCGGTATAGTCTTCAACGCTTTATCGTCGAAAACAATCGTACCACGCTGGCCGCAAAACATCGTTCACTTTTCCGCTTTCGTAGTACTGCGTTCACGAACACTCGAACTCGTTCTAGTATCAGTACCACGCCATCAGCGCTTGTTTCCGACCGCCGAGTCACTACCTCGAACTTGGTCATCTCGCTAACCTCGATTTCCCTAAGGCCATTCCGCCTTCGAACTGATTACGATCGAGCGCGTCCACGAACTCATCGATGGTCGTCTAAACTTGGGCCTAGCACCCTCGTGACCCTACCACTGGCGGGACCACGGCCGACCCCACCCAAGCGGGTTCTGGGTTGACGCGAAATGGTCCTCGGCGACCCCGACCGCGACTCTTGTTCCCGATCGGAACAATCTTACTATTTCACATCATGAAAGCTACCACTTCCGTCTCACACTACCGGACTTACCGCTTTTCACTAACGAGTTTCTAAATCACATTTTAGCACAAAGCTATCCAAACATAACATTAAACACATCAACAACATCAATACAAACAAAACTCTAGAGGTTAAGGATATACGAAACTAGGCGGTTCGAGGCCGCTAAGCTGAACTCACGCGACCTCTGCGGGGCCTTAGGTGTGCGGCGTCTGCACAGCTACGGAAGGTGAAGAACCATAGCTGCTCACAGTAGTCCGTACTATCTACGATGCTACCCACAGTGGACGATCTCTTGCGGATGGCCTGTTGGCGCAAAAATAACAATCTCAGAGTTAGTCGACACTCTCCCTTATGAAGCTTTCCACGGCCAGCTGAGACAAGGGCAACCTCGTCCGTGAGCACTCTGCTCACGAAAATCTGAAACACAGGAGCCCAGGCACGCTCACGAATATCCGAAGGTCCGAAAGGCGGGGAGGACCACTGCATCTTGTGGAGTGTACATAACTAGTCTGCTTCTGAGGCGGTCCGCCTCGAAAGTCACCAAAGGACCTGCTGTTGCGGCCTCTTACTGCGACTTTGGTCATTCGTCGATTTATCCGCTCCTCGTCAGTGTATACGCTGCGTGCGAGCGATGTCCGTGCCGGTGAAGCTACCGAACAACTCTCTGCAAGGCAATCGTGAGCCACTGTAACATATCGGTGCACTCGATCCTCCGTACTAGCTACTAGCGAGGGCGTCTGGGCGATGAGTCGAACTCCACATTGTACTCCGAATGTCGCGGATTCTGCGTAACACCAAAAATCATCGGCGAGCCCTCGCCATGCGGGAGGCGAAATGTGCAAGAAAGGCCTGCGAGAACTTCGTTCCATCTGCTGGAAGTGCATGCTCTCCACAGACGGCTCGAGAATCAAACGATCATTGCGGTATCACGCGATTGATGTGAACCTAAGACCACCGACTCGATCTCCGATGCCTTGATCACTCTCGTGATCGCTATGGCGTCGGATGAACTCCTGCGGATCATCCTCGAGCCTCGACCCGTAAAACTCTGGCGGCTTCTGACTCGAGAAAATCCGTAGCCTCGAACTACTCGATCTAGGGTGAACCGCGGTGCTCTTTGGGCTGCTGCGTCCGGCTATCCTCGAAATCAGCCTGACCACGGCCGTGCGGGCCAGCTCGCGTAACTCGTCTCTCTGCTCCCGGTGCGGGGCGGAGGCTCGAGTCTTGTGGTCTCTGCATTGCTGCTCGCGAATCCTCTGTGCCTTGCCGCCACGGGCGGGTTGCCTTTCGCGAGAGCATAAGCGGTAAAAGCGAAACACGTCGGAGGGTCGATCTTATCACCGCGGCTACAGGCACGATCTCGGAATGAGAAGAATGAAACCAATCCTAAATGTCCTATAGCCTCACGATTATAGATGTGGTGCGCGACAGATAATCAAGACTACTGAACGCGATGCGTAGACACTTTCAGAGATTAAGCGCTCACGATACCACTTGTGGCGCCCGAAAATCGGGCGTCGCAGTGCTACCGGGCACCACTGGTGATACAACATCGAGAGAAAACCGGCGGAAAATAAAACATGAATCATGAAACAAGAGATATAATAAATAAGCAGACCAACCAAAGCGGTTGCCTTGGTATATCGTAAAACCGACAGTTTAAACCTTTTACAACCACACTTGCAGCGATTACTCGGACCTCTAAGATTTACAACAACTATGGCCGGGGCGGGCCCGCCGTACCACGAATGTATAAGCGTCTACGGACTCGGGGTAACATGCCAAAAGATAAGCCTCAGAAGGAGCGGGCTTTCAATCTGTTGAAAGGTGATCTAAGCGGGGATCGGCAACGATGTACCTTTTACTGCGGCGTGAGCGGCCCCGAAGGAGAGTCGATGCAGCAGTACAGTATGTGGCGTAAATCGTAAATGAAATCATAATAGTCTATATAAAGCGGGAGACATGTATGATGACCAAACTACGATATATAACATATAACGATTCACATCAGAGCGAGGACTCGCGCCTCCAATTATCACTCGTGCGTGGAATTTCTTCCTCAGCTGCCGGTTTATGATATAACAATACCAAGGATTATCATGAACACCATGTCCCACGTGTTATAAAAACCGTGCAGGACAAGTATAACTACGAATCCGGCCGTACCAATAATACAATGCAGCGAAAACACGGCCGTCACGGGGCAAGTGCGGCCGACTACAGGATACAAGGCGGTCACGCGGTGGCGGGGCAATCTGGTGACCACGAGGACGAGCGTATCACGAAACCGTCACTATCTTGAGCAGGGCAAGTCACGGTGACTACGAATACGAGCGAATCGGATCGCGAGGCGGGCAATCTGAGGCCACCACGGATACGGGCGAGCGATGAAACCTCAACGATCAGTCCGGCCCTCTGTCGAGAGCAGCGGTAACACGAAACACCACCTTGCACAACAAAGGCTATCATCGCAAGCATAGGCGAGTTTCCGCAACAAGCGTAGGAATGTTTCACGCGACAAGCGTAAGCAAGTTTCACGTCACTCAAGTACGCCGTTTTATGCCAAAGTCGGGTTTCAACCTAAAGTACTCGTCAGTTAAATTCTTTAAAAGAGATCCATTACTTATCAAAGTCACGATACGTAGTATTAGAATGACCGACCAGCGTTCGCTTTTCACAATCAAGTAACAACATTCTTTTCCTAAGTTCGGTTTGCCTAGTTTGATTACTCGAACCGTTTTCAAATGGTTTCATAGTTCGTAAACTTAATCACTTGATTCCTTTTTAGAACAATTGAGTAATATAAGTCTCAGCGTGAGAGTAGGTTATTCTTGTTTACAACGTTCTTATTCAATGACCGTGATCTAGAAAATGTAATATCATTTTGTCTCGTCTTAGTTTCTATGCGGATGGAGGTTTCTACTGGTTTTAATACAATTCATCATTATTCAATACATTTTCCTTTATTAGCATTGCGGTGGTGCAGCCGATACACGTTCGATTTAGAAATCGGTAAAACATTATCCTTTAAATAAAACCAAGTACTCATTACTCATGAATGAGGTTTCACTGCAACATCCACATTAAAACAAATAAGTTAAGTCTCTTATCTTATAAGATCAAGTCTCTTAACTTAACGTGATAAACCATTTTCTTTACCTTTCTTAAGACATTATACCTAACTCCCGTCAAGCTAGTATAACTCTTTTTAAAACCTTTAAAACCAAGTGTTACTCTCCCAAAGCGATTTAGAAATCTTTTGAAATACATCAATTTCTTTATTATAACTAGCGATTATAATTCACGTCGATTACCTTTTAAAACCACAAGTATTTTCTTACCTACGTAAAGTTGTTATAACGACTTCCCGTAAAGTCGTTATAACACTTTATGTTTTAAAACAATCAAACACAGTTAACACGTATGCGTCTACCGTACTACATAGTTCACACATATCGTGCTAGAAGAGATAGGAAGAGGTTCGCGTACCTCGCGGCGATTTAACGATAAGCAAAATGCTCCAAGTACTACAACGCGCTTTCCACTCATCGAGTAGAATCGCTACTCTTAGTACTTTCACTATAAAGGCCTGGCGTCTATTAAATCTTAAACACCGTTCCCGTCTTTCTGAGAAAATTCGCGGCACCTCACATGGCGGCGTAAATCTCTCCTCTATCGAGTCGGCTGCAAGCCAACGGGGTTAACACGTCTAACGGACGCGTACAATTCTACTACTGCGGTAATGCTACATAAGTCTCTTGTAATACAACCTAGGTAATTCTGATTCGATTCTTCTCTTTATTATCCTTACATGTGATTCTTGTTCAATTCTTAATTCTTGGGCTTAAGTCAAAGACATTGCCATAATACTAAGTTGATTCTATATATAGTATATAACACTATATATTCAACACTTATGTAATTTCCAATTACAATAGGGGACAGATATTTACCTCGATAAGCCCAAAATTATCAGAGTTTAAAGTCGCTCTGAGCAAGGTTTAGCTCCTCATAAGTGCTCGATCGCGCAAACAACCCTTAGAAGTTCTCGCAACCACACTCCATACTTCAACTGGTGAAGATTTTCCTTAGGGTTTCGTGTAGAGGCTAAGGAAAGTCTAATCGTATTTTCCGGGTTTTTAGTACAAAGGGTACTTTGGAAAGTACTACAAGGTATTTGGGCTAAAGTCTTTTGGACATTATAACAATACTTAGGAGAGTATTTCTATACCACTGACAAAGGGTATTATCTGAAAACAACTAGGCTAGGGGTACCCAGCGAGCACCCGAGGGGAGCTGCCGGCAAAGGGGAAAGGGGTGTGGTGGGCCAATTTCACAAGGAGGGAGGAAGAGAACTTGAAGACTTAGGCAATTTGTGGATGAAGAAAGTCTTCACAAAGGAGCTATTTATAGGCCAAGCAAAGGCCAGCCGATGGCGAATCCGTCCATGTGTTAGGCAAGTGTAAGGCGAGATCAAGCCAAGTGCACCCGCGAAACACTCGCGAAAACACTCCATGAAACAAGCCACAAAACAAGGCACAAAGGAGGGACCGATCGGCGAGGCGAGCCTCCTCTATCCGTCGATGAGGGTGACAAGTGTCACCCTCCGTTAATCCAAAAATGTTAAATCGCTCGGAAAAATCCGCAAAAATACTAAATGACAAAGCGGAATTTTCCCAGCGTAGGCGTGTGAAGCGTTTAGTCGAAACGACTCTATTCGGCACTTGTGCCCAAATTTCGAACCAAAGCCAATTCTTAAGGCAAAAAAAAATTTAATCGTGCGCCCTCGCGTCGTACTGCGGAAATACGGTATAACGGAATACGTTCACAAATCGTAAACATAATGGATCGGGTTGCGCGCGACAAAGCGTAAAGTGAATCTGGCGTTCACAAATACGTAAATATAATGGATCGGGTTGCGCATGCGACAAAGCGTAAAGTGAATGCGGCGTTCACAAATCGTAAATATAATGGATCGGGTTGCGCGCAACAAAGCGTAAAGTGAATCGTGTTCACAAATCGTAAATATAATGGATCGGGTTGCGCGCGACAAAGCGTAAAGTGAATACGCGTTCACAAATCGTAAATATAATGGATCGGGTTGCGCGCAACAAAGCGTAAAGTGAATCGTGTTCACAAATACGTAAATATAATGGATCGGGTTGCGCGCGACAAATATGAAAGATGAATACATGTTCACTATATATAAATGTGAAAAGTGAATGCAGCGTTCACAAATATATAAATGTAATAAACATGTGGAAATGCGAGAGGATGTCTTAGCGTATAATCTGAGATAAAATGAAGTGTTAGTTAAGCGAAATTTCCTATGAGGAGTTGTTGCATATTTAAAAATGTTGTAACTTTGATATGTTTTACAATATGCTTATTACGTTATAATGTGATTGCACTTGGAATATTGTGGTGTTACTTTGAATTGCGGTAAGATTCTCACTCGACCCGGATGGTAGGTGACTCTTTATTAACATGTTTGGAAAGTGTGATAGAGGAAAGGCTCGCGCGAGGCTAGCGATCCATGACCTCTTGTCATACCAAGTCCATTCTTGGGCTTGGTACTCGTCGAGTTGAATGTCGACTCGATGTCTCGGGAAATGCGGTGTGGAATGGTCTCCCTTCGACTTAGAATAATATTTGTCGGTATGTCTATGTAGAAACAATATTTGCAGTATGGGCTCGCGTTATATTTTCAATAAAGTCGTAAACAAATTTCTTTATTGTTATTTTTATTAATAAGCGTAGTATTTGAATATAAGTTTAAATTTCTAAATAAAGAGAATTAAATGGTGCTCACGGTGGAAAATAATTGTCAGTGCCATCACGCCTAAATCTGAGACTTAGGAAAATTTGGGCGTGACAAGTTGGTATCGAGCTAAACCAGGTTAGGAGATTCTAGGAAGTTTCTTGAGTTGGGTGTTTGAGCGGTTACTTATTGCGGCGGTGTGCGCGCCACCTTAGTAATAAGTAAGCGGAATAACATCTAAAGTTTCACTTCTTTCATACTCTTACCGTGCTATCTTGAGTCTTTTCAAAGACTTGGTTCTCGTACTACCTCATGAAGGATTGTGGAAGGGAGTGTCTGGCGATAAAATAACCGGATGTATTGCACCAGGCCGAAAAGGTAGGAGAGGTACGGATAGACTATGGGGCAAATTTTGTGAGAAGAAGGGAACATATCTATCTGGGGAAGGACTACAAGTCTAACTTGATAGTATTTCTCGATGAGGTAGAAAACCTCTTGTTTACGAGGATGTGTGGAGGCGTGGCGTCAATTTGTGTCCTTGCGGTTAGTGGGCGACACGGGTGTGGTGGAGAAATTTTAGAAGAAATCATTTTCGATGTCACCAGATGGCGTGGGAGTTGAGCGCGTTGGTGAAAGTACATGCCTAACTCCCGAAAGATGCGCTCGGGCGTGAGTTTGAACAATTGAAACAAGAAGACCGCAATGTGAAAGAATATAATACCTAATTCATGCGATCTTGACATCTGGCGTGCATATTATTCCTACGAAGGGAGAAGGTCAAAAGATTTGTGAGGTTTAAACCGAACTTGGTAGAAAGGTAGTGGCGTTAGCCTATGATCGGACGTACCTTGGATCGTCAACATGACAATGAGGGTAGAAGGTTTTGCCAAATCAAAAGAGAGTATTCACGAAAGAGGCATTTATGTGACTCGACCTTTTTCAACTATCAGATTGGAGTCATACTATAGAAAATAGTCAACTCCGTCGAGAGAGTTCGACATCGTTTAGAAGATCAATAAAGGTATGTGGAACTTTCCTATCTCTTGAGCATGAATAGTTGTACTTATATGATGCGGTGAGCGTCTGATACTTTGATATCCTTTACTTATTTAAGAATGGCCAAGTTGGGCGAGTTAGGAGGTTAACCCGACCTTTAAAACTATTAAGGATGTCTTAAGTTTTCAAAGTTAAGGGACTTGAAGTGTTTTGAGTATATGATACTTGTTTTGTTTTAAAAGTTTAAGTCCCTTGGAAATAGGAAAATGTAATTGACTAAGGTATAAGATTAATATAACGACTTTATGGGAAGTTGGTTATATTAAGCTTTATGGAAAGTTAAAAGGAGTGATTTACTTTAAGTAAGATAAGTAAGGACAAGTGACTTGATGCTATGGTTATTAGTATCTTGGAAGTTTTATATATAAAAAAAAAAGAATCATTCGTTTTAAAAGAGTAGAAGTATGTAGTACTTGGGATTAAATTTCCGGATTCTTTTATTAAGACATGTTAGTGCCTTAAGTGAACTAAAATGAGAGGATATATTAATAATGTCAATAAGAAGTCGAGTTTCTTGACTTACTTATGTTATGTAGGATGGTAGGTTGAGCTAGGGTAAGAGTATGAATGAGGAAAGCCCGAGGCGTCATACCACCTTCTCGGGGTAAGAGTATGAATGAGGAAAGCCCAGGCGTCATACCACTGCTTGGGGTAAGAGTATAAATGAGGAAAACCCGAGGCGTTATACCACACATTACGTGGATTTGCTACCCGTGATCACGAAGAATATCCTCGCGTCAACTTATTTCCTACCTTAGGTCTCAAAAGTTATTAAGGAGTCACAAAGTGGGAATGCAGCATATCGGCTAATATAGTAGATACCCAAAAAGAGTCCCAGTGATGCATGATGTCCTATTGTTTGAAAATTTTGAAGGATTTTCTGAAGATCTCGAGCCTTCCTCCGTATAGAAGTGGAGTTAAGCTATAGAGTTAGTGCAGGTACAAGACCAATTTCTATTCTTCCATATCGAATGGCCGACTAAATTGAGAGAGTTAAAAGAACAGTTGAAGGATCTTACGGATAAAGGCTTTATAAGGCCTAGTGTTTCCCCAGGGTGCACGATCTGTTTGTGAAAAAGAAAAGGCGGATCGCTCGAATGTGCATCGATTATCGGCTCAATAAGGTCACGATCGAAGCGGATACCCGTTACGAGAATCGATGATCTTTTTGACCAACCGGGAGCTAGCTATTTTTCCAAGATCGATCTCAGTTCGGGATATCACGGTGAAAATAAATCCGGATGATATATCCGAAACAACCTTTAGAACCGTCGACCATTATGAGTTCTTGGTCGTATCTTTTGGGTTAACGATACCCAACGGACTTTTATGGATTTAATGAGCAGAATCTTCAAACCATTCCTAGATTTGTTAGTGATCGTGTTCATAGATGATATCTAAATTCTGATAAGAGTGTTTAAGAACATGAAGAACATCGAGGTAGTCTTGAGTCTTAAAACAGGAGAAACTATATGCTAAATTTTCAAAGTGTGAATTTTGGTTGGAAAAGGTAGCCTTTTTGGGCCATGTTGTTGTTACACCCCGTAATTTCAGAACATGTTTTTAAGAACGTAAGTAAGAACCCACAAGTGTTAAGATTTGAGACTTGTAAAATTTATCGGAAATTTTGGAATTTGTCGGAAATTGTGTTATTGTAACAATTGGGAGGCGACACGTGTCACCACTTATATGATGCCTTAGTGAAAAAATGCAAGGGCAAGAGGGTCATTGGACCTTAGTCTTGCAAGCGTGTAGCATGAGATAGTTGACTAGTCGAGAAGTCGATAAGTCTTGATTTTTATGTAAGACTACATCTAAGCCATCAGTGTTAATATCTAAACCTCAGACCACTTTATATGTGATACTAGTAGCGAGAGGAGACATAACACTTAGAAAATTTTCACACAAATTTGAAGAGCATTGAAGGCTCTCGGGTTCACGAAAGGAAAAGAAAAAATTTAGTTTAGTGTCCATTTGATTCCACGCTTTAAACCAAGGTTCTTAGGTGTATTGTAAACACGTCTCGATAGAAAAATCTTGGAAAAGATGGTTTCTGGGTTAGTCGCAAGCGAAAAACCTAATGGTCTTTCTAGGTTTTGTTTGGAAACTTGAAGGTTAATTATTGGTGTTGTTCAAAGGGGCTCAACAAGCGGATTGAAGTGGCTTGGAGGTTACAGACTACTAAGGAGCGATTTCGGATTGGAGTTGGATTAAGTCTCTTTGAGGTATAATCTTGTTCTTTGAATGTATTACAAGATTAACTAGTTTATTGTTGTTAGCTTGCTTGTTGCTAGCATGAAGTTGTTATATTGAAATTATACGAATAATGGATTGATCATAGCCTTGGAAATCCGAAATGTAAAATAAGCCATGACTAAGATGGATTCTGATTTAATCGTTGTTAGAATAAATCGCATGTTACTTCTTAAGGATTATGGTTATTATAATTAAATGCGACTTGATATCATATTGTGCTACCAATATGGATTGAAATGGAAGTTGGAAAAGAAATGGTTTTGTTGAACTCAAGGTGGCCGGATTTTGGACTTGTAGTTTGCATTTAGTTGTTTAAATTGTGAGCCAATTGGGGATGTGTAGTTATTCAATTGTATTGGATTATCTTCTTTAAATTGTGAGCCAATTGGGAAGTGTAGTTATTCAATTGTATTGGATTATCTTCTTTAAATTGTGAGCCAATTGGGTGTGTAGTTATTGATTGTATTGGATTATCTTACATAAATTGTGAGCGATTGGGGCTGTTTGGTTATTGTATTTCGGCCTTGGAAAGGTGGCAAAGTAAGTAAAAACAAAGGAGGTCTTTGCTGATTTTCCGTAGAATATAGGGACTTAACACTTGTGATATTCTACGATTAAAGTAAGGCCTTAATAGGCGTATTGTGAACATTATAGGTTGACATACTACAGGCGGGACTTTGTACTTGGCAAGTGGTTTGACGACGAGGTATGTAGAACTTTTCCTATCTTTTGAGCATGACTAGTTTAGCGTATATAGTGCGGTAGGCGTGCGGACTTTGACATTCCTTACTAGTCTTATAAAATGCTAAGTCGGGTGAGTTAGGAAGTTAACTCACTTCTTTGAAAATATTAAGAATGTCTTAAGTCTTAGTAAAGATAAGGGACTTGAAGAATTTTAAAGTATGCAATACTTGTGTCGTTTTAAACGTTGTTGACACCCAATTTTGACCCTCCCGTCCAGCCATTAACTATAAAATTACACTAATTTTGTAAAATAATTTTTTATGATTTTTTATAATAAAATCGTGAATAAAACATTAAATACTGGCATAAATAATTAATTTAATAATGACATCGCGTCTTACGTAGAGTTTTAAGCACTTAGAGTCTCGCGCCCGCATTAATTAACTTTAAGCTTTGTCGTAATTCTTAAATAATTAATAAATGCATAAAATAAATAATTTAGCGATAACGTTGTGTCAGGTAGCATAGCCGCATTTATTAGTAATCATTTGTAATTTAAAAATCAATTTTTATTTAATAGCGTCGCATTTATAAGGCTTTAAACAATTCTTAAATATCATACTCGCATTTAGCATTTAAATAATTTAATCTAAACTCTATTCAATTTTAATTTAACCGCATAATAAGATTTTTAATAATAGCGCGCGTTCTAGAGCATTAAGCATTAATTAAATAACACGCGCGTTTATTATTTTAACAAGTAGATTAATAAAGCACCTAAATAATTTAATCACATTAGTTTATCAAGTTACCACTAATTAACTAATTAAACACCTAAAATTAATACCTTTAAAAAGCGACCCGTTAAAGAACTAATACCTAATTAATAGCCCGATACCCGTTAATTTCGTCCACACAATAATTAAATACTACCCTTTAACTACGACCAGCTCTGCTGGCCCAAACCGCGACGCGACCGCTGACTCCGCCCGACGTTATTTCCCAGCCACCGTCTCATAAAGCCCATTCGCCCGGAACTGCCAGACCCTGTCTCGCCGTCGACAATACCCGAAGAAGAAAACCTAGAACCCTAAATTCCGTCGTAGCCTCCTTACCATACGCCCTAAATCCGCCAAATCGCAGCAAAATCGATTTCCTTTCTTAGAGCCTACCATGTAAGAACGCTTTCCAAAATCGTGACCCCGAATCGCGTAAATCGAGTTTCCATAACCGCCATCGTTCTAAAATCTCGTCGAATCGGACACACGCCAAGCGTTAGCGACTTTCCCTTACCATATCCTACCCGAATCTCGTCAACAAATGGTAAGAATCGATATGAAATCGTAGCAAATCGCATACGATCTCGGCCAAAAATCGGCCTTTACCTTACAACTTGGAGCCCGAATAGGGGCTATAAGAAGCACGTGCGAGGCAGCGAGAGGCGGACCGGATAACATCAATACAGCGACATAGCGATTTAGGGATACCCATAGCATTTTTACGCAATCCCTTAGTATTCTGCGTCCTTAAATTCGCATTAGCAAATCTCAGTGGCGTCGGCGGCGATCTGTTGCCTCGGTTCGCGCCGGAGAAGGTAAATCCATCTCGCTTTCAAATTATCATATATGACGATTATATATATTTTATCGAATCATTTAATCTGCTTGATTCATCGTTGGTGAATGATTTGAAGTGTATCTATGCGGTTTGAAGCTATTTAGTTAATATTGATTGTTGTTTCCTATCATGTTGTGATCGTTGATGCGTTTAGGTTAATCCTAAGCGTTGTTGTATGTTTGGGCGGCGATTGTTTGCTTAGATTGGAGGATCGGCGAGTTATGTTACTTGTAGCTATCGATCGATGGTCATTAAGCTCGCTGTCGTTTGTGCTCGTGATAAAACAGCTGAATATGAATAAATTACGGAAGTTAAAAGCGGTCAATGCTTAATTTAGACATAAGTAGCGCGTGAAACTGTTTGAAGTAATTCAATCCCTAATATTAAGAACATCATACCTTTACCCCTCTTAAGTGTTGGAGTATACCTATCTTTGAAAGCTACGTCTCCATGTGCATCATCCTTGGTATTAAATTCCTGCGTCTTATGGAATCGTCTGCAATGTCTATCGATAAAATCATGTAAGGATGTCCTCCTTTTCTTTAGAATAAGCGAACATAAGAATCTTTGGAATTCTATCTTTCCTCTATAACTATCACATGTCTAATCCGTGAAGCATACGTATATATTTCTAACACGTATATAGTATACATGGCGACAAACTCTGATTTTTTTAAGGCATTACGTGTGATTTTGGGTCCTTTTATATATTATTACAATGTGTGTGTTGATTGGCTTTAATTATTGGGTTTGTTGAGGCCCGTTGCTTGTCCATCTGATCTCTTATAGCTTGCGACCCATTAATTCAAATTGTTATAGGTCGATTATTGATTCAATTGCTAGAACATAAAGCCAGATTCAAATATGTGTTAAATGCTTTACTCATTTTGAATAGAAGTTGAACACGTTAAGTAATGTCACGTACTCATATCCTACGAGATCTTAACACTAGTTTGAGTAAAATAATGTTGTTAATTGTTTGGGCCTAAATTGCCTTTCCAAAGTTGATCCTCTAATTAAAATTGTTGGAATGTTGGCCTATATTATATAGGGATGCAGTTACATTAGACTTGAAATATAATGGGCACATGGAATTTTCTTGTTTGCTTATTGTTTGCTCTCTCGGTATGCAGCTTGGGTGCTACTTGACACAGGCCCATAAAATATTCATTACGCCTCTGTTTTGACCCGTGAATGTGTTAGATCTAGTCCGTTCTTATCCGACTCGTTGATAGGTATGCATTTGCTCACTTTGTTTGTATGGCATGTATCGATTCTTATCTTTGAGGGCTTATTTATTAGTGGATAAAGTTAGGACATCTGTGACATTTAGCAGAATTATTTATGTCTAATATTATTTGGGCGGTACTAATCCTTATCTTCTCTTAATTTGCATGAAAGCAGCGTCGGACAACAAGAGTCTCGTAGCGAGACTATAGTAAAATGTGAAACCCACATCTATGTGCATCTTGCTATCCGCATCAGAAATTCCAACCTGCCGGCGAATGACATCGCCATTCCTCGAGTCCTTCTAATTATTTTCTACCCCGCCCCATTTCATTTATTTGTTGTAAATTATATGTCTAACGCTACATTAATTAGAAGGATATTCATAATAGTTAAACCTTGAACCAATAGATTATAAAGTAGCTTAACATTAAAATTTGCTTTCCCCCATTTAGTTGATTATTCTAGCTTGCTTAAGTTATAATCGAACTATTTAGTAATCCTCCATCCACATAACTATTTAGGTAGTCAAAACATTATTTATCACTAATTTCTAATATAAAAAAATCCATTTTTAATAAAACCCATATAGCATGCAATTGCTTTGCCACTGTTTATGGCATCTCATATACAGGTCCATATGCATAATAGATCTTTGCATATATAGCCTGTTATTTAAGCACCTTATAAATACATGCCTTTTCCAAAAACTAAAGAAGTGTTACACGTTTTCTTTTCTTTCGTCAAAAACATATTCTTAGCCTGCAATGCTTTTGCTCAAATACTTTATCAACATGCATTTTTATAAAACATTCTGAAGCATCTTTTTATATTTTCAAAACAAGCATAATAATTAACCCTAGGTTTGGCAGGACAACCGCAAGTTAGCGGATCTTAGAGGGTGCCTAACCCCTTCCCTCTAGATTAATAAGAACCGCACGAGAATCTCACTAAGTTTAGCAGACCATAAAATGGAGTTAATGTTTTACTTGAAATTAGTTAAACATTTAGGTGTCCTAATTCACCCAAATTAATTAGGTGGCGACTCCGCGAACCCTTAGCCTTCTAGCAACCCTTTAGCATTTTAGCACCCTTTTAAACTTTAGCATCTTTTGCAATTTTAGCATCCTTTTAGCATTTTTAAAACCCTTTTAAAACCTTTTAGCATTCTATTATTTATTTTCTAACATTTGCATTTTATTAGCGAGGGCTCGCTATTTATTTAGAAAATGCGCGGCGAAAAGAGCGCGGCAAATGGCGACTCATTGGGAATTTAGGTTCTTAACACAGCGGACCTAGGGTTATTATTTGGCATTACTTTGCATTTAATTACGTGTCTTTGTATTTTGTTTTGTTTATTTTAATTGCTACACCTTCTTGCTTTCCTTAAGCGGCATTTAGCTCATATTTCTTCCATTACGGAAAATTCACACAATCACACACTCGTGTTGGTGTGCTTGCGCACCATAAATTTCTTCAAATACCCAATTTTAAGAGAGTTGGCGCTGCGAGTTAGATCGATTCGTCGATCGTAGCGTAGCCTTCTCGCTCGAGTTGTCGCTCGGGAACCTTGCGTCTAGAAAAGCCAAATCTTAGAAACTTAAGATAGAGCTATACCACCCTTATTTTAGGGCATGCGTCATTTACCTTAGGTGGGTGGTCTTGGCATCGACACACGATTAGAAGACACCAAATTGGTAGGCGGGTTATTATAACCCGCCCCAAAGCATATTATGTGTTGCATAGTCATGATAAACAAAACCAAGCCCGAAGTTGAAATGCCTAAATTGGAAAATGTATACTCATTTTTATTTGTTTTTAGATGGAACCTATCCGCCGGTCGAGAATGGTGAATGGGGTTAGAGCAAATTGAGGACATGGTGGTCAAAATTCGACTTGGGTAGTCAAATGGCAATCGGAAGAAGGTTGGGATGCCTTACCTCGTTAATCGACATCTCACGTCGGCGTTTGGTCGAGCGTTGATCGATTTTGGGATCGGATCGAGTCGCCTTCAAATTCGAGGATTTGAAATAACCCCGCTTAGAAGAGGTCGACTACTTTACGCTTTAGCATATCACGACGAAACGGTTATTCCACGTGGCGATCGGGGAAAAAGCTCCTCCGGTATGCGGGTTTGAAGAATACCCAGAATTGCGTTGCTTTGAAAATAATTGGGTTTCTCTAGACTCTTATGCGAGAGATATGGTTGCGAGACGGATATAAATTGTTTAAGAATGAATTTTCTTTGCTGCTGAACCATTGGAGAGTTAGGCGTCTATTGCATTTGCTATGGCTTTCACTAGGGATTCTTTTATTTCGCTCGAGCATGGAAGGATCGGCACGTCATATGTTCGGTGGTTAGAAGCGGTGTTTGATGGCGTTGGTGGCAAACAACTCACTCGCGCCCGTGATCTTGGCGAGAACTATTTAGGCGTTGAATAGGTGCGAAGGGTGAATCGAGCTTCTTTGAAAGCGGTAATCTCATTTTGCGGATGTGGGCAATAGAACATTTTATCGGCGTTCAAACATGGCCGATGTATGCCTGTGCAGCGGACAACAAGATCTCCACTTTTTATGAAAGAACGGCGTTATGTGTCACGATCGGCGGAGGATTGGTACAAGTACCTAGCGTCCATGATAGTAGTCAAGTTGATGGAAGTATCCATTGCTTCACGTAGTCAAAGGGTCTACTTGTGACCTAAGGGATTGTATTATATCGGACTTATAGGTCTAAAGGGACTACAACCATATGCTCGCTCTGGCGTACTCAAGCGGTTTGGCCATACACAAGTAATCCTCTGCGTAGGCGACATGAGAGCCTCAGAAATTCGATTCGGACGAAATTCATTGTTCCCGAAGCCAAGCAGATCCTTTATGAATGGCATCATATTGACCAAATGGAAATCGGGAAGGACCAAGCAGGGGTCTCCCCAGAGTATCAAGCATGGTTTCTAGATCGCATGGAATATAGTCCAGAAGGGGAAGCGGCGTTGAGGACATTCTTTGCGAGAGCAGAATGAAGGACAATCAACTCAAGGAGTGTCGCGCCCTTTTTCGGCCGCGGCTTTATTTTCTAAACTCCTGCTTAAATAAAAGGTTAGAAAATAAATAACAAAATGCTAAAGTACAAAAGTGGAAAAGAGGCTAAAATTTAAAAGGGTGCTAAAAAGGCTAATGGGTTGCTAGAATGCTAAGAAGTGCTAAAGGCTAAGGGTTGTGAGTCATACCTAATTAGTTTGGGTGAATTAGGACACCTAAATGTTTAACTAGTTTAAAGTAAAACATTAACTCCATTTTAATGATGCTAAACTTAATGAGATTAGGTAAGGGTTCTTTATTATCCTAAAGGGAAGGGGTTAGGCACCCTAAAGGATCCGCTAACTTGCGGTTGTCCGTTCAAACCTAGGGTTAATTATTTATTGCTAAGGATGCATGTTTGAAAGATATTTAATAGAAAGTATTTTTTGGCAAAAAGATTGATAAGATTAGTGATGTAAAACACATATAGAGTTTAAAGCATGCCCTATATTATTTATGAAAAATATGTCATGCAAAGTGGACTCATTGATTAAATGTATACATTTGCCTATCTTGATTAGTATACTACATGCTTAAAGGGGCTTCCTTAGTATATATGTATAAATAAAATTTATATATGGATTTTATAGCAAATGGTTTAGGGATGTTGAAAAATAATATCCTAGCTACATGATTAATTATGCAAGTTAGGATTACTAGGTGATTTAATATAGCTTAAGCTATGTATGGATAATCTAAAATATTTAATTCGAAGGGAAACAAATTGCTAATTAACTACCTTCTAATCTATTGACTTAAGGTTTGGCATTCTAAGAGTTCTACTAATAACGTAATGTTAGACAATTAATTACACAAATAAGCGGGCGGGATAGGAAATAAAGGACTCGTGAGTAGAGGTGTTATTCGCCGTGGGTTGGAATTCCCGATGTTGATAGAAATGCACATAAATGCGGGTCTTCGTTTCTTTGTAGCTTGTGATGAGTCGCCATGAGACTCTTCATTTTCTTTCCGTCATTTCATGTAAAATAAGATAAAGATAAAGATTAGCATATGTTCCATGCTTAATCAGAATAATAAGCGAGCAATTCAAATGAAGTTTAACGCATATGAATTTATTTATTTTATACGTATCACGATGATCAGCGGTAAAAATAAACAAGAGTCCTACGGGTTGATCAAATATGCGTATGAAGTATGCAGGCGGTCTTATGGCAACCAGGGAAAGAAAAATGATGGACATCTGGCATGACTCAAACCAGCAGTACTAAGTAGAATACACCTATAACATGCTCAAATTGAAACTTGAATCAGGCATATCACACTTACGCTATATCTAGGAGGAGAAGAAGCCATGCTAACATTTTTTTAAGCTTAGAATGAAGCAATAAAATGGACATTATTATACAAGACAAACGAAACATCCTTCTCTGCAGGGACTTCTATATATGCAAACATTATATGATAGATTACGTCCCAATCCTGCCTTACTTACGTGACATGAGTGGAAAACAATCTGAGATAAGTTAAAGAATGGGCCAAATATCGACCCGAAAAGATGCGAAGACAATAGGATAGATAGGCATACTTAATAATCAAGGCTTAGCAAAGAGCTTTCCATTCTTATTCCTTTTAAACATATTTTAGAAATGGATATATTTTGTTGATAGGCATATTTTTAAAGCATGGAACTAGACATGAGAATATAGTTTTGATAAGAAGCAAATACATTTTTATCCCTTCTGGTCAATTTAATAAGCATTGATACTTAATTACCCCTATATGTACTATATGACCAATACTAACTCAAGCGATTTCATAGGATCATTCAAGTCTCAATTAGGCATTAGATAGATTATCGACTTATATATGAACAAAGCTAGCCTTAAAGCGACATGGTAAGCATCCGTTGACGGATCACGCGAGGAATCTATAATCGATAATTATGGTCAACTTGCAAAATAACTCATGGATGATCTAAACCACCTCTTAACTTCAGAGTTGGTACTGTTTAAGCTGCTTTAATATGATGAGCCCTTTAATACCACAGCGGTTACCATAATAATGCGGACTTACTAAACATAACTAATATAACTTTCGAATCGACCTTATGAATTCAAGCGATGATTGATGTATGAAGACATCTGACGGATGCTAAACATTGGCTTAATCACGTTAACGAACGATTGTGAACAACAATTAACATCATCCAAAAGGTTTAGTGATTAGTTTAATAAGCATAAGCGATCGTTACCAACAATTTGATACGCGGCAGGCGGTTATACTGAGATACATTACCAGCATTGATATCAAATGAATTTAAGGCGAAAGGTAATGATTTTACCTTAGGAGCGTGAACGAAGCGGCGTATCAAGTCGTCGATCACTCGGGGTTTGGTTGCTATGCGATTAAGGTTTGTGGTCGACTATGAAAAGGGTGCTCTTTTAGATCTTGAAGGATTACTCTTTGGGTTTCTAATGGTTATTTTCCTCGATTTTACCGATGCCTACTGGTTGCTCTCCTCCATTTTTCGAATGCCTTTAGCCAAATTTCTGGATTTAGAAAGGTGCTGAGTTTCCCCTCGATTGCTCTTGATGTTCGAATGGATCCTTTCTGGGTTCGGAAAGGTACTGGTTTCTCGACCATCACATTGTATGTGTAAAGACGCTCAATTTATAACCTCAATCTCTGGATTCTAAACTTGGTAAACCTTGAAGGTATCTCCTACCATAATAGGTGCTGATTTGGTATTGATTTCGTGCGATTTGGTTAAGATTTTGAAAAAGTATCTTGTGCGATTTTGTTCTTTGATTTTGAAGCAAGATTTGGGTGTTAGTTATGGTAAGGGTGAGCTGGGTGTGTGTGCGTGGGTAAGAAACCAGTTCTCGGCGAGAATCCAGGCATGGCGGCGACTGAAGGTTTAGGTTTTTTTAGGTTTGCTGGTTTTTTGAGAGAGTGAGGAGACGAAGGGTTCTTCAGTTTTTTTTTTGGTTTGTTTGTTTGTTTTGCTTAAGGGGTGTTAAGAAGATGAGGCCTTGGACTTGGGCCAACTGGTGGGCCGCGGGTTGGGTAGAATGTGGGTTGCTGGGCTGCGTTTTGGGTAGAGTTTAGGTATTAAATTAGGTGTATTAGTTTTAGGTTAGTTTTAATTAGTTTTAGGCTAGTTAATTAATTAGCTAATTAATTCTAGGCAAGTGTATTAATAATTAATTGTGATTAAATTATCTAAAATAAATGCGGGCGTGCTATTTAAATTAATGCTTAATACTTTAGAATGCGGCGCTATTTATTAAAACTTATTATTATGCATTATTGCGAAGTTAAATTAAAATTGAATTGAGTTTAGATTAAATTATTTAAATGCCGAATGCAAGTACGATATTTAAGAATTGTTTAAAGCCTTATAAATGCGTATTTATTAAATGCATATATTAGATTAAAAAATTGACTTTAAATTACAAATGATTACTAATTAATGCGGCTATGCTACGACACGGCGTTATCGCTAAATTATTTATTTTATGCATTTATTAATTATTTAAAATTACGACAAAGCTTAAAGTTAATAAGTGCGGGTAGCGGGACTCTAAATGCTTAAAACTACGTAAGGCGATGTCATTATTAAATTAATTATTTATGCTGTATTTAATGTTTTATTTGCATTTTATTATAAAAATCATAAAAATTATTTTACAAAATTAGTGTAATTTTATAGTTAATGGTGGACGGGAGGGTCAAAATTGGGTGTCAGCGGATGTCACTCTTTGTATGGAGATGATGGAAGAATCTTGGACAAAGGCGTTGACTCATGTGATTTTGTCTCGATCTTGAGTTGCAAAAATCTTTGGCGGTAGATAAAGTGGCGCAAAAATCAAAAAGCGTCCCGGTGTCGAGTTATGGCGACCTTTGGGTTACCATCGTCTAAACGAGCGGGCTAGCGGACTCAAAGCTGTCGATGTCGAGTTATGGCGACCTTTGAGCTACCGTGGTCAAAACACCAAGCGGGCTAATGCGGGCTTAAGATGTCGATGTCGAGTTATGATGACCTTTGGGCTATGGTCTAAAAATTAAAAAGAATATAAGCGGCTTGAACACAGGGTGTCTTGCTATGGCTTGTGGTCTTTGGGTTACATGGTGATGTGGGCGAGTGGGCCAAGCGGCAGGCGCTACGCGATCGTTGGGAAGGTTGGCCCGGATTGCCGGTTATTGTAGAGAAAATCCACGTTGTGCTCCTGTTAACTGCATGCTAAGACTTGAACAAGCGGTTAGTGCATGCTGTTAAGGCAAAATAATGATGCGTAATTTTAAAGTAATGCAAGCTGTGAGTAGAAAAGGTTATCTGCAAAATATGATGCTGCTTTGTGTTGATGCGATCTTTGCCAAATCTTTGTGATTTCGCCGCACTTGCGGGCGTGTTGCGATTGTGAATGCGGATCGTTGTCACTTGCTGCGATTGCCGCATGTAGACTAAAGCTCGAAAGAGTTAGTGCATAAGCGCTAAGGCGAATAATAAAGCATGCGTAAGAAATGCAATTTCGGGAGTATAGAAATCGTCCCTGCGTGATATGCTGATGATGGCGTCGTTTTCGGACTTGTTGTGCTGATAGCGTCGCTGCTCGGACGTATTGCTGCTGGCGTCGTTGCATGGACTTGCTGATTACGTTTGGTTAAGATTTTGAAAAGTATCTTGTGCGATTTTGTTGCTGATTTTGAAGCAAGATTTGGGTGTTGGTTATGGTAAGGGGTGAGCTGGTCGTGTGTGCGTGGGTAAGGGAAACCCCGGATTCTCCGGCGAGAATCCAGGCATGGCGGCGACTGAAGGTTTAGGTTTTTTTAGGTTTGCTGGTTTTTTGAGAGAGTGAGGAGACGAAGGGTTCTTCAGTTTTTTTTTTGGTTTGTTTGTTTGTTTTGCTTAAGGGGTGTTAAGAAGATGAGGCCTTGGACTTGGGCCAACTGGTGGGCCGCGGGTTGGGTAGAATGTGGGCTGCTGGGCTGCGTTTTGGGTAGAGTTTAGGTATTAAATTAGGTGTATTAGTTTTAGGTTAGTTTTAATTAGTTTTAGGCTAGTTAATTAATTAGCTAATTAATTCTAGGCAAGTGTATTAATAATTAATTGTGATTAAATTATCTAAAATAAATGCGGGCGTGCTATTTAAATTAATGCTTAATACTTTAGAATGCGGCTATTTATTAAAACTTATTATTATGCATTATTGCGAAGTTAAATTAAAATTGAATTGAGTTTAGATTAAATTATTTAAATCTTGAATGCAAATCGATATTTAAGAATTGTTTAAAGCCTTATAAATGCGGCTATTAAATGCATATATTAGATTAAAAAATTGACTTTAAATTACAAATGATTACTAATTAATGCGGCTATGCTACGACACGGCGTTATCGCTAAATTATTTATTTTATGCATTTATTAATTATTTAAAATTACGACAAAGCTTAAAGTTAATAAGTGCGGTAGCGGGACTCTAAATGCTTAAAACTCTACGTAAGGCGCGATGTCATTATTAAATTAATTATTTATGCACTGTATTTAATGTTTTATTATTGCATTTTATTATAAAAATCATAAAAATTATTTTACAAAATTAGTGTAATTTTATAGTTAATGGTGGGCGGGAGGGTCAAAATTGGGTGTCAGCGGATGTCCTCTTTGTATGGAGATGATGGAAGAATCTTGGACAAAGCGTTGACTCATGCTTGATTTTGTCTCGATCTTCGAGTTAAAAATCTTTGGCGGTAGATAAAGTGTATGAAAAATCAAAAGCGTCGATGTCGAGTTATGGCGACCTTTGGGTTACCGTAGTCTAACACCAAGGCGGGCTACTTAGCGGACTCAAAGCTGTCGATGTCGAGTTATGGCGACCTTTGAGCTACCGTGGTCAAAACACCAGGCGGGCTAATGCGGGCTTAAAGATGTCGATGTCGAGTTATGATGACAACTTTGGGCTATGGTCTAAAAATTAAAGAATATAAGCGGCTTGAACACAGGGTGTCTTGCTATGGCTTGTGGTCTTTGGGTTACATGGTGATGTGGGGCGAGTGGGCCAAGCGCTTGGCGCTACGCGATCGTTGGGAAGGTTGGCCCGGACAGTTGCCGGTTATTTGTAAGAGAAAATCCACGTTGTGCTCCTGCTGCTGCGTGCTAAGACTTGAACAAGCGGTTAGTGCATGCTGTTAAGGCAAAATAATGATGCATAATTTTAAAGTAATGCAGCGTGAGTAGAAAAGGTTATCTGCAAAAATATGATGCTGCTTTGTGTTGATGCGATCTTTGCAAATCTTTGTGATTTACGCCACTTGCGGGCGTGTTGCGATTGTGAATGCGGATCGTTGTCCTTGCTGCAACTGCCCCTGTAGACTAAAGCTCCTGAAAGAGTTAGTGCTTCACTGCTAAGACAGACTCATAAAGCTTGCGTAAGAAATGCAATTTGGGAGTATAGAAATCGTCCTGCGTGATATCGCGATGATGGCGTCGTTTTGGACTTGTTGTCTTGATAAGCGTCATTTGCTCGGGCGTATTCTTCTTTGGCGTCGTTGCATGGACTTCTTGATTACGTCGTTATGCGGGCGTATTCTTCTTTGGCGTCGTTGCGTGGAATTGCTTTGCTGATTACGTCGTTGTCTGGACGTGTTGCTGTTGGCGTCGTTGCATGGACTTCGATTACGTCGTTATGCGGGCGTGTTCTTCTTTGGCGTCGTTGCGTGGACTTCTTGATTACGTCGTTATGCGGGCGTGTTCTTCTTTGGCGTCGTTGCGTGGACTTCTTGATCACGTCGTTATGCGGGCGTGTTCTTCTTGGCGTCGTTGCGTAGACTTCGATTACGTCGTTATGCGGGCGTGTTCTTCTTGGCGTCGTTGCATGGACTTCTTGCGATTACGTCGTTATGCGGGCGTGTTCTTCTTGGCGTCGTTGCATGGACTTGCTGATTACGTCGTTGTCAGGACGTGTTGCTGCTGGCGTCGTTGCGTAGACTTCGCGATTACGTCGTTATGCGGGCGGAGTTCTTCTTGGCGTCGTTGCGTGGACTTCTTGATTACGTCGTTATGCGGGCGTGTTCTTCTTTGGCGTCGTTGCGTGGACTTCTTGATTACGTCGTTATGCGGGCGTGTTCTTCTTTGGCGTCGTTGCGTGGACTTCGATTACGTCGTTATGCGGGCGTGTTCTTTGCTGGCATCGTTGCGTGGACTTCTTGATTACGTCGTTATGCGGGCGATGTTCTTCTTTGGCGTCGTTGCGTGGACTTCGATTACGTCGTTATGCGGGCGTGTTCTTCTTGGCGTCGTTGCATGGACTTCTTGATTACGTCGTTATGCGGGCGATGTTCTTCTTTGGCGTCGTTGCGTGGACTTTGGATTGTTGTCATCCTCTGCTTTTCTTTGCTTTTCACCTGCGAAGAGACTTTTAAATCGTATCTTACGCCCTTTGTTGTACTTTACCTTACATTAATATTAAAGACCTGCGCTCAAAGAAAAATTTGTGAGTTTTGGGGAGGGGGGTCGATTCATATTTGACTTTGCTGCCTTGTTCCTTGATATCTGCGTGCCTGGCTTGTTTGGACTTGACCGCATGCAGTTTCTGCCTTTGTCGATTTTGAAAAGTGTATACGGCCTAAAATGAGTCTCAATGTAGTTGCTTGTAGGCTATGTGTATTCTTGTCATTTTTAAAGCAAAGGAAAGTTTCCTAATGGTGTGGCCAGCGATTTAGGCGCTCGTATCCCGTGAGGAATCGGTCGAGCGTAGTTCATTCTGGCGAATATTGGGAAAATTAAAATTCTAGGTGTGGGGCCAGGCGAGAGGCGGCGCTACGTATCAGCTAAGGAATCGGGTCAAGCGTAGTTCATTACAAGCAAAATGAAAGAAAACATTATTAAAGCTTAAATATGAGTTTATAAATTATTACGCTAAAATAAATCGTTTTTCCTATCCGGGCTCTGGCGGACGAAGGCGAGTGCAAATCGATCAATATGCGCCGTATTACGCCGTGGATGGTAGGTCTTCATTCTCTGCTATCTCCCTCTTACGGCCTCTGCGTGGTGCATGCTCGGATAAATGGCGGTCGAGGCGGAATGGGCGTGGCGAGTGTATTCCTCGTCTAAGGTTATCGGTGCGTTGGCGTGGCGCGTGGTTTGGCAAGGGTTATCATGCACATTTGGGGCGAGGATCCTTTGGTGAATTACCGCCTGCGATCGGTGCCTCGATTACGTCACGAGGGTGCGACGCCGGTGTCATGTCACGGGCTATTGGGTGATCTGGCGCGGCGCTTGTTCTCGTCATACCGTCTCGGGATAGGGTCGGGATCCTTCACGGAATCGGTTGGATTAGGCTGCGGCTCATGACCTTTCATATATTTGAGGTATGGGTTGGTAGTGGGGTGCGAACTTTGGGTGGTTTTCCTTCAAAATTCTTATTTGCTCTGGAGTGCGTTGGGTGCTTTATTACATTGGCGGGCTTGATGGGTGGATCTATGCGGGGCAGGATAAACGGGTGCTTGTGAAGTGTTATATATAGGCTGTGTGTGGTAGTTGTGGTAGTATGATGGGTTTTGGTATGTCATAAATGCTTCGGGTTTGCGTTCTTGTACAAACACGGAAGGAAGCTGTCTCTTTCTTCCTCTGTGAAGTACTCCCAGTGCCACAGTGAATCGCCTTATTAGTTACTGTAATCTTTGCGGTTGTAATCCTACCGGTTTAATACCTTAACCTGCGAAGTCGCCCATTCTAATAACCCATGAAATTCCGCCCGATGGCGCTTATCGTCCGCTCATAGTAGGTTGCATCCTTCAAAGATTGTCACGAATAATGTGGTCATCTCGCTCTCGCGTGGGTGGTTGCACTTTCGGCGCCTCTGAGCGCGCTCATGGCGTATTCTCTGAATGTTTACGTAGTCTTCTTCTCGACTTCATTAAGTAGAACACATCGCAGCGGTTTACGTGTTGAACTGAACCGCTCCGCAAAATCTTGGGCGATGCATTCCGGTTGTGCCATTTCGCGGATCTTGGTGGTATACCAATCTAGTGCCTCGCCGGTCGAGCTCGAATGAACAACTTCATAATGGCCATTGGGTTCTTCCACTACCCGTTAAGCTTGTCGCGATATGACCTCGAAGTGTGCCGCGGGGTTCCACTTTTCCATCAAATAGTTCAAACTTGGCACTTTGTACCCATGGCGGTTCCGTGCGGATGCGTACAAAGGTCACCGTAGTCTGATCGCCCGTGACCTTTATGCGATCGAATACCCGAGCTTCTTTCAAACTATGAATTTCTTTGGCCACGTCCTCGTCCATTTTGGCTCGGACTTCCTCTCCGTTTCTTACGTAATGATCCCTTCTTGGTGAAGCAGGGGGCGGTAAAAGGCTGAGCTTACATTGCATAAGTTAGTTATGCAGGTTGTTTCTTTGAAATTTGGTAATGGGTGTGGTGCGTGGGTATTGGTTGGCTTTGGCGATTAGGGCTGATTATGGTGAAATGCGGGTAGTGAGGTATATGGGTAGTAGGAGGATCATTTGAAGGTGGGGTTGAGGTTGGTGGGCGGGCGGTTTGTTCGGTGGTGGTGGCCTTTGTGGAAGTTTTGGGAGATATGTGGTGGTGGAGTCGATGCAGGATGGTTTGTGAAGTAGTGGCCCTTTGATGCGGCATAGGGGTATTCAAGCTAATGGATAGGTTGGTCGATTCGTAGCCTCTCCATCTCGACTGCATATCGGACAATTTGTTGCGGCGGTATGTGCAATACATTCTTCATTGGTGATATTCCTCCATACGAAGGTTACTGTTTGTGAGGAATAATTCCCAAACTATTTGGCTCGAGCCCCAGCGATCATATCATCATTTCTTGCCTTGGACACGGTGAAGTGTGGATGCTCAGAGCATTGTTGAGTCAAATCTGAGAACCGACCCTTTGGGAGGATGATAAATTTTCTAAAAAATGCAACAAGCGATGTTAGCATAAAGCACGTAATTTGCGGTATGTAGCGGATATATCGCACATGCACGTTCAAGCGTTCCTAACATGCGGGGACCTCTTTATGCGGTAAGCCTAAGCGTCAACATGCGAGATTATGGCGGGTTTGTCAAGTCGCCCAACTATAATGCCTTTGTTGGAAATGGCGACCAAATGACGGTGCACTTTTTCCAATTTCAGCATGTCATGATTGGGCTTGGATTTATCTGTCATTGTCACGCTACACATAATATCTTTGGTTGGTCGTTGGGTTGAGAAACCCGTCGACAAGTTTGGTGTTTTCCTAATTGTGGTGTCGATGCCGAGGCCAGGCCCACCTAAGGTAAATCATCGTACCCTAAAATAAAGGGTGGTATAGCTCTATCTTAAGTTTCTAAGATTTGGCTTTTACGGGCGCATGAGTTCTGGCGGACAACTCGAGTGAGAAGGCTACGTGCCACCGGTTAGGCAAGGCACTCCACGTATATTACCAACTCTCCTAAATTTGGATTTTGAAGAAAGAATTTTCTTTGATGCACCAGCGCCTCGCATGTAGTGTGTGTTTGTGTGAATTTTCAGTGGAAGGAATATGAGCGGAATGCGGTTTAAGGAAAGCGATAAAGCATGTAGCAATTAAAATAAAATAAACAAAATACGGCCATAAAATTTAATGCAAAAAGCAATGTCAAATAATAACCCTAGGTCTGTTATGGTTAAGAACCTAAAATCCCCAGTGGAGTCGCCATTTCTGTCGCGCCCTTTTTCGGCCGCGGCTTTATTTTCTAAACTCCTGCTTAAATAAAAGGTTAGAAAATAAATAACAAAATGCTAAAGTACAAAAGTGGAAAAGAGGCTAAAATTTAAAAGGGTGCTAAAAAGGCTAATGGGTTGCTAGAATGCTAAGAGGTGCTAAAGGCTAAGGGTTCGCGGAGTCGCCACCTAATTAGTTTGGGTGAATTAGGACACCTAAATGTTTAACTAGTTTAAAGTAAAACATTAACTCCATTTTAATGGTCTGCTAAACTTAATGAGATTCTGGGTAAGGGTTCTTTATTATCCTAAAGGGAAGGGGTTAGGCACCCTAAAGGATCCGCTAACTTGCGGTTGTCCGTTCAAACCTAGGGTTAATTATTTATTGCTAAGGATGCATGTTTGAAAGATATTTAATAGAAAGTATTTTTTGGCAAAAAGATTGATAAGATTAGTGATGTAAAACACATATAGAGTTTAAAGCATGCCCTATATTATTTATGAAAAATATGTCATGCAAAGTGGACTCATTGATTAAATGTATACATTTGCCTATCTTGATTAGTATACTACATGCTTAAAAGGGGCTTCCTTAGTATATATGTATAAATAAAATTTATATATGGATTTTATAGCAAATGGTTTAGGGATGTTGAAAAATAATATCCTAGCTACATGATTAATTATGCAAGTTAGGATTACTAGGTGATTTAATATAGCTTAAGCTATGTATGGATAATCTAAAATATTTAATTCGAAGGGAAACAAATTGCTAATTAACTACCTTCTAATCTATTGACTTAAGGTTTGGCATTCTAAGAGTTCTACTAATAACGTAATGTTAGACAATTAATTACACAAATAAGCGGGCGGGATAGGAAATAAAGGACTCGAGTAGAGGTGTTATTCGCCGTGGGTTGGAATTCCCCGATGTTGATAGAAATGCACATAAATGCGGGTCTTCGTTTCTGCTGTAGCTTGTGATGAGTCTCGCCATGAGACTCTTCATTTTGCTCCGTCATTTCATGTAAAATAAGATAAAGATAAAGATTAGCATATGTTCCATGCTTCATCAGAATAATAAGCGAGCAATTCAAATGAAGTTTAACGCATATGAATTTATTTATTTTAGCACGTATCACGATGATCAGCGGTAAAAATAAACAAGGAGTCCTACGGGTTGATCAAATATGCGTATGAACTGTACAGGGCAGATTCTTATGGCAACCAGGGAAAGAAAAATGATGGACATCTGGCATGACTCAAACCAGCAGTACTAAGTAGAATACACCTATAACATGCTCAAATTGAAACTTGAATCAGGCATATCACACTTACGCTATATCTAGGAGGAGAAGAAGCCATGCTAACATTTTTTTAAGCTTAGAATGAAGCAATAAAATGGACATTATTATACAAGACAAACGAAACATCCTTCTCTGCAGGGACTTCTATATATGCAAACATTATATGATAGATTACGTCCCAATCCTGCCTTACTTACGTGACATGAGTGGAAAACAATCTGAGAGAAGTTAAAGAATGGGCCAAATATCGACCGAGAAAAGATGCTTGAAGACGATAGGATAGATAGGCATACTTAATAATCAAGGCTTAGCAAAGAGCTTTCCATTCTTATTCCTTTTAAACATATTTTAGAAATGGATATATTTTGTTGATAGGCATATTTTTAAAGCATGGAACTAGACATGAGAATATAGTTTTGATAAGAAGCAAATACATTTTTATCCCTTCTGGTCAATTTAAATAAGCATTGATACTTAATTACCCCTATATGTACTATATGACCAATACTAACTCAAGCGATTTCATAGGATCATTGAGTCTCAATTAGGCATTAGATAGATTATCGACTTATATATGAACAAAGCTAGCCTTAAAGCGACATGGTAAGCATCGTGACGGATCACGCGAGGAATCTATAATCGATAATTATGGTCAACTTGGCTCAAAATAACTCATGGATGATCTAAACCGCTCTTAACTTCAAGAGTTGGTACATTTAAGCTAACTTTAATATGATGAGCCCTTTAATACCTGGCGGTTACCATAATAATCTGGACTTACTAAACATAACTAATATAACTCGAATCGACCTTATGAATTCAAACAGTGATTGATGTATGAAGACATACAACAGATGCTAAACATTGGCTTAATCACATTAACGAACCAGTTGTGAACAACAATTAACATCATCCAAAAAGGTTTAGTGATTAGTTTAATAAGCATAAACAGTCGTTACCAACAATTTGATACACGTTTGGGCAGTTATACAAAAGATACATTACCCACATTGATATCAAATGAATTTAAGACTGAAAGGTAATGATTTTACCTTCTCCGGGCAGCGAACCGAGGCAGCGTATCAAGTCGTCGATCCACTCAGGGTTTGGTTGCTATGCGATTAAGGTTTGACGGGTCCTGACTATGAAAAGGGTGCTCTTTTCGATCTTGAAGGATTCTTCTTGGGTTTCTAATGGTTATTTTCCTCGATTTTACCGATGCCTACTGGTTGCTCTCCTCCATTTTTCGAATGCCTTTAGCCAAATTTCTGGATTTAGAAAGGTGCTGAGTTTCCCCTCGATTGCTCTTGATGTTCGAATGGATCCTTTCTGGGTTCGGAAAGGTACTGGTTTCTCGACCATCACATTGCATGTGTAAAGACGCTCAATTTATAACCTCAATCTCTGGATTCTAAACTTGGTAAACCTTGAAGGTATCTCCTACCATAATAGGTGCTGATTTGGTATTGATTTCGTGCGATTTGGTTAAGATTTTGAAAAGTATCTTGTGCGATTTTGTTGCTGATTTTGAAGCAAGATTTGGGTGTTGGTTATGGTAAGAGGGTGATTTGAGTGGGTGTGTGCGTGGGTAAGGGAAACCCCGGATTCTCCGGCGAGAATCCAGGCATGGCGGCGACTGAAGGTTTAGGTTTTTTTAGGTTTGCTGGTTTTTTGAGAGAGTGAGGAGACGAAGGGTTCTTCAGTTTTTTTTTTGGTTTGTTTGTTTGTTTTGCTTAAGGGGTGTTAAGAAGATGAGGCCTTGGACTTGGGCCAACTGGTGGGCCGCGGGTTGGGTAGAATGTGGGCTGCTGGGCTGCGTTTTGGGTAGAGTTTAGGTATTAAATTAGGTGTATTAGTTTTAGGTTAGTTTTAATTAGTTTTAGGCTAGTTAATTAATTAGCTAATTAATTCTAGGCAAGTGTATTAATAATTAATTGTGATTAAATTATCTAAAATAAATGCGGGCGTGCTATTTAAATTAATGCTTAATACTTTAGAATGCGGCGCTATTTATTAAAACTTATTATTATGCATTATTGCGAAGTTAAATTAAAATTGAATTGAGTTTAGATTAAATTATTTAAATGTCGAATGCAAGTACGATATTTAAGAATTGTTTAAAGCCTTATAAATGCGACGCTATTAAATGCATATATTAGATTAAAAAATTGACTTTAAATTACAAATGATTACTAATTAATGCGGCTATGCTACCTGACACGACGTTATCGCTAAATTATTTATTTTATGCATTTATTAATTATTTAAGAATTACGACAAAGCTTAAAGTTAATAAGTGCGGGCGCGGGACTCTAAATGCTTAAAACTCTACGTAAGACGCGATGTCATTATTAAATTAATTATTTATGCCTGTATTTAATGTTTTATTCGCTGCATTTTATTATAAAAATCATAAAAATTATTTTACAAAATTAGTGTAATTTTATAGTTAATGGCTGGACGGGAGGGTCAAAATTGGGTGTCAACAAGGAGAAGGTCATCACCCCAGACATGTGGGCCCTAATGCACGATGCAGTACAATACTTGGAACAGGCGGGAGCTATACCAAAGAAAACCTAAGCCGCGTCACATCGGCGACATAGTTATTTAGTTTGAGATTTTTATTGTTTTATTTCAATTAACTTTATTTCCAATAAAGGCATTTAAATCTGATGGCTTGGGTACATCTAACATGGCTTTGCATGTATGGCGCTTAGGCCTACCTGCGGCGTAATAGAGGTCCCTTGCGTATTAGGAAGCGTTTGAATGTGCTATGTGCGATATATACGCTACATCTTGCAAATTATGTTCTTATGCTAACAGTTTGTTGCATCTTTTTAGAAAGGTTTATCATCTTCCCAAAGGGTCGGTTCGTATTTGACTCAACAATGTCGGAACATCCACACTTCACGAGATCGAGGCAGAAATGGCGATATGGTAGCTCGGGCGTCTGGCCGAGCGGTTTAGGAATTATTCACATCGGTAAGCGAAACTTGAAGGAGGAATATCACGATCGGGAAGAATGTATTGCTCATTTCTTTGCGAGTTGTTGATATGCAGTTGAGATGGAGAAGGCTCGGAATCGACCAACCTATCCGTCGGTTTGAATACCCACATGCGAGCAAAGGGCCCCTATTTCGCGAACCGCCCGGTCGACCTCCGCGCGCATATCCCCGACTCGCAAGGCGCGATTCTGAGCCAATCGCCTGCCGGACCGATCATCAACCTCGCGCTTCAAAATGATCCTCCTCGCCCGTACCTCGCCTCGCTACTTCACCATGTCAGCCACAATCACGAAGCCAACCAATGCCGCGCACCATACCAGCTACGGCCCGACAAACCACGAACGGCTAACACACAGCGAAACCCGACCTTTTACCGTTCACCGCGAAGTGGATCATTACGAAGAAATGGAAAGGAAGTCAGAGCAAAATGGGCGATGGCGTGGCAGAGATTCACGACTGAAAGAAGCAGTTCGTGGCATGCGATCGGATAAAGGTCACGAAGGACTAGATTACGAAGATCTTTGCATGCGTCGGATGTGGAGCGCGATTGGGATATAAGGTGCGAAGTTCGATTTATTTGATGGGAAGAAATCCTCGTGCAACGAGATCATATTGCGACAAGTTAATCGGGGTAGGAAGAACCCGGTCATCGTGAAGTTGTTCATTCGAAGCTTAACGTGAGGCAATAGATTGGTACACTGCGAGGATCGCGTAAATGGCATAGTTGGAATGCATTGGCCCGAACTTTGTGGGCGGTTGGATTCAACCACGAAGCCGGTGTGGGCGAGTTACATCTAATGAAGTTGGAAAAGAAATCTCTGGAGACTTTGAAGTGCGTCGTGAGGTGGCGTTCGGAGCGACAAAGTACAACCACGTGGTGGAAGTGAGATGACCACACTATTTGTACAATCTTTGAAGGATCTGACCTATTATGGCGGATGATAAGCGTCGTCGGGCGAAATTTTGCGAAGGTTGTCGAGAATGGGCGATTTCGTAGAAGAGGTATTAAAGCGGCGAGGATCACGAATCTAGCGCGTGCGAGCAACGATAAGGCAATTCGATCGGGGGCGATGAAGTGCCGAGGAAGAAAGAGCGATTTCCGCCGTGCTCATCTGAAGCATGAGCGAAGCATTCATAACATGCAAAACCCGTCTACGGACCCGTACTACCACAGCGGCCAAAACTTTACCTCACTGCTACACGCCCGCGCGGCTACCACGCGGCCCGTATATAACGCTTCCGACACCCGTTTATCGGCCCGCATCAACGCCCATCAAGCCCGCCAACGCCGAGCACCCGATGCGCCCGGACGAATCACGAATTTTGAAGGAAGACCGTCGAACCGCACTTTGCTGTTGAACCCATACGGATATCGAAAGGCGGTGCGAGTTTGATCGACGATTCGGGGAGGATTCTAGCCCTATCGAGATGGTATGATGAGAATAAGCGTTGTGCGTATCACTCACGATAGCCCGAGGGCATGACGGAAGTTGCTACACCCTCGGGGACAAAATCGAAGAGTTGATCAAAGAAGGAGTAATTGGTGAAGGATCACGCTGACGTGCATGATAATCCCTTGCCAAACCACGGCAGCGCCAATGTGCATGATAACCCTAGATGAGAATACTGACTTGGAGGAACCATCCGTCGATTCGAAGTGAGGAAGAGTCGAACATACGCTTTGTCGCCCTGCCGCAATCCTCGAAAAGCGATTTGAGTTGGAAAAAGCACGCCGAGACATAAAGGTTCAATCACGATTGTTGAGCGCGGGAAGGGCCACCGTCAAGATGGATCGCGAGAGAAAGTGGGAAGCGGGTCATGAAGTCACATTGCGGTATAACCAGTCGAGGAGGTATTACACACCTATAGAGGCAGCGAGGAGGCATAAAGAAGCGTGTGGTGAAGTCGAGGAGTTTTGGAGGAAGATGCCCACTAAAAGTATTAGTCGTAGAAGCGGTTAAAGAAAACCTCGTAGCGTATTTCTCTACTTTCATTGTTAATGCATTACGCCTGCAGGCTGCATTGATGGAGTGTTGAAGGATGCATACGTTCGGAGAGAATGACGGGAACTTGGCGGCTTTAGTCGGACAGTACTAGAGGCGCGAATCACCTTTCCGCGATGGCGAGTTACCGAGGCGTCGGACCTGACACTTGCATTGAATATCACCATCAGTCGCGACAAGATTATTTCAACGATCTTTGATTGATGGAGGCTCGGTAGTCGACATTTGTCCCGTAGCGACCTTTGTTGAAATTGAAGCGACGTAAGAAAATTCGTGAAAGTCATATCGAGTCAAAGGTTTTCGGAGTCCGTAGAAGTCGAAGGCGTAATGGACCTCGCCTGCGGATCGGACTGCGAGTCGTTGTGGAATTTCAAATATTGGATATTGCTACATGTTACAACTTTGTTGATAGGAAGGTGTGGATCCGTGAAATTTGATGCGATCCGTCCACTTGCGTCGATGCACTAAAGTTTATATGGAATCACGGTGAAGTGGTAGTATTTGGAGATAAAAGGAAGCATCAACAGATTATGCAATCCTGTCATAGAAGGCGTGAAACGATCGGATGGTTCGGTTTTCATATTAATGAGATCGAGAGAGCAAGTAATTCGGCCGTTGCGGCTGCCACGTTCTCTCAAAATGGTGGCCAAGAAATGTTAAGAAATGGATCTGAGCGGCGAGAGGTCTTAGAGTCGGTATGAAGGGATCGCAGAACCTATCCGGTGGTTTGGGAAGAGAGACACTTTTGGTTTGGGAGTACCAGCCCTTGAAGGATTTGGTGACGCGAACCTCGGAAGAAGGGATACGTTCCCTTGCTGCGCCCATTCCGCCCTTGAGTCGATCGTTCGTCAAAGCTACACCGTCGGATGCGAGAAGGCGACCGGATGATCTTGCGGTAGGGTTCGAGAATCTGTTCATAGGTGATGATGAAGCGGTGTTGCGTGATCGCGAGGAGATCACGAGGAAGAGCTCGCCGTTTGGGATGCGAGCATGGATCTGACTGAATAATTGGACTTGCACCCTGTCTGGCCGTCAGAAGCTTGGTAGAATTTATGATTAGTTAGCGGTGTGACCTTTTATCTAGAAAGAAAGCAGACATGCATTCACGATTCTTAATGTTTCTAATCTCGCGATTTACTTTCATCGTAAATTCGGGGCGTTTTTGCGACTTTTTAAAAGATTTTGTTTGTGTTAAAATTAAATTCTTTAAGCATTTTCTTTCGTGATCATATTAATAAACACATTGATACTTGAATATGACATGTAATGAGACAGCGAACAAAGTTCAAATGCGAGCATAACCACAGGAACAGAGGAATGTCATGATCGAACTTAGCCAAGAAATTTGGAAAACTTTGAGAATAGGCCTAAACCAAATTTGGAAGAAGCGAGTTAATAAACTTAGGCGATGAGGCAGTGAAAGAGACTAGAGTCGGCGCCCGCTAAGCGTCGCCTGGAAGAAAGAATTAATTGAGCTCACGAAGCGATGCAGATGTGTTTGCTTGGTCATATGAGGACATGCGGGTTTGAGTCTGACGTCGTCGCACGAGCTACCTATTGAGCCATCTTATTTCCCGTAAAGCAAAGGCGAGAAAGATCAAACGGACATGAGTTTGAAGGTCAAAGAAGAGGTGTCTAAGCGGTTTGAGGCAAAGGTAATTCGAGTTGCAAAGTATCTACTTGGTTAGCAAATATCGTCTTGGTAAAGAAGAAAGATGGAAAGGTCAAGTCTGCGTAGATTACGAGACCTCAGCGAGCCGGCCAGAAGGATGACTTTCCTCTTCCAAACATCCGTATACTCGTCGATAATTGTGCGAAGCATGAACTACGATCGTTAAATCATTGCTGCTTTGCTATCATCGGATCCTTATGGCGAGAAGAGGGCCGCGAAAAAGCGGCGTTCACTACCGTGAAGTGTACTATTATCGAGTTATGCGTTCGGTCTCAAACGCGGCGCCACCTACGTGAGCCATGACCACCGTCTTCCATGACATGATTCATAAAGAAATTGAGGTCTATGTGGGCGGCGTCATCATCAAATCGCCCAGCGGAGGACCGTTGGCAAACTTGAAGAAATTTTTCCAGCGACTAAGGCGGTATAACTTGAAGTTGAATCACTGCAAAGTGCGCATTTGGTGTTCCAGCGGGAAAGGCTGTTGGGCTTTATAGTGGCGGGAGAGGATTGAGCTAGACCGCCGAAAATAAAAGCCATCGAAGTTACCTCCTCAAGCAAAAAGGGCGTGATGAGTTTCCTTGGCGCCTCAGCTACATCAGAGTTCATAGCCAGATCTCTGTGATATGCGAGCGATATTCAAATTATTGAAAAAGGATCACGGCTACCAAGTGGACAGTTGCCAGCGAGCTTTTGTGAGAATCAAAGAATACCTTTCTAATCGCGGTTCTAGTACCTCGAGCAGGAGACCTTTGCTACTCTATTTATGCGTGTTAGAAAATGCTTTCGGATGCGTGTTTGGGCAACACGATGAAAGCGAGGAAAAAGGCGAGGCCATATACTATTTGAGTAAGAAGTTCACGGCGTATGAAGCTCGTTATACTCTGCTAGACGTACTTGCTTGCGCATTAACTTAGGTCGCCCGAAGTTCGGGCATTATCTATCGGCGTACACTACTTATCTTATTTGAGGATGGATCCGCTTAAGTACATCCTTGAAGCCCATGCCAGCGGAAAACTAGCGAAATGGCAAATTATGTTGGCGAGTTTGACATCGTCTACGTCACGCGAAGTAAAAGGGCGGGCATTAGCGGATCATCTTCTTGAGAACCGATCGATGAGTGCGAGCCCGCCGAACCTATTTTCTGATGAAGAGGTATTGTTTGTCGGAGAAGATATCTCGGAGGATTACGGGTTGGAGGATGTTTTTGATGGGCGGCAAATTTCAAAGTCGGCATTGGGCGATTTTGGTTTGAAGCAGTCGGCGTTATCAGATTTCCATGGCTCAGTTTCCATGCACCAGCATATGGCGGAATATGAAGCTTGCATGTGGGGCTCAGAATGGCGTAGATATGGACATCAAATTTGCTGGTCATAGGTGATTGGACTTCGATCCATCGGTACATGGTGAATGGGCAACGAGAATATGAAGATACTTCCCTACCTATTTTGCGTGAAGGAATTACGAAGAGGTTGACCACGTAGAATTTAGGCATGTTCAGGATCCGAGCGAATTGTGCGCATTGGCAACCTTATCCTCCGTGATTGACATCCGGACAAGAATTACATCGATCGATCACGGTGAGTGTCTTTGGGCGGCCGAACTATTGCTCGTATAGGCGAAGAAGCAGACGGCAATCCATGGTACCGTGACATCAAAGGTACCTCAAGCGGAGAATATCGGAAGGCATAACAACATCGTCGAAGAAGACAACGAAGACTAGCAAATCATTTCTTTTGAATGGGAAATTGTGTGCGAAGGACTCGGATCTGGGCTTATTGAGATGTGTCGATGCTCGAAGCGAGCAAGCTAGTAGAAGAGATACGGAGGGCGTGTGGACCTTATATGAGCGGCTTCACTTTGGCGAAAAGATTACTGCGGCGAGTTATTTTTGGATGGCGATGGAAGCAGTTGTATCCGCTTTGCGAAATGTCGGCAATGCGATTCATGGAGATTTGATTCGAGTGCCTCAGTGAGCTTAATGTGACAAGTTCTCCTTGGCGTTCGCGGCAGGGCATGGATGTCATCGGCCCGTCGAACCCGTTGCTTGAATGAGCGCAGTTAAATCACCGTAGCGATTGACTATTTCACTAAATGGGTAGAAGCGTCATCGCGCGGTCGATGGCGAAAAAGGTGGTGGTCGACCGTTCGCAACAGCGTCATTTGCCGATTTGGGGTTCGAATCAATTGTAACCGATAACGGAACCAATCTCAACGGTAATTTGATGCGTGAGATATGTGGAAATTTCAAGATCACTCGCGTAATTCCACTCGTCGACCTCGGATGAATGGGCGATGAAGCGACCAGCAAGAACATCGAGGATATTGCGCCAAGATGATCGGCAGCTTCTGAACATTGTACGAGAATTTGCCTTTTGCGCTTTTGGGTTATCGCACCACAATCAGAACTTCTCTGCAAGCGGCCGTATCTTTTGGTGTATGGAGCGAAGCGTGCTACCAGAGGTGGAAATACCATCGTTGAGAATCATCGAAGCCGAGTTGGCGGCGAGTGGATCAAGATCGTTATGGCGATTGATGTTGATTGGCGAAAAAGGTTGAATGCAATCTGTCATGGGCGGTATATCAAAGCGAGAATGGCTAGAGCTTTTAACAGAAGTAAGGCGAGTTATTCAAGCGGGACAATTGGTTTTAAACGCATATTTCCGAATCAAAGTGAAGCTAAAGGAAAGTTCGCCACAATTGGCGAGGGCCTACATGGTTCATCGAGTTTTAAGTGGAGGGCTCTAATCTTAGTTGAGATGGATGGCGAAGTATGGCCCGAGCTATCAGCCTTGAATCTGATGAAGAGATATTACGTCTAGGAGTATTTGTTTTCCATGTAATCCCCTTTACATTGTAAAAGCGCATTCCTCGGTGGGATATCGTAGAGCCAATATAGGGTCTCGCATTGCAAATTAAAGCCGCTACTTATGTCGAACTACGTTATGACTGATTCCGCTTGGCGGATCGTGGCGGCCATATCGGCCGGTCCACTTTTAGAATTTTACCCAATTTACTTGTAATGAACTACGTCATGACTGATTCCCTCGTGGGGATCGTGGCGGCCTAAATCGGCCGGTCGCACGTTAGGAATCTTCCCGTTTATCTACGAAGCGAAGGGGTTTGGGTTATTCAAGCGATATGAGCAATTCATCACGAAGTTAAGTTCGCCAGCGCGACACACATTGAAATTGAGGCAGTTTTGCGCCTTGTGAGGAAAGCGATAACAAGGATTCCAAAGGATGTTAAGCGGTGAAATACATGTCATATTCGGCAAATTAGGCGAGGCTTTTACATTTTTACGCGTGTCGTATAAATGTTTATTTCTAAAGATGTTTTGTGCATACTCGTGAAAACATTTCATTTTTGGAAAATGCTTTTGGGGCACTACTAAACATCTCGAAGAGGTCGACGAGGGTTGCAAGCCCAAGCAGGCGAACAGCGGACATGAGGACAAGGCGGCAAAGTCGGTCTGAATCGACCCCCAAAACTCACAAATTTTCTTTGGCGCGAGTTTTCATGTTAACGAAGCGAAGCGCAATAGCCAAAGCGAGAAAATCTGGCGAAAAGTTTCTTCGTATTGGCGGAGCGGCAAAGCGGCGAGAAAGGCGACAACGATCCACGATCCAAAGTTCAAAGCATACGACAAAGTCTAGCGCGGCGTGGGCATAAAGTCAAATTTGCGACCAAGGCATCGCGCAGCGAAGGCATCGGGGCAATTCGCGGTGCGACATCTAGCATATCCGTGCAAGGACAATATCTCGATATTCATGCGGAGTATCGGGGCGACATCTCTACCCGTAAAAATGCACCTATCACATATGCTTATCATTTTGTTTAAGCGGTATGCACTGCGTTTTCTCGGCTCGACTTGCGGGAGCATTTATTCTACGGGAAGCGGCGCTACGTCCGAACAGCGGCGTTATCGGCGTTATGTCAAACGCGACATCATCGGCGTGCGTCTGCGCAGCGGCGCCCGGCGGCAACCGTCCGAACGGCGGCGTTATCGGCGTATGTCGAGCGGCGACATCGGCGTGCGTCTACGCAGCGGCGCCCGGCGGCGGCACGTCGAACGCGGCGTCGCCGGCGTGCGTCTACCGCAGCGGCGCCCGGCAACATTATGTCGAACGGCGACATCGTCGGCGTTGTGTCGAGCGGCGACACCGTCGGCGTGCGTCTGCCGCAGCGGCGCCCGGCGGCAACACGTCGAGCGGCGGCGTTATCGGCAACACGTCCGAACGGCGGCGTTATCGGCGTATGTCGAGCGGCGACATCGTCGGCGTGCGTCTGCGCAGCGGCGCCCGGCGGCAACCGTCCGAACAGCGGCGTTATCGGCGTATGTCGAGCGGCGACATCGCCGGCGTGCGTCTGCAGCGGCGCCCGGCGGCACGTCGAACGGCGGCGTCGCCGGCGTGCGTCTACCGCGGCGCCCGGCAACATTACGTCCGGACAACGGCGTTATCGGCCTGCAAGTCCGGCAGCGCCATCGTGTATCACATCTGCGCGGGGGCGATTTTCTCTGTTCTCAAAATTGCATTTCCTCATTCGTACTTTATTTTGCCTTAGCGGTTATGCACTAACTCTTTCTTGAGCTTTAGTCTGCGAGGGCAATTGCGGCAAGGACAACGTATCGCATTCACAATCGCAACACGTCGCGCGAAGCGAAATCACGGCGTTCTGCGTCAGCATCAACGCGGCGCATCGTATTTTTGCGGGATAACCTTTTACTACTCACGGTTGCATTACTTTTAAAATTATACATCATCATTTTTGCCTTATGATTATGCACTAACGTTTGTTTAAGTCTTAGCATGCGAGGCGAGAGCGCAGCGTGGATTTTCTCTTCTGACAAGGGCAATCTGTTGAGGGCGACCTGGCGATTGGCGGCGGCCTCAGCGTCGGTCGCTCGCTCGCATCACCGTAGAACCCGGCACCGCGAAGCCATGCGGTACGAGTTCAAGCGATTATATTCTTTTACTTTTTGCACCATAGCGATGTCGCGTAACTCGACAGGACAAATTTAGTCGCGTTAGCGCGCCAGTGTTTGACCATGGTAGCGGTGTCGTCATAACTTCGACCGGGGCGGCTAAGTCGCGTTAGCGCGCCAGTGTTTAGACCGTGGTAACCCGGTGTCGTCGTAACTCGGCCTTTGGGGCGGTTTGATTTTTGCGTCGGCGCGTCTACACTGCCCGGCATTTACGCAGTGCGAAGATCGAGACAAAATTGGCTATGAGTCGGCGTCTTTGTCAGAAGATTCTTCCATCGTCTCCATACAAAGAGGGACATCTGTTGACACGATTTTGACCCTCCGTCGGCCATTAACTATAAAATTACACTAATTTTGTAAAATAATTTTTATGATTTTTATAATAAAATCGTGAATAAAACATTAAATCTGAGGCATAAATAATTAATTTAATAATGACATCGCGTCTTACGTAGAGTTTTAAGCACTTAGAGTCTCGCGCGCATTAATTAACTTTAAGCTTTGTCGTAATTCTTAAATAATTAATAAATGCATAAAATAAATAATTTAAGCGATAACGTCGTGTCGGGTAGCATAAGCGCATTTATTAGTAATCATTTGTAATTTAAAAATCAATTTTTATTTAATAGCGTCGCATTTATAAGGCTTTAAACAATTCTTAAATATCATACTCGCGTTTAGCATTTAAATAATTTAATCTAAACTACATTCAATTTTAATTTAACCCATAATAAGATTTTTAATAATAGCGCGCATTCTAGAGCATTAAGCATTAATTAAATAACACGCGCATTTATTATTTTAACAAGTAGATTAATAAAGCACCTAAATAATTTAATCACATTAGTTTATCAAGTTACCACTAATTAACTAATTAAACACCTAAAATTAATACCTTTAAAAGCGCGACCCGTTAAAGAACTAATACCTAATTAATAGCAATACCCGTTAATTTACGTCCACAATAATTAAATACTACCGCTTTAACTACCGACTCTGCTTTGGCCCCGAACCGCGACCGCGACCGCGTGACTCCGCCCGACGTTATTTCCAGCCAGCCAATCTCATACAAACCCATTCGCCCGAACTGCCAGTGACCCTCGTCTCGCCGTCGACAATACCCGAAGAAAGAAAACCTAGAACCACTAAATTCCGTCGCGCCTCCTTACCCACGCGCAAATCCCGCTGAATGCGACCAAAATCCGGGTTTCCTTTCTTAGAGCCTACCATAGCAGAACGCTTTCCAAAATCGTGACCCGAATCGCGTAAATCGAGTTTCCGTAACCGCAAATCGTTCTAAAATCTCGTCGAATCGGACACCTGCCAAGCGTTAGCGACTTTCCCTTACCATATCCCTACACAAATCTAGTCAACAAATGGTAAGAATCACTACGAAATCGATAGCAAATCGCGTACCAATCTCGGCCAAAAATCGGCCTTTACCTTACAACTTGGAGCCCGAATAGGGGGCTATAAAGCACGTCTGAGAGCGGCGAGAGGCGGACCGGATAACATCAATCTGACGACATAGCGATTTAGGGATACCATAGCATTTTACGCAATCCCAGTATTACGCATCCTTAAATTCGCATTAGCAAATCTCGAGTGGCGTCGGCGGCGATCTGTTGCCTCGGTTCGCGTGGAGAAGGTAAATCCATCTCGCTTTCAAATTATCATATGTCGGCGATTATATATATTTTATCGAATCATTTTATCTGCTTGATTCATCATTGGTGAATGATTTGAAGTGTATCACATGCAGTTTGAAGCTATTTAGTTAATATTGATTGTTGTTTCCTATCATGTTGTGATCGTTGATGCGTTTAGGTTAATCCTAAGCGTTGTTGTATGTTTGGCGGCGGTTGTTTGCTTAGATTGGAGGATCGAATGAGTTATGTTACTTGTAGCTATCGATCAATGGTCATTAAGGGCTACGCTGTCGTTTGTGCTCATGATAAAACAGCTGAATATGAATAAATTTTGGAAGTTAAAGCGGTCAATGACTTAATTTAGACATAAGTAGCGCGTGAAACACTGTTTGAAGTAATTGATCCCTAATATTAAGAACATCGTGCCTTTACCCCTCTTAAGTGTTGGAGTATACCTATGCTGAAAGCTACGTCTCCATTGCATCATACCTTGGTATGTTAAATTCCTGCGTCTTTATGGAATGTCTGCCGATGTCTATCGATAAAATCATGTAAGGATGTCCTCCTTTTCTTTAGAATAGCGAACATAAGAATCTTTGGAATTCTATCTTTCCTCTATAACTATCACGTGTCTAATCCATCAAGAGCATCGTATATATTTCTAACACGTATATAGTATACATGGCGACAAACTACGATTTTTAAGGCATTACGTGTGATTTTGGGTCCTTTTTATATATTATTACAATGTGTGTGTTGATTGGCTTTAATTATTGGGTTTGTTGAGGCCCATTGCTTGTCCATCTGATCTCTTATAGCTTACGACCCATTAATTCAAATTGTTATAGGTCAATTATTGATTCAATTGCTAGAACATAAAGCCGATTCAAATATGTGTTAAATGCTTTACTCATTTTGAATAGAAGTTGAATTTCACGTTAAGTAATGTCACATGCTCCTATCTACGAGATCTTAACACTAGTTTGAGTAAAATAATGTTGTTAATTGTTTGGGCCTAAATTGCCTTTCCAAAGTTCGATCCTCTAATTAAAATTGTTGGAATGTTGGCCTATATTATATAGGGATGCAGTTACATTAGACTTGAAATATAATGGGCACTGTGGAATTTTCTTGTTTGCTTATTGTTTGCTCTCTTTATGCCTTGGGTGCTCTTGACACAGGCCCGTAAAATATTCATTCTGCCTCTGTTTTGACCCGTGAATGTGTTAGATCTAGTCCGTTCTTATCCGACTCGTTGATAGTTATGCATTTGCTCACTTGTGTTTGTATGGCATGTATCGATTCTTATGCTGAGGGCTTATTTATTAGTGGATAAAGTTAGGACATCTGTGACATTTAGCACCGAATTATTTATGTCTAATATTATTTGGACGGGTACTAATCCTTATCTTCTCTTAATTTGCATGAAGCAGCGTCGGACAAGAGTCTCGTAGCGAGACTATAGTAAAATGTGAAACCCACGTCTATGTGCATCTTGCTATCCGCGTGAAATTCCAACTGTGGCGAATGACATCGCCGTTCCTCGAGAATCCTTCTAATTATTTTCTACCACCCCATTTCATTTATTTGTTGTAAATTATATGTCTAACGCTACATTAATTAGAAGGATATTCATAATAGTTAAACCTTGAACGATAGATTATAAAGTAGCTTAACATTAAAATTTGCTTTCCCCATTTAGTTGATTATTCTAGCTTGCTTAAGTTATAATCGAACTATTTAGTAATCCTCCGTCCACGTAACTATTTAGGTAGTCAAAACATTATTTATCACTAATTTCTAATATAAAAAAATTCATTTTTAATAAAACCACTATAGCATGCAATTGCTTTGTAATGTTTATGGCATCTCATATCTGAGTCCATATGCATAATAGATCTTTGCATATATAACATTATTTAAGCACCTTATAAATACATGCCTTTTCCAAAAACTAAAAAAGAAGTGTTACACGTTTTCTTTTCTTTAAGTCAAAAACATATTCTTAGCACTGCAATGCTTTTGCTCAAATACTTTATCAACATGCATTTTTATAAAACATTACGAAGCATCTTTTTATATTTTCAAAACAAGCATAATAATTAACCACAGGTTTGGCGGGACAACCATGAGTTAGCGGATCTTAGAGGGTGCCTAACCCCTTCCCTCTAGATTAATAAAGAACCCTTACCCAGAATCTCACTAAGTTTAGCAGACCATAAAATGGAGTTAATGTTTTACTTGAAATTAGTTAAACATTTAGGTGTCCTAATTCACCCAAATTAATTAGGTGGCGACTCATGAACCATAGCCTTCTAGCAACCCTTTAGCATTTTAGCACCCTTTTAAACTTTAGCATCTTTTGCAATTTTAGCATCCTTTTAGCATTTTTAAAACCCTTTTAAAACCTTTTAGCATTCTATTATTTATTTTCTAACATTTGCATTTTATTAAGCAGGGGCTCGCTATTTATTTAGAAAATGCCGCGGCCGAAAAAGGGCGCGACAAACGTATAAGTCCCTTAGATAGGAAATTGTATATGACTAAGGTATAAAGTGAATATAACGACTTTATGGGGAGTTAGCGGAAGAAGCGATGAAAGTCAAATATTCATTCCTATTTGACTAAGGTAATAAAAAAAAATGTGTTACATAATACTTTATATGTGTGTCATTTGCGTGTCTATATGCATGTGTTACAACCTTATTCCCATTCGAGGACGAATGCTTCTTAAGGAAGGGAGAATGTGAAGCCCCAAATTAGTGTTACAATAACAATAAACATTATTGTGTCTATGTGATTATGTTATGACCTTATTCACATTCGAGGACGAATGTTGCTTAAGGAGGAGAGAATGTAAAATTCGGAAAATAATAATAATATATAGTTGTTGGTTGAGTTAATAAAAATACATATATATGAGAAAATAAAGAATAAATTGCATGGGATGGAGTTAGTGTTAAAGTTGGATAAATAGATAGATAAGAATGAAAATAAGAAAATAAAAAACAAAAACAAAAGAGAAACAAAAAAAAAAAAGGGGATGCATGTTGCTGCACCACGTCCTTCCCTAATCCCCGCCCGTCACCCCTTCCCCCCCGGTTAAATTCCCCCCCACCCTTGGTCTTCCATCTCCCATAAGTTATACAATTATCTCCACTTATACATTATACTTATACACAAACAAAGTGCATACCACAAAGCTTAGAAAATCAGAAAATAATCAAGTGAACAAGAAGGAAAAAAATTAAGAAAATATCAAGGGAGGAAGGAGAACAAGAAAATTAGGGAACACTAAGGAGCAAGGACCACTTGTAACAGAACCACAATCCTTTCACACTTACAAGGTGAGTTTTCTCACTCAGAAATTCTTGGTAACATCCTTTATTTTAAGTTCAATACATGTTAGAATAAGAATTGAGTATTGAAAATAAATAATGAGTTTTTGATTGTTTAAACAACTAGTTGCGTCATGAACTTTACGAATTGTTCTCACTGAGTTATAATTGTTAGAATTTGATGAAATTAGGAAGAGTGGTACACCTCTCTATTATGATCATATAGAACCAAAAATGAGGTAAAATGGACATACGGTTTGAAAGTTATCATAGTTCAAAGTTCCTGCCATAGATTTGGCCGAAATTCGGAAAGGACATAATTACGGACTGTTTTTATTGAGTTTTACTTTTTAGAATTATATGAAAATTTACATGGTTGTAAATCTCTCTGTTACGGACAGATATAGATAAAGAGTTATTAAAACGGACATACAAGTTGAGAGTTATTGTAGTTTGAAGTTGCTGCCTCGGATTCGTCGGAATCCAGAAGGGCAGGACGTTGAAACGTAAAACTGTACTAATCTGTGGGGAATATGAAAATTGTTGCTAAATGAAAGTTCTAGATATATTTGTTGTGGACATTTTTAGACCTTACGGGGGTCTATCCGACTTACGGATTGAGAGTTATCGCTGTTTAAAGTTTCTGCCTCGGATCTATCGAGATCCAGGAAGGGCAGCGAATAAAAGTGTAAAACTGTACCAAATGGTACAGAATATGAAAGAATGGTTCACATGGAGACGTGTAGCTCTCTGTTCTCGTCGTTTTGATAATTTATGGGGATTGAGCGGGTTTCTGATTAGGAGTTATGACTATTATAAGATTGGAGTCTTTGTTTAATAAAAATTCTGCGAAACAAATTTCATGTGACTGTTTTGAGGATAAATTTGTGTTAGTTACCCAAAGTAGTTTTAAATGAAATTGGGTACAGTGAAAGATCCCGTCTTACCTTAGTTTCCTTGAGAGACACCTTAGTTGGAGTTATGGTTAAAAGTTATAATCGTTACAAGTATGAATGACGAGAATGTTAGAAAAGAGAATAGTATTTATTTGATCTTACGAAAAATATGAAAAGTGAATACGTGTTCACATAAATATATAAATATATAATGGATCGGGTTGCGTCGCAACAAAGCGTAAAGTGAATCTGGCGTTCACAAATACGTAAATATAATGGATCGGGTTGCGCGCGACAAAGCGTAAAGTGAATACCGTTCACAAATACGTAAACATAATGGATCGGGTTGCGCGCAGCAAAGCGTAAAGTGAATACGCGTTCACAAATACGTAAATATAATGGATCGGGTTGCGCGCAACAAAGCGTAAAGTGAATCGCGTTCACAAATGCGTAAATATAATGGATCGGGTTGCGCGCGACAAAGCGTAAAGTGAATCGTGTTCACAAATCACGTAAATATAATGGATCGGGTTGCGCGCAACAAAGCGTAAAGTGAATACGCGTTCACAAATCGTAAATATAATGGATCGGGTTGCGCGCAACAAAGCGTAAAGTGAATACGTGTTCACAAATACGTAAATATAATGGATCGGGTTGCGTATGACAAATATGAAAGATGAATACATGTTCACCTATATATAAATGTGAAAAGTGAATGCAGCGTTCACAAATATATAAATGTAATAAACATGTGGAAATGCGAGGATGTCTTAGCGTATATCTGAGATAAAATGAAGTGTTAGTTAAGCGAAATTTCTATGAGGAGTTGTTGCATATTTAAAAATGTTGTAACCTGATATGTTTTTACAATATGCTTATTACGTTATAATGTGATTGCACTTGGAATATTGTGGTGTTACTTTGAATTGCAGGGTAAGATTCTCACTCAGCCCCAGATGGTAGGGCTGACTCTTTATTTAACATGTTTCAGGAAAGTGTGATAGAGGAAAGGCTCCGCGCCAAGGCTAGCGATCGTCCATGACCTCTTGTCATACCAAGTCCATTGCCTTGGGCTTGGTACTCGTCGAGTTGAATGTCGACTCCGATGTCTCGGGAAATGCGGTGTGGAATGGTCTCCCTTCGACTTAGAATAATATTTGTCGGTATGTCTATGTAGAAACAATATTTGCAGTATGGGCTCGCGTTATATTTTCAATAAAGTCATAAACAAATTTCTTTATTGTTATTTTTATTAATAGCTAGTATTTGAATATAAGTTTAAATTTCTAAATAAAGAGAATTAAATGGTGCTCACGGTGGAAAATAATTGTCCGAGTTCCATCATACTGAAAATCTGAGACTTAGGAAAATTTGGGGCGTGACACAAAGTCCTTGTTGTTTTAACAAGGCTCGCATCTTGATCTGCCACAGACTAAAACTGTTTCTCCCCGTAAATTTGTCGATTTTCACATTCATTCCAGACATATTTCAAACAAATAAATCGACTCGATACGATTTGTAAAGGACACAAACGATTTAACGTAAAAGACACAAACGATTTAACGTGGTTCACTAACAATGTGTTGGCTATGTCAACAGGAAGAAAGAGAGAAAAGTTTTATTGATCTTGAGGATTGCTATTTCAGAGTGTTTATTAGGTTATGACCTATGAAGTTTATATAGAGTATCCCTTATACAGACTAAGGAAAGGGTTTTCAAACAGAAAAGGAAAAGGATTCCTAAACATGGTATAAACCTAATATCAAGGAAAAGGATTTCTAAATATGGTAGAAATCTAATATGCCCGAATTCAAGGCATATTTCAACAAAACCAATTTGAGAAATACCGAAAAACGTGGGGTTTTAAGCGAAAAGTGAAGAATTTTGGTTTCCAAAGCCAATCAAACTCTGTCACTCTCGTGTTTCGTCAAACAAATGAATGCATAATATATATCCGCAAAAAACTTATTTGCACACAATATTCACATCACATTAATGATAACACAACACGTCACTACTAAATATAGGTGAATTATATTAGCAATGAAAAAATTCAAGGGAGTTATAATCATTGGAAATATGGGATACCCAATGGAATGTCCATCGGAAAAGCGCCATTTTTTATGGACCTCTCTTAGAAATTTTATTTCGGCGCATTTTTAGTAGTGGTATTTTTTGTGAGTAAAATGTGTACCAACGGGAATGGAAACCAATAACACGAAAATCTGGTGGTTAGAAAATGCGAAGGCTTGCGGAGTCGACTGATATTCAGGCTTTCCTTAAGATAATATTGCCCCGTATATTCCTTTTATGGTGTAATAGCAATTTACCTCCAAGATAAAACCGCAATCAAATAAATGACTAAAGGAATACTCAAGTGTTCGCTATGAAGAAGGATCTGTGAGTGTTTGGATCTTGCTAGAGAGGAAGATAAATTTGCTGGAAATTTTCTAAGTGTAGTGTATTTTGCAAATGAGCTCAAGGCATCATTTTATAGTGTTGAGAAGAAGACCCTCTAACTAGTCAATTTATGGCTTTGAATGACCAAGTAATGACCATGAATATGGAGTTACAATTCAGCCAAGTAATGGCTGAATTCATGAGCAAAATAATGGAGAGTTAATACTCCAAAGTCAACCCAAACGTCAGTTTTCATTCTTCTATAACGGACTGAAAACGGTCACAGCGCCGCGGCCATGCAGGGAGGCGCCGCGGCGCCATATTTTCAGAGACACGGCGCTGCGGCCCTGCAGTCGGTGCTCGGCACCACGGTCGCTTAGGGCGCGGCGATTCATGACTCATCTTATCTTTTAACCACATAAACTTCTTCCTTCGTTTACAGCGTGAAACCATTGTCATTTGGCCAATAACCGTCTATCATCTTATGTATCAAATAATTCGTATACGTACCACTATCTCTGCCCCTAAGGAAATTTGCAATCTTTGGTACAGTATGTACACGTGTGTGGAAATAATGTTTCCGGCGTCGGGACCCGATTATTCGAGTCATAATTAATAGGATCAACTATATTTCACGTCTAGTAAATTTCCAACATTGTTCACATGCTGTTTTATTAAAGGAGTCACGTGAGAAGCACATGATTGAAAAATGTCATAGATGCATGCCTGTTTGGTTGAACTTATTTTAAGCTCGTAAGTGCTATTTTTAAAATAAGCACTTATTGAAATTGAGAGGTGTTTGGTTGAGCTTATTTTTAAAAAGGAGTAGAACTTATTTTAAAATAAGCACTTATTCCATAAGCCTAAAATTTGAGTTTTTGAGTAGAGCTTCTTTTGGCTTTAGATTTTTGTTTTTATACAAAATATTTTTATTGACAACCAAACACCTAACAACTTTTTGATAAAAATATACTTGAAAAAGCTCTACTCATATAAGCTCTTTTAATAAAGCGTACCAAATGGAGCATGATCGGTTAGTTAGTGGTTTGAGTTGGCTATAAAATAGATAGATTGCGGACTATTAAACATGGTGAAGGATAGTTCTAAAATTTTCTCAAGTGTTTGTTTAAACTAAGTCCCACACCATTGTTGCGGAGGTGTAATAAGCGCGAGCGTTATGAACACACTAATTTAGATCATCGATATACCTCTGATAAAATGATTTAATAGGTGAAAATGTTGGAATGATGTTTCTTACGAATTATTGAATGTTCCTTAGAGTATTATTGGTTTATGAGATAATAGCTGCTAGGTTTTGTTGTGGTTCTTTTGGTCATTTGACACCTCTTTTAAGTGTTATCAGTATGGTTTCATACAAATATATTATGCATTTACATATTGGAATCTGCAACCAAGCATGCTATCGTGGTGAAAGTGATGGGTCGTCTTTGGATTCGGAGGACAGGTGACTCGTGTTAAGTCAAGTTTCTTGATGACCGAACATGTTTATCATGAGAAATGTCAAGGACCAGTCAGAGAGGGGGGTGTTCTTACTCTGTTGGAGTCTGAGAGGGAGGCTATGAAATTGCGTTAGAGTGCATAGTTTTGAATGCCACATTGAAATGCCTTGATGTTACACCTCGTTAATTAGAGACCTTAATTAAGAACGTAATTAAGGAAATAAGATGCGGATATTGGATACAAAGTGTACTTATATAGATGATAATAAAGAAATTAGTAATAATGATTGTATATTCTCGTTATGGACTTGTGTCGTATTATAAGAATTATGACATTGAGAATACGAGGTCTTATGAAATTTTTGGGATTTAAAAGGAGTGGGGTCTAAGATTTAAAAGGAGTGGGGTCTAAGACTTATTTATATTAATTGAGGGATTAATTTTCAGATTTTTACCCTTAAAACCTTTCAACTTCCTATTCCAATACTTCATTTCAAATAACTCTCCCTCTCCTTCACTCTTCTCTCATCTTAACCGAACCACACACCCCTTTCCATAGCAATTGAAGAATTCAATCAACTTTCCTTCCAAGATAAATCCATCTATTGAATTTCTAAGCAATTGGTGAGGGTAAATCAGTGAATTTTCGGTAGCCACTGGACCGAAATATAGCCAAAAATTTCAGTTTTGTAGATGAAGTTTTTGGAGGAAAAACATGTAAGGAAGATAGATTTTAACTTGTAGAATACATGCATGCCATTTGGAGTTGAAAAAAGGGTGAAAATGGAGAAGAAAATAGGGGCAGTGTGCACGACATTTAGTGACTGTTTTGGCTTAAATTAAGGTAAGAATTCTTCTTCTTATTGTATAATTGGAGTTGCATGTTGTTGTAAATTAAGGAATGAACTTATATTGAGAGAAACTTGAAATTTTAGACAATGCATGTGACTATTGTGGGTAAAAAATCGATTGTAAGGCCTGTTTGGTATAAACTGGAATTAAGTGTTGTTGTTGTTATCCTTGTCACTAATTGCATGTTGAGAATTGAAAAGAAATCTTGATATTTAAGATATAATTGGTTATATGGAAGTGTTGAAACATAAATTGGATTTTAAGGAGTTAAGGAAGGAGTTTTGGTTGTGGGTGTTGGCCGAAAGTTTGCATGAAATCGTTGGACATGTGATAGGGTGTTTTAGGGGTTGTTTTGTTAAGATTATAATGATGATACATTGTGGTAATTACTAGTACATGTCTTAAAGTAATTAAAGTGTAAGAAGGTGTTACTTTATATTCTTGTTATTGTTGGTATATGGACTGTTTTAGGTGCTGATTTGATATGGATTAAGAGGATGGATTAACATGGGAAATAAGTGTATAAATCCCCTTGATTGTTGTAGTTGTTGTCTTCCATGAACGAAAAGGAAAGGAATGTATTATGATGGCGTTTATGGAGTATTTGAGATTGTTATGATTATATCTTTAAGTGCATCTTGTTATTGGTATTGTTAGCTTTGTTGGTAAGTTGTGGATGCACATATAAATAGGGGAAGCGCTGCCCGAATTCCTATAGAAAAGAGAGTCGTCGTTCAATATAAAGAAAGCATAGAATTGACGGACGTATTACCCTTTATTATAGGTTGAAGTGCTAGACGAGACGTATTTTAATATTGAGTTGGCTAGTTCGACTAAAAATGACTCATTCCTCACTATTATGTGTAGTATTTCTTTTCTAAAATTTGATAAATGTTTGTGAGTTGTGACTGATTTATGGGATTTTGGCTTTCAATCCAAAATTCCGCTCAATTTTAGTTGACGTGGTTCATTCTCAAGAACACCGAAAAATCAAATTATAGCTACGTATAAACTTTCATATTAGAAGTCAAGTAAAAATTATGAAGATGATAAACAGTTTAGGTGAAAATGTTTATAGTTAAATGGTATTATTAAATTATATTGAAAATTATGAAGATGGTAAAAATTTGCACTTTTGGTTGGAAATAAAAATCTAAGGGAACTTCAACTTGACAAAAACAGGAAGGCTGCTATTATGAAGAGTGGAAACTGATGATATGTTTCAGATTTAAGCTCTATGTATTATTTGTATAAAATTTCTTAGATCACTTATAAGATAATCACAAGTAACCTACGGTAACATATTAAAATATGTTGATGGATATATAACTCAAATTCATTAATTTTCTCATAAACATTGATTAGCCATAGTGATTATTAGAGAAGAGTAATGTCTTTTTCATAGTCCTGTCAAAAGCACAATCATGCTACAGTTTTGCAAATGTACAACTCTTTTGGTGGAATAAAAAATACATATATGAAAACTCAATTGTTGATATGGCATTTACATTCCAATTAATAAGTTATAAGCTACATCAAAGCCTCAACTACTCACCCAATTAAAAATGCATAAGTCGCTCAACATACCTTCACTGTTGAATAAAAGAACTTGATACCTTAACATCTAAAACAAGGCCAAGCATATCAAATTTTAACAAAAAGACTTGAGAGCCCAACGTAACGGAACTTCAAAATTTAACATCTATAACAATTCCAAACATACCAAGTTTTAAAAAAAAAAAAAAAAAACTCCAAGAAATTAAATCCTTAAGGAACAGCAGATGCTGATAATCAGATCCTTTCATTTTCCATGGCATCCTACAGTACTACATGAAAACAGAAATGAGAAAACAGCATAAACCAAAACTCTCTTGTAAAAGTTGCTTTAATATCAATCTCTTAACGATTGGCCTTGGCAACCCTTTCAATCTCATCCTTCTTCTTAATGGCATAGCTGCAGGAACAAAAATCAAACACAGTAGTAAGTAATAAAGTTGCACATATCGAAAGAAAGTGCACCAATAAAGTATATTTTCCAACTAAGCATAGACACTCGGAATCTCTAGCCTTTACCTATTTGAAGAACCCTTGGCAGCATTGATGAGTTCATCTGCAAGGCACTCAGCTATAGTCTTGATGTTCCTGAAAGCACTCTCACGTGCACCAGTTGTCAGCAAGTAAATTGCCTGGTTAACACGGCGAAGTGGAGAAATATCAACCGCCTGACGTCTGACAACACCAGCTGAACCAATACGAGTAGCATCTTCCCTTGGCCCACTGAATGATTAAATGGAGAAAAGGACATCAGTGAACAGATATAGTAAGTTTAGAAGATATTTGGTTGGAAGTTGAAAAAAAAAAGTATTTGAAATTGAAGTTACAGAAGAGTATTTGAAAGGCAGTAGTGTATCGCTGAGTCTTAAGCATCTCCTAGATGCTAAAAATATATTTCACTGGCGTTTAGGATACTGAAGATTAGCATTTGCAAAAATAAAACAAATTTTGTAAATAGTGCACAAAGATCTTACTCCAAAACAGGCCCATAGATACAGTTACCCATTTGAAACAAGTAAATGATTGGATTAATTGGCAAGAAATTAGCAGAAGAGTAGCCTAATCCATAACCATGCCGCCTTTTCCCAAAAAAAAACAATAAAATCGACTTTGATGGGTAATGAACAACTTAATCAAGACAGAGAAGAGTAACATTTTTAAAGAAAATGAATTATGTATTCATAATTTGTGTGCACCTGTTGATAACAGCATCAACAATAACTTGGATTGGGTTTTGGTCAGTCAACAAATGAATGATCTCCATTGCATGCTTAATAATGCGAACAGCCATTAGCTTCTTCCCATTGTTCCTTCCATGCATCATAAGAGAGTTGGTGAGTCTCTCAACAATTGGGCACTGGGCCTTCCTGAAACGCTTGGCCTGGTATCTTCCAGCTGTGTGGGGCATGTAAACTGGATGCTTGTTAGCAGTTGCTGTGATGTAATCCTCAACAGACATGTCATTGACCTTCACCAGAGAGTAGATCATCATTATTAACAGATCTTTCAAATTGTATTCAAGATAAGTTACAGTATTTCTTATAGAGCTCAAAAATAATGTACTCAAGTAGAAAGGCCAAAGCAGAAGGAATATGTTTCAGTCTTGCTTATAGAGGCCTATATAGAGTAGAAAATGTAAAGAACTTCTAGTAGTGCTAAATGGAGCAACATAGACCATGATGATTCATACAACCCATCTCGTGGTGCGGAGGGTAGAGTGTATGCAGACCTTACCACTACCTAGCCACTTTGTGTTGAAAAAATTAGTTTTTAGTTTTTTCGTTAATGGAGAGTCGACGTGAATTACCAAGATACATCAACTAGATTAGTCCATTCTTAAGGTTTCAAAATTAAAATATTCAGTTGCTATGAGTTGCAATTTTCTTTGTATAAAACAACACAAAATGAAGTAAATTAGCTTTGGTTCTAGCCTAGGAATGAGCTGTTAGAAAACTTCTAGTGCCAAAAGGACCAACAAAACCCGCAAACATTCATATAGCCTTCAAACCTAATACTAACTTCACATCTGCCACAATACCACCTTACTACTGGTTTGTTTACCCGAGCTCTTTGAGTTGCCGCAAACATTCATATAGCCTTCAAACCTAATATTATCTTCACATCTGCCACAATACCATCTTACTACTGGTTTGTTTACCCGAGCTCTTTGAGTTGAGAAATTAAGTTTTCAGTTTTTATTCAAGTCAATATGATTTACCAACTACAACAATAACATATCCAGTGGAATCCCACGGTGTGTGATCTAAGGAGGGTAGAGTGTACACAAATATTAACTCTAACTTGGTAGGTAGAGCAGTTGTCTCCGGATTAGCTAATTTTTCAAATTTTAGCAGATGCTATAAGTTGCAATTTTCATCAAAAGAAAATAAAAACTTAACTAAATTAGCTCAATTCTAGTAAAGGAAAAAGCTGTTCACATCTTTGGACACGTCATTGATAAACAAAAGCCTATTGCCACATTACCATCTTGCTGTAGGTTTTTTATCCTGGTGTTGAAAAATTCAGTTTTCAGTTTTTTCGTACAATGAAAACTTACCAATTCTTTGAAATTAAAGCACAGTTTCAATCTTCTAATCTGCCACATTACTATCTTACCACCGGTTTCTTAATACTAGCCCTTAGAGATTAAACATATCAGTTTACAGACTTCCCATTCATGGAACCAATATAATCTACATCAACTAGAAAAGTTTATTCTTCAAATTTCAATAGTTAGCTATTTAGATGCTATAAGTATCACTGTTGTTCGTATAAACAAACATAAAACAATGTAATTTAGAGCTATTTGAAAAGAATAATAAAAAGATTGAATGGAAATGGTAGGTATACCTGAACATCATCATAGCTCAGCGATTGAAAAGCATAACATCACTGTGAAATTTATTCTCGTCTTTCACTTCGGTTGATGTGGGGGCCACTACGGCTGCTGCTACTACACCTGCGTCCATCTTGCTTGCTTGCTTTGATTCGTCGGCTTACCTTTGGAGGAAAAGAGTTGCTGCTGTGTAGTAGAGAAGGGAGAAGGAGAAAACCCTAAAAATGTATAGAATCGATCATTTACTGGGCTTTCTGCTTTGTTGAAGAAATGGGTCATTTGCACGTTGCCTTTCAAATGGGCTGGTCTTTAATTTTTGTCTCTCAACCAATGAAAAATGATGTGTAATTTATACCCTATAGGTATAAGCTTAGTTTTCAAGCACACAAATTAAAGACCAGCCAATTTGAAAGTCAAAATAAAAGATTAGCACAAAATAGGGTCAAATGTTGGTCTTTAACTTTTGTCCTTCAAATGGACTGGTCTTCAAATTTTGCCCTTCAAATGGATTTCCTTTCAAAATTAAGAAATTACACAATTTTCCCTTCAAATGGCTGGTCTTTAATTTTTTTCCCTCAAATGAAATTTATGCCTTCCAGAAAAGAAAATAAGTTCCATTTGAGGGGGGAAATTAAAACCCAATACAAAATAGAACAAAATTGCAAATGGCTCCTTCAAAACAAAACTTATGCTTAGTGGATCGTCGTAATTTATTTAAGAACCACAATATAATTTATAAATATTATAATATTAAAATATAAATTTATAACTCTGAAAAATAGTGTTTGTTTTGAGGGACAGAAATTAAAGACCAACACAAGGACACAAGTACAAATGACCTATGTTATGTCCTAGATTCGATTGTATAGTCATGCCATAAGTGGCGACTTCATAGAGGCTGGGATTTAGTCTCTATTTTATGTCTTCAATTTTGTTTGCTTAGACTCATAAGTTTGGACATGTCGATTTTGAGGGTTTAACCATGATTCGTGTTAAGTTTGGTGTACTCCTAATTTTTTGGAAAAGTTTTATGACTTAATGGTTCTTATTTGTTTTTGTGGGGGTTGGGTGGACATTGATATGTGATCTATCTATCATGTTGTATCTTTTCTTCAGTGTTCCTTATCTGTGATTTTGGTAACATTGGTTCTTTTTTTTGGTTTTCCACATGAATTATGCGATATCGTATTGGGCCGACTACATAAAAGCAATGATCTTCTTGTATCTTAACTTGTCAATGTTAGTTTTCTGCTGCTTCTCTGTTGTTTTTGTCATGTTAATTGTCCATAAATCCTTGTGATAATCAAATTTGGTTTGTTTGAATAAAGAGAGTCTTATTGGATATTGATGAACTAGTCTATATTCGATAACAAATGGTTATAACAAAAAAAGACTAGCACGATATAAAAGTTAGTAACAGTAAGATAGTAAAAATTCATATATTGAATATTCTTTTGAAATAGATTTAAAAAGAAAGTAAAATAAATAAATGAAATAATATTGTGTTAGAAGTTTTTTTTGAAGCATAAAGATAGTAATATTATATTAACAAAAACTACGGTGGTTTCAGTTCATTGCATGCTAATGTGCCATGAAGGGTACTTAGGTTACTCATACTAGAAAGCAGATTGCATACATTGACCTTTTCGGTCTAGACTAAATTGATTCCACAAAAACATAGGCATCATAATATATTTCTTAATAATACTTAACTTGGATTGAGATAGAGCTTCCTTTGCAAGTAAATGAGCTGCTGCATTTCCTTCTCTATAGCTATGCCGGATCACCACTTGTTTTGTGCGCATAGCGTGAGCTTATTGTATAAATTATAATTGGACTTAGTAAAAAGTTAGTATTATTTAAGTTAAATCATAATGAGAGGAAAATTGCAAAGGATATGGAGATGCTGCCACTTCAAAATTTAACATCTATAACAATTCCAAACATACCAAGTTTAAAAAAAAAAAAAAAAAACTCCAAGAAATTAAATCCTTAAGGAACAGCAGATGCTGATAATCAGATCCTTTCATTTTCCATGGCATCCTACAGTACTACATGAAAACAGAAATGAGAAAACAGCATAAACCAAAACTCTCTTGTAAAAGTTGCTTTAATATCAATCTCTTAACGATTGGCCTTGGCAACCCTTTCAATCTCATCCTTCTTCTTAATGGCATAGCTGCAGGAACAAAAATCAAACACAGTAGTAAGTAATAAAGTTGCACATATCGAAAGAAAGTGCACCAATAAAGTATATTTTCCAACTAAGCATAGACACTCGGAATCTCTAGCCTTTACCTATTTGAAGAACCCTTGGCAGCATTGATGAGTTCATCTGCAAGGCACTCAGCTATAGTCTTGATGTTCCTGAAAGCACTCTCACGTGCACCAGTTGTCAGCAAGTAAATTGCCTGGTTAACACGGCGAAGTGGAGAAATATCAACCGCCTGACGTCTGACAACACCAGCTGAACCAATACGAGTAGCATCTTCCCTTGGCCCACTGAATGATTAAATGGAGAAAAGGACATCAGTGAACAGATATAGTAAGTTTAGAAGATATTTGGTTGGAAGTTGAAAAAAAAAGTATTTGAAATTGAAGTTACAAAAGAGTATTTGAAAGACGAAGTAGTGTATCGCTGAGTCTTAAGCATCTCCTAGATGCTAAAAATATTTTCGGATACTGAAGATTAGCATTGGCAAAAATAAAACAAATTTTGTAAATAGTGCACAAAGATCTTACTCCAAAACAGGCCCATAGATACAGTTACCCATTTGAAACAAGTAAAAGATTGGATTAATTGGCAAGAAATTAGCAGAAGAGTAGCCTAATCCATGACCATGCCGCCTTTTCCCAAAAAAAAACAATAAAATCGACTTTGATGGGTAATGAACAACTTAATCAAGACAGACAAGAGCAACATTTTGAAAGAAAATGAATTATGTGTTCATAATTTGTGCGCACCTGTTGATAACAGCATCAACAATAACTTGGATTGGGTTTTGGTCAGTCAACAAATGAATGATCTCCATTGCATGCTTAATAATGCGAACAGCCATTAGCTTCTTCCCATTGTTCCTTCCATGCATCATAAGAGAGTTGGTGAGTCTCTCAACAATTGGGCACTGGGCCTTCCTGAAACGCTTGGCCTGGTATCTTCCAGCTGTGTGGGGCATGTAAACTGGATGCTTGTTAGCAGTTGCTGTGATGTAATCCTCAACAGACATGTCATTGACCTTCACCAGAGAGTAGATCATCATTATTAACAGATCTTTCAAATTGTATTCAAGATAAGTTACAGTATTTCTTATAGAGCTTAAAATAATGTACTCAAGTAGAAAGGCCAAAGCAGAAGGAATACGTTTCAGTCTTGCTTATAGAGGCCTATATAGAGTAGAAAAATGTAAAGAACTTCTAGTAGTGCTAAATGGAGTAACATAGACCATGATGATTCATACAACCCATCTCGTGAAGTGCGGAGGGTAGAGTGTATGCAGACCTTACCACTACCTAGCCACTTTGTGTTGAAAAATTAGTTTTTAGTTTTTAGTTAATGGAAGTCGGCGTGAATTACCAAGATACATCAACTAGATTAGTCCATTCTTAAGGTTTCAAAATTAAAATATTCAGTTGCTATGAGTTGCAATTTTCTTTGTATAAAACAACACAAAATGAAGTAAATTAGCTTTGGTTCTAGCCTAGGAATGAACTGTTAGAAAACTTCTAGTGCCAAAAGGACCAACAAAACCCATAAACATTCATAAAGCCTTCAAACCTAATACTAACTTCACATCTGCCACAATACCATCTTACTACTGGTTTGTTTACCCGAGCTCTTTGAGTTGCCGCAAACATTCATATAGCCTTCAAACCTAATACTAACTTCACATCTGCCACAATACCATCTTACTACTGGTTTGTTTACCCGAGCTCTTTGAGTTGAGAAATTCAGTTTTCAGTTTTTTATTCAAGTCTATATGATTTACCAACTACAACAATAACATATCCTGTGTGGTCCAAGGAGTGTAGAGTGTACACAAATATTAACTCTTAACTTGGTAGGTAGAGCAGTTGTCTCCGGATTAGCTAATTTTCCAAATTTTAGCAGTGCTATAAGTTGCAATTTTCATCAAAAGAAAACAAAAACTTAACTAAATTAGCTCAATTCTACTAAAGGAAAAAGCTGTTCACATCTTTGGACACGTCATTGATAAAAAAAAAGCCTATTGCGACATTACCATCTTGCTGCTGGTTTTTTATCCTGGTGTTGAAAAAATTCAGTTTTCAGTTTTTTCGTTCAATGAAAACTTACCAATTCTTTGAAATTAAAGCACGGTTTCAATCTTCTAATCTGCCACATTACTATCTTACCACCGGTTTCTTAATACTGGCCCTTAGAGATTAAACATATCAGTTTACAGACTTCCCATTCATGGAACCAATATAATCTACATCAACTAGAAAAGTTTATTCTTCAAATTTCAATAGTTAGCTATTTAGATGCTATAAGTATCACTGTTGTTTGTATAAACAAACATAAAACAATGTAATTTAGAGCTATTTGAAAAAGAATAATAAAAAGATTGAATGGAAATGGTAGGTATACCTGAACATCATCATAGCTCCAGCGATTGAAAAGCATAACATCACTGTGAAATTTATTCTCGTCTTTCACTTCGGTTGATGTAGGGCCACTACGGCTGCTGCTACTACACCTGCGTCCATCTTGCTTGCTTGCTTTGATTCGTCGGCTTACCTTTGGAGGAAAAGAGTTGCTGCTGTGTAGTAGAGAAGGGAGAAGGAGAAAACCCTAAAAATGTATAGAATCGATCATTTACTGGGCTTTCTGCTTTGTTGAAGAAATGGGTCATTTGCACGTTGCCTTTCAAATGGGCTGGTCTTTAATTTTTGTCGCTCAACCAATGAAAAATGATGTGTAATTTATACCCTATAGGTATAAGCTTAGTTTTCAAGCACACAAATTAAAGACCAGCCAATTTGAAAGGCAAAATAAAAGATTAGCACAAAATAGGGCCAAATGTTGGTCTTTAACTTTTGTCCTTCAAATGGACTGGTCTTCAAACTTCGCCCTTCAAATGGATTTCCTTTCAAAATTAAGAAATTACACAATTCTCCCTTCAAATGGCTGGTCTTTAATTTTTTTCCCTCAAATGAAATTTATGCCTTCCTGAAAATAAGTTCCATTTGAGAGAAAATTACAAATAACTCCTTCAAAACAAAACTTATGCTTAGTGGATCGTAAGTAATTTATTTAAGAACCACAATATAATTTATAAATATTATAATATTAAAATATAAATTTATAACTCTGAAAATAGTGTTTGTTTTGAGGGACAGAAATTAAAGACCAACACAAGGACACAAGTACAAATGACCTATGTTATGTCTAGATTGGTGTATAGTCGTACCGTAAGTGGCGACTTCATAGAGGCATACTCCTCGGCAGAAAGAAAGAAAATACAATTGGCCTTGATGCTCGCCGGCGGTCTCGCTCCGTCGCTACTACTTAGCTGATAGTTTTTTCAGCGATCTCGTGATCCTTCCCTTTCTTTTTTTCCTTCTGCGCCTGTTTTGTAAACACGTCGAGTCTATATTTCTGTTCTTCTGCCTAGCATCCAGGTACAAAAGTTTTCCTACGCCGTGTGAACACGTTCTATCAGCTTGGAGTTGGTATCTCCCGTTGCCCGTACCCAATATTTGTTCTTTATCCTTGTAGTTAAATTTTGCGTGTTGCGTTTTATTAAATCTTGACTTTACATTCTTGCTTTTATTCTTCTTGTCATTTGTTTTATAATTCTGGTTTGTACTTGTAGTAGCTTGACTTACCTCTAGATTCGTGCTAACTTATGCTTTAGTATTTGACTAGTATTTTCTTTTTGCTCTAGTAATTTTGGTGAATGATGGTAGACTATGGTCATATTGTCTTTCCATTCATCTTGAATCTAGGTGGTTGTGAGAGAGAAGGAAGCCGGAATATTTCAGCCCACATTTCCATAGTTTCTTCAACAAGTCCATACTTAGAATAACCATTGAGCAAAGTATTGTGAGTGTACAAAGTAGGTATGGGCCCGCTGATTGCAACTCATCAAATTAGGTATAAATTGTGCCAATAGTGGCGTTTTTGCCACTGTTTTTGGTGTCAAAACTTGGCTAAAATTTGTGGAAGAATTAACCTAGGATAGGGGTGGATTAAATCTCCACTTTGGCTATGGGATTAGGATGTTTTTGGTTGAAGAGGAGAAGAGGGAGATATGGAAATGTGGGCTGAAATGGAATAGGAAATGAAGAGGTTTTTTTAAAAAAAAACTGAAACATTCTGAACTCTCTAAAATTTCTTGACAAATGAATAAGAGAGAAATAATTCTGAACTGAAAAAAGATTTTTGACAGACTTTATTTGATCTTTTATTCTAAATAATCTTCAATAGAATGTGTTAAAAAAATAATTACATCTTGATGATTCAAAAGGGGAACAAAAGAGAGAAACAACCAAAACTGGCTAGCAGAAAATTCCCTATTTTACAACAAACATGTTTTTGAGAATAGTTGTTTTCCTCTCTGGAACTACTAATTAATCAACCAAAAACTGCATCTCTTTTTACTGATGGAATATCTGATTCAGAGAATACAACAAGTTCAAAATCAGGTCTTTTACTTTGATCATTTGCTTCTCTAGAAAATATTGTAGGCGTATAGGCACGACGGGCAGATTTCGAGGGAGTTGGAAATGGCGTTCTTGGAGATAACTGTACTTGCTCCATAGATAGTCCCTCATGCATCCGATACGAGGTCCAGCTCCCGTTGTCCATCTACATGAAGACAATTGATGAGCCAAATGATATGACTTCATGTCTATATGTGAATGTATTCTCTTGATTACTTTTTCTTCAGGGACAGGTTCTTTGTTCTCCTCTTCGTTTTCGTGATCGTATAAATTCTTCTTCGAAACTGAAAGCTCTGTATCTGATAAGTACTCATCTGGTGTTTTGTATCCGTCTGCTGGTGTTTCCACAGGTTGCACTTGTTGGGCGGTCTCCTTAAACAACTCGACGATGCCCTCCTTTTCTGGTATTTCAACAGCAATTTTGGGTCGAACTCTTCTGCCACTATCATTGTTAGTAGTAGAATCAATCTTCTTCGTGTCCGAGCTTTTAAGGTTGCTCTCTGCACTGGATTCGCTTAAATCCAGGGCTGATAAGATATTACATAATTAGTGAATTTCTGCAACATATCCGTACCTCTTGCCAGGGAGAGCAAGGGAGTAACAAAGGTGGATTCAAAATTTTAAGTTAGGGAGCATGGAGTTTCACTGATCCACTACTCCTTTGCGAGTTGCGACAGTGAGCGCGAATTTAGCCAGATATATAACTTTTTGAAAAAAATTAAACAAATACAATCAAACTTCTCTATAACAACGTCGTTTGTTCCGATAATTTTTTACTTCTATAGAAAAATATTGTTAGAAAAAAAATATAATATATAATATAACATAATATGAAAGATCGGTTCCTCATAAAACATGGTTGTCATAGTGAAATGTTGTTAACGAAGATGGTTGTTATAGAGATATCTGCATATTTAGCTCTTGCATCCAACCCGGCCATCAAACTTAGTTAAGATTTCAAATTGCCTAAAGTTATAATGTTAATTCCCAATTTATCAATTTCGTGTGAAATAGTTTTCGCATTAAAAGGTCTATTAGTTAGCTTTTAAGAGTGGAGATGAATTACTATACCTGGACAACAGCAATACCAACGTGTTGTTGCTTAAGAAATAACATGAATGTTTCATGCAAAAAATTTAGATACATCAACAACCAGGTTTCGGAGGAAAAAAAAAGACGACAGTTGCAAAATCATTATATTTTTCTTTACCTTTATAATACCATCTTCCGCCACTAATCTGCCAGCAGACAATGCGGCACCACCTGCCAAGAAACTTGAATGCTAAAATGTGCCTTTTTGCTTCATCCCGACATACAAGATTTTGGACACGCTTAGCACAAAGATCCACTTTGCCTCTGGAGGGCCTTCCAGTGTATCAAGAAGCCTCCTACTGTGCTTGTATAAGAAATCTCCATACACAATGACAACTTCATATGCCTCTCTCTCTATCTGTAATTATTCATAGCTCGTGAGTTGCAAATGACGTTTGCTCTCTAACATTTTTTTCCTACTTCATGCAACCTAGAGCAGTGCAGTCTATCTAGAACTGGAAGTATCTGTTGTAAAACTTTCCAGAAAAGGCTACAAATTGAATTTCTTACGGCAGAATGCACCCATTACTTCTATACAACAAGAAGTTAACAACAGCATACCCAGTCTCACAAGTGGGTATAGGAAGGGTGAGATGTACACATACCTTATCCATACCTTTATAGGGTTGGAATGTTGTTTCCGATAGACCCTCGGCTTAAGAAAAATGGTTTTCAGAACAGGTTGCAAGGAAGGAATGCAAGAGTAAAAAATGCTAGGAGCACTGTTACTTATATATACAAGTTAAAATCGGAGCTAAGACATTGCTTCAGAAAATTCCTTCACTCTATGCACAATGACCTACAGCATGCAAAATACACACTCCTATATATAACCTAAATCTGAGGGCTATGGTAACCTAAACCGAAGGAGTTACCTTTGTCATGTGATAACTTTGGAGAAATTTGATGTTCTAGAAGAGAAGATAAAACTCACCGGACCAAGATACTTGATGCATTCTTGTTGAAGTTTTGGTCTAGGGCACCTCTCCAGATTTATTTCTTTTCCTTCACCTATGTCCAACCTGTAATTCGACATTCAAGTGGAAAATGTCAATAATTTACCAAACAATATATACTCGCTTTAATTTCTTGTGTTGATAAAAGAAAAGCTAACCAATAGAAGCATGGTTGTTTACTGTCAGCTTGGAGCCACTCTGTGTAATAAAATCGAAGATTGTGACCATAACCATAAATATCCACAACAAAAGTTCCCTAACTATAATTTATAAACTGCTATGGTGTTTATATAGAGTATAAACTTACAGACTAAGGAATGATTTTTCAAACAGAAAAGAAAAAGAATTCCTAAATATGGTATAAACTTAATATCAAGGAAAAAGATTCCTAAACATGATAGAAAACTAATATGTCCGGATTCAAGGCATATTTCAACAGAAGTGTCTGATTCATACGTTCTGCTACACTGTTTTGTTGTGGCGTCTCCCTGACTATATGATGCATAGCAATCCCTTCTTTTTTGCAAAACTCATTGAACTCATAACAACAAAATTCGGACCGTTATCGATTCGCGATCTTATGATCTTAACCTGCATTTGATTTTCCATTAATGTCTTCCACTGTTTGAAGTTCTTGAAAGCTTCACTTTTATGCTTCATAAAGAACATCTAAGTCATCCTTGAGAAATCATCAATAATTGTCATAAAATATATGTGATCTCCTAGAGACACCATCCGGGAAGGACCCCAACAGTCAGAATGGATGTAATCAAGTGTGCCTTTTGTTCTGTGTATTGCTTTGAGAAACTTGTTGCGATGTTATTTCCAGAATACACAGTGTTCACAAAACCTAAGGTCCTCGACTTTGTGACCACAAAGAAGATCTTCTTTTAACAGAATTTGCATCACTCTCTCGTGTGACGAGTCGTATGCCGTAACAGTCGAGTTTTCTTTATCAACCTCACGAGGATGTATCGTGACAGCGAGCGATAACGTAGAACCTTGAAGGAAATACAAGGTACCACGTTTTATGCCCTACAGAACCACATTTGAATCCTTGCAGACATATAAAACTCCACATCTACCTCGAAATTTGAACCCTTTGCTATCTAACATGCTCAATGATATCAGATTCTTTGTCATGGATAGAACATGCCTGACGTCGTTCAATGTGCAGAATTTACCATCATTTGTCCGAATTTTAATAGATCATATCCCAACCGTTTTGCAAGCGAGCCGTCGACCGTAGAAACCTTTGCCGCGTCGACGCTTTCATGCTCGTAGGTTGTAAACCACTCTGCTGTGGCGTATATGGTAAGATCTTTCTTGAATCGAGGATCCACGCATCATTGTGATCGTGTACTCATTAGCAACTAGAGCAATATCATCTTGAGTTGGTATATCTTCTGGCCGATACTGTCGCATTATTTTGTTGCCTCTTGCCTTGGGACAATCAGTTTTGGTGTCCGCTTCTCGCTTCCTGATAATTCTGAGCGTCGTTTGGTTTTGGACCTTTATAAAGCGGTTTCTTGAACTTCTTCTCCTCGGATTTCTATGTCCGTGACTTCCGGCGGCTACTAACCTGCGGCTGATTATACGCGCTGTACGATCGTCTTGTATGCGCGACTACCTAGTATGGAGAGCGATCTCACTCTTATAGAGAGCATAGTATCTTTTCGACAATGAGCAGATATGCGAAATTTTAAATGCGATAATGGTAAAGATACTAACGAATTAATCTGCGTCCTCGTCCTCGACTTTCACATCAATATTACGCAGCTCTAACAAGATTGTGTTTAGTTGATCTAAGTGATCTCGAAGAGGCATACCTTACGTGTATTCGTAGGCCGAACAAGCGTTGCTTGAAGCGGCTTGTTGGTTAAGGACCGTCGTGTAAAGACTCTCGAGCTTGACCCGTAGATCGGCTCGATTTCCTCGCCGCGACCTCGGTGATAATATCATCGTGAGCTCGACATAATTGTTGAATGAGCGCCTTCTCTTCCGAGCAGTCACCTCGGCGTTAATGGGTTACGTCGACTTCAGCAATGGCGCCCAAAGTCCTTGTTGTTTTAACAAGGCTCGCATCTTGATCTGCTACAGACTAAAACTGTTTCACCCCGTAAATTTGTAGATTTTCACATTCATTCCAGACATCTTTCAAACAAACAAATCTAGCTCTAATACCAATTTGTTATAGCGAAAGCAATTAAACAAAAGAAAAAATAATAATGAATGTAAATGACACAAACGATTTAACGTGGAGGCAGAAAGAGAGAAAAACTTTATTGATCTTGAAGATTGCTATTTCAGAGTGCTTATTAATGATCTATGGGATTATATAGAGTACCCCTTACACAAACTAAGAAAAAGTTTTCCAAACAGAAAAGAAAAATGATTCATAAACATTATATAAACCTAATATCAAGGGAAATGATTCCTAAACATGATAGAAACCTAATATGTCCGGATTCAAGGCATATTTCAACAAAACCAATTTGAGAAATACCGAAAAACGTGGGGGGTTTAAGGGAAAATGAAGAATTTTGGTTTTCAAAGCCAAGCAAACTCCTGTCACTCTCATGTTTACATCAAACAAATGAATGCATAATATATATCCGCAAAAAACTTATTTGCACACAATATTCACATCACATTAATGATAACACAACACGTCACTACTAAATATAGGTGAATTATATTTGCAATGTAAAAATTCAAGGGAGTTATAACCGTTGGAAATATGGGATTCCAAATGGAATGTCTATCGGAAAAGCGCCATTTTTTATGGACCTCAATTAGAATTTTCATTTTGGCGCATTTTTAGTAGAGGTATTTTTTGTGAGTAAAATGTGTACCAACGGGAATGGAAATCAACAACACGAAAATCTGGTGGTTAGAAAATACGAAGGCTTGCGGAGTCGACTGATATTCAGGCTTTCTTTAAGATAATATTGTCCCGTATATTCCTTTTATGGTATAATAGACCTCCCAAGATAAAATCGCAATCAAACAAATTACTAAAGAAAAACTCAAGTGTTCGCTATGAAGAAGGATCTATGAGTGTTTGGATCTTGCTAGAGATGAAGACAAATTTGCTGGAAATTTTCTAAGTGTAGTGTATTTTGCAAATGAGCTCAAGACATCATTTTATAGTGTTGAGAAGAAGACCCTCCAACTAGCCAATTTATGGCTTTGAATGACCAAGTAATGACCATGAATATGGAGTTACAATTCAGCCAAGTAATGGCTGAATTCATGAAAAAAATAATGGAGAGTTAATACTCCAAAGTCAGCCCAAACGTCAGTTTTCATTCTTCTAACGGTGAAAACGATCCGCAGTAGCGCCGTATTTTCGAGAGACACGGCGCGCGGCCTGCGATCGCTTGACGCCACGGTCGCTGCCGGACGCGGCGATTCATGACTCGTCTCGTCTTTTAACACACTATACACCTTCGCCCGTTTACGACATGAAACCATCGTTTGGCGATAACCGTCTACCATCTTACGTCTTAAATAATTCGTATGTGTACCAGTATCTCTTCCACTAAGAAAATTTGCAATCTTGGTACATTATGTACACGTGTGTGGAAACAATGTTTCCGACGTGCGGGGCCCCATTTATTCGAGTCATAATTAATAGGATCAACTATATTTCACGTCTAGTAAATTTCCAACATTTTTCACATGCTGTTTTATTAAAGGAGTCACGTGAGAAGCACATGATTGAAAAATGTCATAGGTGCATGCTTGTTTGGTTGAGCTTATTTTAAGCTCATAAGTGCTTATTTTTTAAAATAAGCACTTATTGAAATTTTGATAGGTGTTTGGTTGAACTTATTTTTAAAAAGGAGTAGAACTTATTTTAAAATAAGCACTTATTTCATAAGCCTTAAATTTGAGTTTTTTGGAGTAGAGCTTCTTTTGGCTTTAGATTTTTTTGTTTTTTATATAAAATATTTTTTTATTGACAACCAAACACCTAACAACTTTTTGATAAAAACTATACTTGAAAAAACTCTACTCCTATAAGCTCTTTTAATAAGTTGTACCAAACGGAGTCGTAGTCGGTTAGTTAGTGGCTAGAGTTGGCTATAAAATAGATAGATTGCAGACTGTTAAACATGGTGAAGGATAGTTCTAAAATTTTGTCAAGTGTTTGTTTAAACTAAGTCCCACACCAGTTGTTGCGGAGGTGTAATAGGCGCAGAGGCGTTATGAACACACTAATTTAGATCATCGATATACCTCTGATAAAATGATTTAATAGGTGAAAATGTTGGAATGATGTTTCTTCTGAATGTTCCTTAGAGTATTATTGGTTTATGAGATAATAGACTGCTATGTTTTGTTGTGGTTCTTTTGGTCATTCGACACCTCTTTTAAGTGTTATCCGGTATGGTTTCATACAAATATATTCTGCATTTGCAGAGTGGAATCTGCAACCAAGCATGCTATCGTGGTGAAAGTGATGGGTCATATTGGATTCAGAGGACGGGTGACTCATGTTAAGAGTCAAGTTTCTTGATGACCAGAACAGGTTTATCATGAGAAATGTCAAGGGATCAGTCAGAGAAGGGGATGTTCTTACTCTGTTGGAGTCTGAGAGGGAGGCTAGGAAATTGCGTTAGAGTGCATAGTTATGAATGCCACATTGAAATGCATTGAATAGCGACTGGGATTTAGTCTCTATTTTTGTTACACTTCCAGATTTTAAGACGATAATTAAGAACGTCATTTAGAGAGTAAGAGTCGAATATTTGATACAAAGTGTGATTATATATGCTAATAAAGAAATTAGTATACAAGAGAATGTGATTCCGGATTAATTTTTTAATACTATAAATGTACTACGAAAATTAATATTAGTAGTTGAATTTGTCTCAATGGAGTTATGAATTGGTGTGGTATTATAAAATCTTGATATTGAGGATATGAGAAGTTATGTGGGATTTATTTTAGTAGATGGGTTAATTTAAATAGACAATTAAGAAAAATGGACCAAAGTAAAAAAAATCAAAAATTTGCCCTAGGCTTAAAACATTTCCCCTTCCCCACTTCAAATTTCAAACACTCATCTTCTACTCTCTCCTCCCTCCTCCTCCCATGGCCGAAAATCCTCACAACCATAGCCACAATGAAGCTTTTATTCCTTCCTCACAGCCTAAGTTCTTCCACAAATTATAAGCCAAAACTATGGCCAAAGCGATGTAAAAGCCCTTCTTTGTGCAATTTAAGCCTCGAAATTTCCATTTTTAGGTGAAGTTTTGGAAGAAAAAAAAGTAAGAATGATGGATTAAACTTATAGAATACATGCATGACGTGTTGACAGTCAATTTTGACCCGTTTTTCATATATTTATTGCAATTTTTTGTGTTTTAGGACACCACATTTTAATCATCATTTTTTGCATTTTTTATCTTTTTATTTTTAAATTAATCATTATGAATTTGTTAATATTATGTTTCTATTATTACTACACCGTCGTTTATTTTAATAATATTTGCATCTTTTTAAATAATTAAATTACATACCGGTTTAATTTTTAATTAGACATTAAAAATTTTATAAATATTGTATTTTATTATTATTGCATGGCGTTTGCATTTTATAATTTTGCATCTTTTTAAATATTTTTCTTTTAAATAATTAACGTTTTGCATTTTATCAAACGATCCGATCAGAGAGCCTGCAATCAGAATCATTCGATCAACCATTTTAATTTCATCGAACACCTCTTTTATTTTCCCCTAAATTTCAAATATCATTTTCATTCCCCACGAATACCAAACCCTAAACCTAAATATCTGCCCTATATAATAAACATTACCTCCTCATTTAATAAAAGGTGGCGACCCCATGAGGACTCGTGTGCATGACATTAAAGTCCATTGACTATTTCTCTTGACGACATCGATCGTATGAGAGGACCCTCCTCTTTTATTTTCAATTTGCCCTCGCTTTACAGCGCCGCTCACCGCGTAACTCGTGAAGTCACGCGCCGAAGTTCGAACCCGAAAACCAGCGCTGTTGAGCCGTCGCAACGTCGGCGAACCATTACTTTCACTCCCCATTATCTGTTCAGCGAATCCGCTGCTCGTCGCCGCGTCCGTCGCCTCTCGTATCCCGCCGGCTTCGTCGACCCAGTATTTATTCGAACACCAGCTGCCGTCGCGCTTATCTGTCGAACACGTCGACCCAGCTCATTGCTCTCGTTGCGCGCCTGCTCGGCGAGAGAGCAGCTCCGATGGCCAGGCGATCCATGCGCACCATTACCGCGTCGCCCCGTAAACCCCTTTTATGTTGCACCGCCTCTGCCTCGCCGGGTGACCACCGTGGCGGTGGAAACGGTGGTCATTTATTTTGTTCTTTATCATATATTGAGGCGTTTGGTTACTATTGACTATTATTTTGATATTCCATCGGATTTATCTTCTTGGGGATCCAATTTGTTGTTTGTTCGATTTGTTCTTTTGAAGTTTTGTGTCTGTCGGAGTTTTGAAGACTCTGGCGACCTCCTTCGGCTTTACTTGCATTGTTGTCTTTTTTTTTTTCAGTTTTGTTTGGTTTGAGCTGCTTGTGATTATAAGAAGTGCAGCGGAGTTTTCTTGAACTCGGTGACATTATTTTCAGCGCATTTGTTGTTCGTTTCCATGGTTTACGGATTATTTTATTGATATGTTCTTTGCTTTAAGGTTGCGTTATCGTATTCTTTGCTATATTTGTGGTATTCTTCTTTGTTTCTTTATTAGGACTAATTTTGGGCGGTTTGCCCTTTTATTACTGTATAAATTGATTTTGAACAAGATACTACACTTGGTATTTCTTGATTTTGAACAAGATACTACGCTTGGTATTTTATTGATTTTGAACTTGATCTACCTTTGGTAGAAGAAGGATTTATCCGTCGATCTGGAGAACTCGTAGTAGCGAGGCGGAATATGTGGGCGGGAGGAAAGTGAAAAGATTAGGCGAGAATCGTAGTATCGTTCAGGAGGTAAGTCGGCCATGACCCAGCGATCTTGAGCTACCGTGTCTTAGTATCCTTGGCGTAACACTAAATGAGCTATTTATATAAAAATATATCTTTTACACACACATATATATATATACATACATTGTGTTTATTTGATAATTAATTTTATTATTTACTAATTCTTTTACTAAGTGTCTTTTGGAGGTACCCGGAGGCGCACCCCAAAGTTAAAGCATTCGCATAAAATAAAATAAAAGCGAAATATCGCTAAATTCTCTTCATTCCATCTTTTTTATGATTATTTGCTTTCATTATTATCTTGTTAAATCTATATCTATTTTAAATATTTGCATGCCTAGTTTAAATATCTTTGGGTTGGTTTAATAATTAGAACACCCTTTAGAATCGTAAATTGCATGTTAGCACAATAATATTAAACCTAAGTTTGACCGGATAACCGTAAGTTAGCGGATCTTAGAGGGTGTCTAACCCCTTCCCTTTAGGATAATAAAGAACTCTTACCTAGAATCTCACATAGCTTTCGCAGACCTTTAAATGGAGATCATTTATAGCATTTTTATGCTACATTTTTAGTGTCCTAATTCACTATAATAATTAGGTGGCGACTCCTTTAAAATAAATTTAGGAATCAACCATAAACAGTAATCTCGTTTCCGACGCCGGTTAAAATGGGGTGTTACATGACGATTTGGAGTAGAAGAAGTGATAAAATTGGGCAAGAAAAAGGTGGAGCAGTGGCCGAAAAGTGAGGGATTGTTTTGGACAATTTAAGGTATGAAAAGTCTTCTTTCTTTGATATAATTGGAGTGCATGTTGTTAGAATTAAGGAAATGAATTCGTGTTAATGGAAAGTTGAAATTTAGACATTGCATGTGAATATTTTGGATGTTGTAAGCCAATTTTGGAACTAATTTTACTAATTGTGAAGTTGTCGTGTTCGATTATGTTATTGCTATTTTCGCCACTAATCGCATGTTGGAATTGGAAGTAAATCTTGATGTTTAGAGTTATAATTGTTTATATGAAAGTATTGAAATATGAAATTTGGATTTTAAGGAGTTAAGGAAAGAGCTTGGATAATGTGAATGTTGGTGTTGTAGCCGATTGGAGATTTATTTTCGTATACCTTGGCTTCAATTGTTGTGTTACTATCTTGTTACTAATTGCTTGCTAAATATGGAAGAAATCTTGATACTTAAAGAGGTAATTGTGATATGAAAGTATTGAAATAGGAAATTGGATTTTAAGAATTAAGAGAAGAGTTTTGGAATTATAACATGTTGTTATGGCCAAAGTTTGCATGGAAATAATTGAACATGGTTGTGATGTATTAGGGGCTGTTTTAATGCTTAAAATATAAGTTATAAACATGTATATATGTTGAGGTAGTTACCTATACATGTCTGAAAGAATTAATGTGTAGAAAGTGTTATTTTACATCCTTGAACTCTCAATGTTGCTAGAAGATTGGACTGCTTTAATGGACTATTTTAATATGGATTAAGGGTTGGATGAATACGATAAATAAGTGTATTAATCATCTTAATTGTTGTTTTGATTATATTCCATGAAGGTAAGGAGAAATAATGTATAATGGTGGTTTATGGCAAGTATATGGACTGTTTTGATTATATCTTTAAGTTGCACATTGTTATTTGGTATTGCTGGCTTCAATTGTAAGTTGTGGATATCTTGCGTAAGCGAAGTGATGCCCAAATTTTTGTAGAAATAGGAAGTCTTCATTCAAATATAACTTACGTTAGAAATCATAAAATTGACGAACGTATTACCCCTTTATTATAGGTTGAAGTATTAGACGAGACATATTATAGTATTGAGTTGGCTAGTTCGACTACGAGGTATATGAACTATTCCTTCTTTCTTTTGGCATGATTTTTATAAAAAGTGAACGTACAACGGACGTACATGATTTCTACATAGCCTAATTCCTAGTAACATGAGTTGTGAGTAGTGTCTTTGATTTTCCAGTAAAAAGTTCATTTTAACGATTTTATTGAGAGTCAAAAGATGATTTAAATTGCATATGGTTGCTCATGATAGCTATTCGTGCCAGCGTCATTATATAACTTTACCGCGTTCCAGAATGAGCCGGGCAGTATACCTTATATGACTTTACCGCGTTCCAGAATGGATCGGGCAGTATACCTTATATGACTTTACTGCGTCCCAGAATGGGTCGCGCAGTATACCTTATATGACTTTACCGCGTCCCAGAATGGGTCGGGCAGTATACCTTATATGACTTTCTGCGACGAGAATGGGTGGCGATCTCTTATATGACACTTACGCGTCGGGTCGAGCGATTCTGTGCAATTTCCTTATATGATTCACCGCGTCCCTCACTGAAGGGTTGGGCAATTTATGTACGTGATGCGGTCTGCAGGCGCTCGAGTAGTATATTTCACGCGTCCGCCGCTTTGAAAGTAGGCATTTTATTCATTTACTTATATATGATTATATGGTTAAGCATTCATGATTTTGATATGATTCTCATTTTATAAGACACAATTGACTCTCTATCTGACATGACACAGTTGTGATCTCATTTATAGTATCGCATGTTTACCCTCTCCTCGGGGGCTGCGTTCATACTCGCAGGTACAAGTGCTCAGTTTGGTAATCCTCCGGTCTAGGTTCCTGCTCAGTGGTTTGGAAAGCTCCTTTGATTCAGAGCTTGTCATTTTGGTACAGAATAAATCGACTTATGTATATTTATGGGCACGACGGGGTCCTGTCCCGTCATATGTCATTATTGTACTCCTAGAGGTCTGTAGACAGTTGTGGGTTGTATATGTTTAGGTTGGCTTAAATATGTTTTGTTCAGCTGTACTTTAGTATCTCTCTTTTGGGATGTTCCCTTATTTTGTGCCAGCCTTGTCGGCTAGCCTGTTTTATTATGTTGGTTAGTTGTGACTCCTCAGGAGGCAAAGGAAATTTCCAGGTCTTCCGATTCGGCCTGGCCGGTCGGGAAGAGATTCACACATCCTTATGTAAAGGCAGCCTTGTCGGAAGTTTTGACATGTCGATTAGTAGGAGTTCATCCTTATGTTGGTTAGTAGACTCATAAGTTTTGACATGTCGATTTTGAGGGTTTAACCATGATTCGTGTTAAGTTTGGTGTACTCCTATTTTTTTGGAAAAGTTTTATGACTTAATGGTTCTTATTTGTTTTAGTGTGGGTTGGGTGGACATAATATGTGATCTATCTATCATGTTGTATCTTTTTCCTTATATGTGATTTTGGTAACATTGATTTTTTTTTTTGGTTTTTCACATGGTGTCTGATATCGTATTGGAGCCCGACTATACAAAAGCAATGATCTTTTTGTATCTTAACTTGTCCAATGTTAGTTTTCTGCTGCTTCTCTGTTGTTTTTGTCACGTTAATTGTCCATAAATCCTTGTGATGATCAAATTTGGTGGTTTGAATAAAGAGAGCCTTATTGGATATTGATGAACTAGTCTATATTCGATAACAAATGGTTATAACAAAAAAAGACTAGCACGATATAGAAGTTAGTAACAATAAGATAGTAAAATTCATATATTGAATATTCTTTTGAAATAGATTTAAAAAGAAAGTAAAATAAATAAATGAAATAATAATGTGTTAGAAGTTTTTTTTTTGAAGCATAAAGATAGTAATATATATTAACAAAAATATGCTAATGTGCCATGAAGGGTACTAAGGTTACTCATACTAGAAAGCAGATTGCATACATTTGCTTTAACATCCTTACTGCAGAGAGCTTGACCTTTTCGGTCTAGACTAAGTTGATTCCACAAAAACATAGGCATCATAATATATTTCTTAATAATACTAAACTTGGATTGAGATAGAGCTTCCTTTGCAAGTAAATGAGCTGCTGCATTCCCTTCTCTACAGCTATGCCGGATCACCACTTGTTTACTCCGGAGCATTAACCATCTGCAAAAAGAAATTAAGGAAGAGTAGATTTCGTGATCTTTGAAAATAGCATTGATGCGTCAGTGTTGTGCACTTCTATCTCTAGTGGATAGAGGTTGCGATCTATTGCAAATTTGCAATATTTAAGCCACATTCTATTGCCTGTGATTCTGCATGCAAAGATGACTTAGAATAGCATTTACAATTATAACATGCTATCCAGTCACCATCGTGGTCTCTGAAAATGCCTGCATAAGCACCAGTGTAAGTAATGTAATTGTATGAACCATCTGTATTTAATTTGTACCATGCATTGAATTCTCTTGCTAGGTTCGTTAATTGTGTCCTTCATGGTCAGCCAATGGTATTTTTTGCATGATGTACGATAGCAGAAGCATCCACCGGGTTAGTCAAGTTGTCGTGATTATTATTATTACGATTTAGCCAAATGGCCCATGTAATAAAAGGAAAGAGATTTTTTCAGGAGATGTTATAATGCTGTAGATTTGGGTTGCTATTCCTAACCTCATCAAGCTAGTGTTCTTGACGGATTGTGGTGAATTTGAAATTGTAAATTTCCCATGCATGACTATTTAGAGGATATTGTTTGAAAATGTGAGTGATAGTTTCAGTTTCATTGCGGCAGATAGGGCACATGTCATTCATATTTGTGTCTAGATGATTACGGTATGCTCTTGTTGGCAGTCTATCATGGTAACATTGCCAAATAAAATATTTAACTTTATGGCCAATTGAGCTCCCAGATCCATTTGAAGTTTTTACTAGGGCTAGAGACAGCATCAATGTATAACACGAACCAGTAGAAAAATTGAATATTTTAGTATTGGGGGCCGCCGATAAAGGAATGCCAAGAGAAGAGTTTGTGCAGAGGATGGTTTGATTAATGTGTTAGTAGATTCTGGTATATCAAAGCAAATGGAAGACAAGCCTATCAAACACTTTTTCTAAATCTATTTTAAAAATCATATCAGCTTGTTTTTCTTTCTTCTTCCTAAGATTGTTAATGATTTCTTGGATAATAATAACATCGCCAACAAATATTATATGAAGGGGGAAATTGCTTTGTATTTCATGCGGCTACCTAGGGCATCAAGCTGATCAATGTGTCATAAAATTTCTCAAACGGCACAAATTCCTACTCCCTTCTCTCACACATCCACTCAGATTCAAGATGAATGGAAAGACAATATGATCCTAGTCTATCATCATTCACCAAAATTACTGGAGCAAAAAAAAATACTAGTCAAAGGTGTCACGACCCAATTCACAAGTCGTGATGGCACGTACCCCGCTCCCCCGAGTAGGCGAACCACGTTCTCATTAACAAGTTAAATCAGCGAAAAATAAATAAAGAAAAAGAATTTATGAAGTCTTAATACTTAAATGGTTCTGACATCCCCAATCACGGTAAAAAGTATCTGAAGAGCACTATGATGCGAAAGAATGCGAAGGCTACATCTTGTCTGTCGATAACCAGCGAAAAATGGAAATAACTAAGAAGCCGCCTTGAGGGCCACGGACGACAAGTAGCTCACCTGAATGACTAGAAGATGTCAGCGCCGCGAATCGACCAGGCGTAGGCTGGAACTAGATCGTACTCTGCGCTCGACAAAAGTGCATCGAGAGTAGTATCGATTACAACACTAGTACCAAAGCATCGTGGTGACAATGATTAGATAGCATGGAGAGTTGAAACTAACAAGTAACGTAGAACAAGCGGTATGGTTATGTATCTATCTGAGTCAAAATGTAAGAAATTATGTAATCGACGAAGGCGGATATAATTCACCAAATGTTGATCCACGTATAAGAGTGGATGAATACAAGGCAATCTGGCGATCGCCTCTGTCACTCGACTCTCATTACAGCGTACTAAGGCGGTGCCTTGACCGTGACCCATGTGGGACCCGCGATGTTCATGTACTACTCGTGCTCTCCGGCTAGAACCTCGGAGGCTATCGATTACTTGCAATCTCCGGCAAAAACCTCGGAGGCTATCAATTACTTGCAATCTCGTCGTGACCTCGGAGTTATCAATCACTCTCAATCTCAGACAGAAACCTCAGAGTTTATCAATATCATCCAAACAATAGTATAACAAAAAGTATGGCGGCGTGATATCGGTCTCGACCGTATCACGAATATATAATCGACAAGTACAAGTCATATCGATGTCGTATGTTCGATTATCGACATCGCATTTCTTTCGTTTCACAAGACAAGCGAACCGTTATGTAGCGAATCTGATCGGTGATAATCGCGAGAAAATAACACGTATGGCGACAAGCCAGCATGGTGGTGAACAGCGTAATTGTGATTCGTATCGGCCGTGCGAAGGCCTATCGTATTATCCGTCACTTCCTACAACTACATACGATTCTCTAATCGAGTCTAACTAAAGTAAACTATAACCTACTTGATGCGGCGGGTGCCACTAGCAATCAAGCGATGTCTTTCCATGCATGAGCCTCGAGCGCTTAAAATCTAGAAAATATGTGAATTATGTTATAATATGAATCTAAGGACACCCATATTGCTATATTTATATTAACCATATTTTTACCATTTCAATTGTATGACTACACTCCTACACATATAAAATTATTAGCATAACTTCAGGAATTTCAAATAACATTCTTTTCTTTCAAATTTCTCGTATCTCCCGCTTATAAAGGATATAACATTAAATTTGTAACTCCAAATCAGGTGTTTATTATACCACATCGAAGGCAACACTAGGATCTATTATTATACTGAATCCCATATGACATTAATTAGTGTAGTTGGTGAAAATTTACGAAAGAAACAACACTATGAAATATGTGTCGCCAGAATTTTTATAAAATAAGACAGAAATTTCAAAGAGTCATAACTTTCAAACCACAAGTCGGATTTATCTTCGTAAGATATCAAACTAACGGGAACAAAGTAATATACAACTTTTATTCAGCCCATATTTTCATATTCCTTACAGAATTGTACAATTTTCATGTTTTATATGATGTGTCGCCTGAGTTTCGGTAAAACGAGGCATAACTTTATGATCATAACTTTCAAACCATAAGTCGGATTTATCTCAGTAAGATATAAAACTAGCGGGAACAGAGTAATATACAACCTTAGTTCAGCCCATACTTTTATATTCTTTACGGTTATCTGGTTTCCACGTTTAATGTCTTTGCGATGTCGTTATGCCATATTACGTCCTCAAGTTTCTATATTCAAGTGGATTGTGGAATTTCTGTGTAATGACCTCTTTGAAATTTGATTTCATTCCATAACAAGTTATTATAAAGATCACGAATAGATTAACTCAACCATGTAATATAGAATCTAACCTGAACCTAATTGCTAGAGTTTTCTTTTTTTTCCTTTCTTCTTTCCTTCTTTCTCTCTTCTTCTCATGCGTCTGGTTGCTGCTGCGTACGTTCCCTTCTCCCTCTCCTTTATTTTCTTTCTTCCTCTAGGGTTTTCTTGCTGCTTCGTCGTTCCCCTTTCTCCCTCCCCTTTCTTTTCTACTAGGTTTTGTGTTCTTGAAGATGGAATATGAGAAAGAGTGGGAAGGTTAATAGGTTAAAAGAAAATCTAAAAATTAAAGTTGCACATAAGTTCCAATTTTCCTCTTAATTTAATCTCCCAAAAACTTATTAAAACTTTGATCCCAATTCCTTCAATTAATAAATCTTAAACCCACTACTTTTAAATCTTAACTCCCGCTTTCATTAATTCCCGAAAATTTCATAAAATTTCGTATTCTCAATGTCATAATTCCTTTTTGTAGTTTTAAAGTGCTAAACGACCAAACGGGTTGTTCTGAAGGTTAACACTAACACCACAGGGAACGATACTAAAGCCTGAGTTAGCAAGAATCTAGAGGTAAGTCAAATTTCTACTGAGTACAAATCATAATGATAAAATAAATGACAAGAAGAATAAAGGAAAGAATATAAAGTCAAAATTCAATAAAACGCAACACGCAAAATTTAACTACAAGGATAAAGAACAAATATTGGGTACGAGCAACTGGAGGTATCAACTCCAGGTTGATAGAACATATTCACACGTCGAAAAATAATGTTCACTGCCGGAAAGCTTTTTATACTTGGCTGCTAGGCGGAAGAACAGAGAGATAGAACTAGGATGTATCTACAAAACAGATCAAGAGAAGAGAAAAATGAGAAAGGGGAAAGACCTCATGAGACTACCGGAAAAAACTATCAACGAAGAAATAGCGGGCGGAGTGGAAACTACTGCCGAGGAGCAGTAGACATTTGGTTATATTTTCTTTCTTTCTTTCTGCCGAGGAGGATGTCTCTATGGAGTCACCACTTATGGCATGACTATACAGTCGAATCCAAGACATAACATAGGGTCATTTGTACTTTTGTCTTTGTGTTGGTCTTTAATTTTTGTCCCTCAAAACAAATACTTATTTTTCAGAGTTATAAATTTATATTTTAATATTATAATATTTATAAATTATTGGGGTTCTTAAATAATTTACTATCCACTAAGCATAAGTTTTATTTTAAAAGTGTCATTTGCACTTCGGTTGGTTTTTAAATTTTTTCTCCCTCAAATGGAACTTATTTCGCGGAAGGCATAAATTTCATTTGAGGGGAAAAAAATTAAAGACCTCTAAAAATTAAAGACCGGCCATTTGAAGGGAGAACTGTGCAATTTCTTGATTTTGAAGGGAAAATTTAAAGACCAGTCCATTTGAAGATTTTTTTTAAAGACGAGTCAATTTGAAGGGCAAAAGTTAAAGATCAACATTTGCACTTTTTACCCTATTTTGTGCAAGTCTTTTATTTTTGCCTTTCAAATTGACGGTCTTTAATTTGTGCGCTTCAAAACTAAGCTTATGCCTATAGGGACATAAGTTACACATCATAATACCCTTAAGTTACATAAAGAACTTATGCCTGAGAGTATAAATTCTGGGCAAAAATTTAAGACCAACCTATTTGAAGGCAAAAATTAAAGACCAGTCCATTTGATGGACATTGTGCAATTACTTGGCCTATTTGAAGCCCTTCAAATGAATTGGTCTTTAGTTTCCCCTCAAATAGAATTTATGTCTTTTGGGGCATAAGTTAATTGGTGAATTCGACATAATTTTTGTTGGATCACGGAAAAATTTATTCCCGGAAAGACATCATTTTCATTGGTTGAGGAACAAAAATTAAAGACCAGTCCATTTGAACGACAAACGTGCAAATGACCCATTTCTTCAATAACAAAGCATAAATCCTATTTACTGGGCCGAGCTATCGATTCTATAGCCCTACCTCCTTTCACCCTACTCTAAATTTTCTAGGGTTTTGTCCTTCTCCCTTCTCTACCACACAACAGCACACAACTGAGAACTCTTCTCCTTGACAGGTAAGCCGACACTCTCTCTATCCAAATTATTGTGAATGCATTGTGTTTATTATTTATCAGTTTTTATCATTTTTGAAATTGTTGTTGATGTTGTTTTTCAGTTTTTATAAGATTTTATCAGTTTTTTCCCCTGTTGAATCATTTCCATGTATAGGTCTGTACATCAAGATGTAATTAATTTTTAACACACTATTGAAGATTATTTAGAATAAAATATCAAATAAAAGGCTATTAATTTTTTTTTTCAGTTCAGAGATATTTATCTCTTATTCATTTGTGTTTATCTGATTATCCTTACAATTCTTGTTTTTTGTCAAGAAATTTTAGAGAGTTCAGAATGTTTCAGTTCTCAATAGGAGTACCATAGCCGATTTTTTTCCAGTTGAGGCAAAACATTAATTTCTTTATATTTGTGTAAACCTTGGTGGACAAAGTTATCCGATATCTATGTACCTGAACACCAAAATTATATATATATATATATATATATAAATAGAGTACCATAATCGAATTAGCCAAACCATATATATTGAAAATGAAACAAAACGAACATTAGTGTGAGTTCTCCTATATAACCTTATTAAAGTTCTCCTCTTTTATATAAAATGGACTCATGCGTTTCTGTCGAGAAGTTTAGGTCTCACCTATCAGTATACATAGTTTAAATAAAGAATTGAAGTGAAGTTTTGCTACATTAAGTTGAGTTAAATCAGAATTTTTGTTTAGTTTTCTTTTGTTTAGCTTCTTGAACAAATAAGCAGCATTTGAGGCAAGTACGTTTATCCATGAATAATTTAACATGAATATTAGCCAATCGAAGTGACTGTGTTAGAATCACGGAACTCGGTAAGTGTTGCATACCTTTCTTCTGGTCAACAGAATTCCATACCCAATTTTTTATTTTCGTAGATAAAAAATAAAGAGTTATTTTTTTAATTAGGGATTCAATAAGGTGACTTGAAACACCAAAATTTTATTCCAAGTGGAGACTTTGAATAAATAAATAATCTCTGATCAAAATCGTCACTTTAAATGGAAAAACTCTTTTAACCATAGAAAAAAAAGGATGTGACAAACGTTTACCCCTATTTTGTGCTTGTTTTTTATTTTTTGCCTTCAAAATTGAACTTATGTCTATAGGGCATAAGTTACGCAACATAATATCCACGAGTTATGTAAATAACTTATGCTTCTATAGATATAAGTTCAATTTTAAAAGGCAAAAATTTGAGATCATCCATTTGAAGGGAACAGTGGAACACCATGCAATTACTTGTTGAATTTGGGCTTGAACATAGAGTCGGATCCAGGACATAACATAAGCTGAAAGCCCAATATATACTGGGCCGAGCTCTATCTCATTACTATAAAATTTCTAGGGTTTTGTCACTATTACCTCTCTTAACACACCAGCAACATACAACAGAGACTCTACTCCCCAAAAGGTAAGCTGTCATGTTTTTCAATTAAAGTCATTGTTCTGTTTTGTTTGAATTTATCTCATTGCTTAGAGTTAGTTTGTTCCTTAAATTTTTGTGGTAATTAGTGTCTAAGCTGGGCCCATATCAGAATCAACCTCCCTATCCGGCAAAAAGGTAGGATTAAGGGTTAATGTCTGCGTATGCTCTACCGTCTTGACTGAGTACGGAGGTTAAAATAAAAGTGTGTCATATAAATTGAGACCGACTAAAAATAAAAGTGTCATATAAATCGGGATTGAGGGAGTATATATTACATGGAGCATAAGAAAAATGTAGTAGTGTGGATGTGGCTCCTAGCTAACCTTACTCGGCAACTAACTAACAAACACATAAGGGTTTAACTGAACTAATGATATATATTGAGTTATTAACACGAGTAAATGAAACTTGGTCCATTTCTAAGCTATATAGATCGGTGTAGCAGTGCAAAGCTTATACTGCCATGTGTTACATTGTATACTTTTCTAACTACATTATTAGAAATGATTACCTTTTATGCTTTGCTTAATTATCTTTTGGGTCACACAATGTGGTGTGTCACTTTACAAGTGAAGCTAGAAAGGCTGTTCCTCTCGCTATCCTTTGCTCTTTCCGTGGTGTATTTGGACGTTGGGGAACTACATTATTATCCATAAGATTAGTTTCGTGTAAAAAAAATATTATCATACAGAAAAACTGCATTCTTGCATACACAAATTGTTTCATGGGAGTCTTATCATGAGGAGGTGCATTAGGATGGAACCTGCAGAACAAAGAAACATAAACTCGTCACTTGATACTCTCCTCAGCCCTATTATGGTCATCTAAGTTCCTTTGATTGGAAAGATATGTGAACTTGCCATAGTAAGAAGCCAATAAGTTACTGTGTAGTGGTTTCTTAGTTACCCTCAATTCATGTTTTCTATGTCATTGATATATGCCATGTCTCTTTACTATAGTGTTAAATGCAGACAGAAAGAGAAAAATCATTAGGGACTAAAATATCAATTGTCAAGAAATATAGGACTGCTGGAGTAGTTTTTTATCCAATAATAATTCTGAACCCTCAACCCTATTGTTATACCTGCCGCCATTCTTTGGCTTAGTTGCTCCGCCTTCCAGCACCGGTAGCTGCTCCACCGCCACAGTCTCCACTTTGTATGCTCCCAGTTATTTTTTTGTTAATTTTGTTACCGTGCCTTTTTTCTGCTTATTTTCTTGTTGAATTTGTGTTGCTGTTGTTATATTACCTTTTTTTTCCAGTAGTTTCTCAATAGTTGAGTTGGAATTTTTATTAGGTCGGATTTTTATTCTATAAAGATGTTATCTTTGGTGTATAACTACTCTAGTTGTTGCTTGTGAAATCACTTTGGGTGTGTTTGGTATGTAGGAAAATGTTTTCTTGAAAAATAAGTAGAATCTTACTTATTTTCTTGTGTTCGGTATGTAAGTAAAAATGTCAGTATCCTAAAAGCATTGTATATAATCTATTTAAATACTATCGGGTGGGTGGGGGTTGGGGGTGGTGGGTGAAAGGTGGGGTGGAATGGGTGTGAGGTGGTGGTGTGTGGGTGAAGATGAGGTGGGTTGCGGTGATATCGTTGTTGTTATTTTGCCCCTTTTACCCCACAGTTCCTCCGGATTTATCTGCTATAAAGATGTTAATCTTTGGTGTATAACACTATTTGCTTATGAAACCACTTTGGCCGTGTTTGGTAGGAAGGAAAATGTTTTCTTGAAAAATGTTTTGCAGAAAATAAGTGGGTTTCTTACCTATTTTCTTGTGTTTCGTATGTAAGTAAAAATATTAGTATCCTAAAAGCATTTGTATATAATCTATATAAATACTACGGTGGTGGGTGGTGGGTGGTGGGTGGTGGGTGGTGGGTGGTGGGTATGGGCGTGGGGTATGGGTGGGGCCGTGATATCGTTGTTGTTATTTTCCCCCTTTTTACCCAGTAGTTCCCCAATAGTGGAGTTGGAATTTTACCCAGTAGTTCCTCAATATTTGAGCTGGAACAGTTATTAGGTCAGATTTTTCTGCTATAAAGATTTTTTGGTGTATAATAACACCAGATTTGCTTATGAAATCATTTTGTCCTTGTTAGTGAGTTGGTTTTTATTTTATATTGCATTGTTATGGTACAGAGTGAATCAGGGCAATATAACAGGACGTCACAATGAGATTGGAAAAATGTTGGTTTTGTTCCTCGACTATATATCCAGGCCATGGTATTCAATTTGTTCGAAACGACGCAAAGGTAGAATATTGTTTTTTTTTTAAAATTAATCTTTCTTCCGTTGTCGACTTAAAGTCACTTCAGTTTGGTTTCCATTGCTTTGCCATGTTAAATGCTTGCCATAGTTAGGTTTAACAAACATGTTACTTAATTTGCTGGACTCAATTGTTTTCTGCGGCGAAATCATTAGATAAGTAGATTTTAAGTTTGAGTATTCCCAAAATCTCAGTCAATATCAAGCTATAATGCATACTCTTATTTTATTTATTTTCTATGCATGAGCTCTTGGTTAGGATAGCTTGAGAATTAAAAAAATAAATCTTCGTTGGGCTTACATTACTAGGGGAAATCCTGAAGGGGCTGAGTCTTGACCTTTTTATTCATGAAAAAGACACTACTCAAAGTATACTCTCACGAAGACAAAATGGAACCCATTGATATAAATCTCTAGTGAGAACGATTCACTCCATCTAGCCTAACACCAGCAGATTCTATTCCATGACACTATGGATCAGACATAAGTACCATAAACAATTGATTTTTCTTGATTAAGTAATAATTTACTAAATAAATGCTTGAACTCTATAGAGGTAAAGAGGCAAATCAAGATTTAGGCATGTCTCCTAAGAAGCTTGACATTCACATACTGTACATAGAGTTAAAGAGGCAAATCAAGATTTAGGCATGTCTTGACATTCATATACTGTACTCATCTACAATCTGACATAATCTGTAAACATTACATGGGGATTATGGAACTACATGATTTTCACTGCCCATGCACATAATCGGGACTTAATAAAAAAAATACCTGACTCCATTTGGTTCCCTTGTGTTTGGATGATCCTAAATGCCTTTTTTCTTTAAGTTATGAGGAATTCTCATTTCTCTTCCTTTTTATCTTTCAATTTGTGTTTGATGGAGAACAATAACACTTGCTTCTGGACAAGAAGAGGACTTGTTTTTTCAGAAGTCCTGTTATTTCTCACATCCCATCACGTAACAAAACACTTGTATTATTTTAGAAAATAACCGCTATAAGTTTAATAAGTGTTGTCAAATGTACACTTAAGGCTCGTTTGGTACGAGGGATAATTAATCCCGGGTAAATTTGCACTTAAAGCCCCAATGAACATTAGAGCTTTTCTTTACTTTTCACCTTGATAATGTTGGGTTTAACAATGAGTCTTTTATTTGTTAATGCCAACTTTGGATCATATTAAGATATATACCCACCTGCAGTAACTATCACATGGGCTGCATCTTACGTGTCTTTCCGTTAGTTATGCATATGATTCTTATTGAGCTTTTGCTATGGTAGCATCCTTGCAATTTTATCATTGTCACCGTTTTTATTTTGTATTTCTAGTTTCTACCCAAGAAATAGTGTACAGGATGGAGCTTCCCTTCTTTTCCCCCTCTGTTGAAAATCCTGAAGTTTAGCGTATGGCTCCGAATTAGGGTTTTGGAAAATGTCTCTCTCATTTTCTTCTGAATTTTTAATTTTGTAGCCATTTAAAAGCTTAATGAGGGGTTTCTATAACTAGTGCAGCCCTTGGATGCATAGCCACAATTGGGCAGAACAAAAAGGAGTCGTGAGGAGCAAAGCCTAGAACAAGAGGAAATATTGGTTGCTAGCTTCCACATTTGAGAACTAACATGCTATGAGTCTTTTAGTGATATTCTTTTCCACAGGCCCTATAATGATTTAAGCGATTATTTTTAGACAATGCTCTATTTGACCTTGAGTAAAGTGGAATACTGCATTCAAAGCTAACCAAATAGTTGTTCAATTACTAATTGAGTCTCATGCAAGAATAGTAATTAAACTCTTTCACCTAATACTCAATTGCAATTGAGTCGAATAGTGTTTTGGGACAAGTCGTTGATCTATGAACTTTGCTAGGTAACGAATTGTTCTGAATTCTCGAATGTTCATCAAGTAAAGGAAACGCTTTTCTCTGTTTTCTCTCTGTGCAGATCTTTCGGTTCTGTAGATCTAAGTGTCACAAGAACTTTAAGATGAAGAGGAATCCACGTAAAGTTAAATGGACTAAAGCGTATAGAAGGCTGCATGGAAAGGACATGACTCAGGTAAACAGGGTTGCCCCATTTTTGGATACAATCAATTTGCTTTTGTTTGGATTGGATTTTATTTACTGCTCATTGTTTTTTTTTTCAATACTGAAAATTCCTTTCCTGCTGCTAATTCCTATTGAAGGACTCAACATTTGAATTTGAGAGGAAGCGTAATAGGCCGGAGAGATATGACAGGAATGTAACTGAGAACACTTTGAAGGCCATCAAGAAAATTGATAAAATCAGAGTTGATAGGGAGGAGAGACATATTGCAAAGAGGTTCCTCATACTGTGCTTCATTAATTTCCATTAATTTTTATTTATCATGTGCCTTTTCTTGCTATTAACATTAGTTGGTAAATCGGTCAGGATGAAAGGAAAGAAATCCCAGGAGCAGAGAGAAGCACAAAAGGAGCTCGAGCAGAGCATTCACATGGTCAAAGCTCCTGCTGCATTCGACAAAGAGCCATCTCTTACACTACCCATCAAGGTCAAGGTTTCGCAAAAGCAGTCAGAGGAAAATCGCATGGAGGAATGAACATTTTGCTTCATATATTCGATATTCTCAAACTAAAACACAATCAATTCATGCTTATTTTATGGTATGTATAACTTTTTGATTACTTATATAACTGTCCTGATCTTCTACTGTATCATGAGATACAGACACTCTCTGTCGAACTTGGGTGGAATTTTTGGACCAAGAACTAGAGCCAGATAATATCATCTTTAGCAAGGTTCCTAATTTTGTCTTTGCCATGGAATTATTGTCTTGGAGCTCTCTGTTACCCTTCTCCTATGTCATCAGTGTCATTTTCTTGTCTTTGTTTTGATCAAGAACTATATTGTTTTGTGGTGGTTTAGTATCTACTGTTGGCCTTGGTGGCTTTCCTTGAACTCGTGTGTTTATGCATCTTCTGCAAATCAAAAACACAAAAGCAAATTCAGAGTATCAGTAAGAAATAACTCATAAATTGAAGGAAATAATAGTGAAAATACATAAAATTGCTCCTAACTTGTCTCTGAAACTCACTTTAGCACTTTTCTCGATTCAGCATAACATTCCAGTAGAAATTTAAAATATCAACATTTCGGCAGAATGATACATTCAGCAGAGAAAACGTACATTCAATTTGCTCAAGCACGATAAACTTCTATTTATTAAACCTAGTACAAAGATCAGAGCTTTATTAATTTTACAAGCTCTAAAGTCATGTTAGTTCAGGAATAGAAATCCTAGGACATATATTAAAGCTATACAAAAAAGGGCGATTTTCATCGAAAAATTAAAATATCGCTTGCAAAAATAAATCATTGATTCTCGACCAAACTCGACGGAAAATGTATATAAGCTTATCGAAGAAAACAAAACCCAGATCGTAGAGGGACATGATATGGGATAACAATGTTGTTTAAGAGCTGTGATTGAGTTTGTTTCAATAAAAAGTAGGGCTGGCCAGTGGGCCGGGCCGGGCCCATCGGGATCGGGACCGGCGGGATCGGGACGGGGTCGGGGTGGGGAGGAGGGAAGGGGTCGGGCTGGGGCAGGTCAGGCGGGACCGGGACTAGCGGGACGATCTGAGTGTCGTCTCGGTCCGATAGGGTGAAGCGAAGTCGGGACGGGTCGGGCGATTTTTTTTTTTTTTAATTTTTTCACTAAATTAAAAATACTAAATTACTAACAAAGTAACATTAACATATAGTCATATAGTGATAGTCATAGGCTCATATTATACTATTATAGTATTATACTCATATATATAATATATTTATAAAGTATAAAGTATAAACTAAATAAATTAAATAATTAAACAAAGACAAGAAGAGTGTAAAAAAATATCTCTGTTTTTGTGCCTCTTATATTATTAATTATTTCATTGAAATATCTGAATTAATTACAACATTGTAGTGTACTGTTGTTGAAAAAAATTGCAAAAGACATAAAAAAATTAAAAAATTGCAATGAAATAAATTACCAATTTGAAAATACTTTTTCTAGTTTCTTTATAATTTAGTGTGGTTCTTCGGTTGGAATTGGTATATCTTGGTCAAATTGTTCCACGTCATTACTCGTGCCTTGGATAAAAAGTCGTTGTAGTTTTCGTCTTCTTAACCCATTAATCTACAGTTGGCCGCACCTCGCCCGCTCACTCGTATCAATCTCTGAATAAATCTGCCGTCTCAGTGTCTCAGGCTAATGAGTGTACGTGCTCTCTATTTGAAATCTGCTGCGAAAAAGCGCTTTCGAAGCGATTAATGGCAACGAATGTTTAAAATATCTCGGGCTATCATTGAAAGTGTCGGAAATGTCTTCTCATTCTGCATCGATATTTGACAAGTCTTCCTTTCGTCTTCATTGATAAGCGCTTGGTAAGGTAAATTACCTGCAAAACAAAAACATCGAACTCGCTAATTTGGTTATTTGCTACCACCGCATTCTATTTACGAGGTTTTCAATAGAATCAATACTAAGCGCGAAAGCGACATGTCTTTTTTAAATTTGTGTTGAAGAAGAAGATGATCTGGCCAGGTTGGTTACTAGCACTTTCTTGCTAGTAATGTCGATATACTTTTTGCATTCATCTTCTACGCTATTCAACACTTCTTACAGCGTTTGTTGATAAGTGACTCAGCATTTAAATTTTTGGGAGTTGGAGGTGGTAATGCGTCCATCTGATTATAAATATTTTCAATAAGACTTTTACAACCCTCTACTTTAATAGTCGGGTTTATCTGACACCAATAATATAAATAGGGGGAATAGGAATAAAATATTTCTTTAATTTCATAAACATTTTTTTAATAGCTGCCTTATAAGCAGATTTTTCCATATATTATTTAAGAAGTAAAAATATTATAGCTATATAAAACAACATAGTTGAAATAGTAGGATAATATAAAATAGAAAATTCTTTTGTTGCTCGTTGAAAATTCTCTAGAAATACAATAAGTTCTTTAATTTTGTCCCAATCATTATCCACAATCATATCATTTGGATTTTGGTTATGGGCGTTAAAAAATAAAGTGATAGATTTTCTATAGTCACAAGCAACAACTAGTTGGTCATATAAAGAATTCCACCTAGTAGGTACTTCTTCGGGAATTTTTCTGTAAGATAGTCCACAATCGTGACAAGTTTTTTAATATTCTTTTCTCTGTTGAATTCTATTATTTTTAAAAATAAAGTGTATAACAAATTGTATTTTTTCAAGAATATCTTGAAAAAGTGAAAGACCATCATTTACAACTAAGTTATAAATATGACACACACATTTGATATGAAAATGTTTTGAAAAAGACGGAGTTAAAACTTCTTTTAACATATAAATAGCAGAATTGTTAGAAGATGCATTATCTAATGTAATACTCATAACTTTATCAGTTATTAAAGTAATGTCATGATGAATAAATATTTTACGAAATAAACTCACGATTATTGCCTCTTATCTATATATCTATATGCTAAAATCGTTTTTGCATAGACCGTTTATAATCTATCGATGACATATTCTAGTTAAATAATCATCATGGTAGTTAGTACTACGACTATATCCGAAGTTAGAAGCGACTTTGCAATTTAAATGATATAATGAATAACGCATAAATATTGTTGATATTAGTGTGCAAATTTAAACACGTCTCTCTTAGCAGTTGATCTAGGAAAACCTTTATAAGCGAGGATTATACATATCTCTAATATAATGAATAAAACCGGCGATTGAGAAAATGAAAAAGCCAAACCCTCCATGACTAATTTTGTTAGTCTTCTGCATCTTTATGTTTATCGTATTTAGGGCATCTGACTCCCCGTCATAGGGTTAATTTGACAACATGTACTTTGTCAGAGGCAGTATGTGAACCTTGTCAGATTGAGAGGGCGTGCACTTACCATCTTTTTCAATAATGTATTGGGCGTACGAGACTTTGTGTTTTTGATAGATGTCTTATAAACCCCGTCCAGTGATCTTGTCCATTTTAAAAGATTAAACAGATTTACAAGTTTTACATATAGCTACTTGATTCTGTACGTCTCTGTCAAAATATTTCCATACAACTGATTTTAATGGTCGTTTTGCCGGACCTCGTCTCATACTAGGGGGGATAAGAGACATTTCACTAGTGGGTGTATCGTCGTCTTCATTAGTAGGTGTATCGTAAATCTAGAGTGTCATCTAAACTAAAATCTTCTTCATTTTGAGGATAAACATTTGTGTCGAGATCATATGGTATTTAGAAAGCGATTCAGATCTATAAAATCATCTTGTCTAGGAATACTAGAAGAAGTACCCTTGCCACTTGTTACATACTACTAGAAGAAGTACCTTGCTGAAAAGACTTTTGTTCTTTTCATTTTAATTATGATAATAAATAGTTAAAGACTTAAAGATAATGAAATTAAATGTGCTAAATGAAATAAAAACAAAAAAAAATTTAATGAGAGCGAATGTACCAAGCGTCGGCGTAAGTCGATGTGTGTCGAAGAGGTTGAAAATTGAAACTTTGCTCGATAGATTAATCCTCAGCTAGTTGCCAACATCCCAATTCTCAAATTAATAAATAGAGTGAATATGTAGTAGACAATGTTGTATATAGAAATTAGAAAATGTAGGAAGATTTGTGAGAAATAAGAAGAAAATGAGGTATTTATAGTTGGAAAATTGGATTAAAGTGTAAATATAATAACTTAGGAGTTAAAAATAAATATAAAGGGGTAGGGGTTGGGAGTGGGGAAGCCAAAAATGGCGTTGTCTAACGACGAAATGTAAAATAGTCGTTAGGCAGCGGCTATTTTGGCAAATGCGGAGGCAGGCGGGGCCAGGCGGGATCGGGGCGGGGCAGGCAGGTCGGTCTGGCGGGGCCGGTCGGCGGGACCATACCATCCGCCGGTTGAGCTCCGGTCCGTTTTTATTTTTAACGGGGTTGTGGCGGTCGGTCGGTCGGGGCCAGGGCGGTGTCGGTCGACGGCCTGAGCGATCTAAATTAAAAGGATGGTTTTGGTGTTGTAGAAGTTGATGTGTTTTTTTTAGATATTTTAATACAACAACAACAACATACCCAGTGAAATCCGCGTGGGGTCTGAAGAGGGTAGAGTGTACACAGACCTTACCTCCACCTTGATAGGTAGAGCGGTTGCTTCCGGGAGACCCTCGGCTCAAGATATTTTAATAATTAATTAGGAATTAATTAACATGAAAATATGATTAATAAATATTAAATGACGTGGATGAATCACATATCGAGTGGTTCAACAAAACCCACCTTTTAACTAGTTCGAGCAAAGTAAGATTGAATAAATTCAGTTGAAAGTTGTTTAGGGGTAAAAGAATTACCCGTAAAGTTAAAGTGCTAAAGTGAGGTTCGAGACAAGTTTAGGAGTGATTTTATGTATTTTTTGCGAACTAATAGTATCTTGCATGTTTACATGCATTTCAAATAAGAATTTAACTTAATTTACACCGACAATGTATAGAACTTTTACATTATCAGTGTATTTTCCTTGCAACTATAAATCAATGCTATCAGATATACTTACATTTTGTCACAAGTTCCTTTAACTTGATGGCGGAAAAGTTATTTTACACTAACTATCAGTATATAAAATTTAATGATCAATGTAGTAAGTTGAGAATAATGAGGTCTCAAGTTCAAATTTTAGCGGAGGGAAAGAAACACTAGGTGGCTTCTTTTCATTTATCTAACCTTTGGTGGACAGTGTTACATGGTAATTGTTCTTGTGTGAGGTACCTTGTTAAATTAGTCGAGGCGCGTGTAAGCAGTTCAAATTTTAGCGGAGGCAAAAAAATGCTAGGTGATTACTTTTCATTTGTTTAGCCTTTGATGGACGGAGTTACATGGTAACTATGCTTGTGTGAGGTAGCTTGTGAAATTAGTTGAGGTGCGTGTAAGCTGACATGCACACCGCACCGTAGTTATCCAAGAAAATGATAAATGACATGCATAATTGCATGATGTGAAAGAAAAAAAATCGAGGAGCTTTGGAATATTTACTTGGTTTTGGGCATTAAGGTAGACCGGAATGCCATTAGCAAAGGCATGAATTAATTACTTGAAAATGAGATGAAGCTATATATAACTAGTCTTATTAGAATGGGCGTTGAATAGGCAAGAGGTTGTGGTATATAAAGAGCAAGAAAATAATGTATTAATAATTGTAGGCAACTATTGACTACAAAAATCAAAGAAGAATTTTAAAGGAAGACTTCACTTTTAGTGAAAGATGACATTAGTCTTCAATTCACATAACAAAACAATGTCTTTTCTTTTATTTTTTCTACAAAAAAACTTTGGTCAAGTATCACCCTTTCCCACACATGATTGGCTTAGTAAGACAAGTCAAATGAGACATTTTTCCAATTTTGAGAAAGGGAGAGGACTTTGAATATGCAATGAGTTCAGTGAATTAACTATGAAAGGTCAAATTAAAGGGAATAAAGGAATCTTGTGTTGGTTGTCCTCTAAGTGAAAGTTGTCTTTCTTCAAATGTTGAAAGGGATAAATAAATTAATTACATTGTCTTTCTTCAATTGTTATATATGTTGTATATCGTGAAAAGTTGGCTATGCTTATGTAAATTAAAAATATGGCTAGGTAGATGTAACTTTGTATGCTGGATTGTACATTATTAAAATTTTCCCTAAAAGCTATTGAGATAATATATAATCTCCTTTGAAATAAAATTCTCTAACCTCGAAGAACTTCATCCTGGATGCAAAAATTTATCTGCACCAGATGTTTACACCACATTAACAAACAAATGACATGTGCTATTTTTTAACTACAAATGTTAATACTTATGTTAAACAGTGTATATTGTCTTAGCGCCGCAACCCTTAGGACACAGCGCTGCTTACCTAATCCAGATTTCCTTCCCTATTTTGTATATTACACTTGTACCTAAATTAGTATTGTAACATTCCCATAATTATATAGTTAGTCTTCATATAGAATAGGTTTTTAGATGTGAAGTAGGAATATGATTCTCCTATTATAACTTGTATATATATGTCTTTCATTAATAAGAATAATCAAGGGATTATTTCTTTTATGGTGTCAAGAGTCTAGGTTCTCTTTACCCTGCTTTCGCTCCTCAAAATTTCTCTTCTTTTTCTCGTTTTCTGACCAAGGGCCCGACCCTCCAGTCTTAGCGATGGGTCCTAATCCTCCAGAAAACACGTTCTCCCAAAATTTCCTTCTCTGAATCTTGTTGTTCTATTCCCTATGGCTGATAAGAATAATTTTCATCACCTTACTATCGATTTCTAACATTAAGAGCGTCATTTCTATTGTTCTTGATCTTGAAAACGTCCAATATGGGACGTGGGGCGAGTTATTCAAGATTCATGCTATGACACATAAAGTTCTTCACCACATTATCCCTCCAACTCATCCGAAGGAGGGTGATAATACATCTACGTCTACAACGGTTGTGCCCACTAAATAAGCAGATCCAGACTTATGGGTCATGCTAGATGCCAAGGTTCTTCAGTAGATTTATGTCACTATCTCCTTGAATCTTATACAGACGATTATGGAATCCAACTCCACAGCTATGGCGGCGTGGAATTATTTGCGTGACATCTTTCAGGATAATAGCCATTCTCGAATTATTATCCTTGAGCAGGAATTTTCGCAAGTGGTTATGGCAAGTTTTCCAAGCGTCTCTGCTTATTGCCAAAGCCTCAAGGACTTGGCAGACTAACTTCATGGCGTGGATTCTCGCATTTCTAACGATCGTCAGTTCTTGGATAGTTGCGGGCGTCAGAGGCCTATAACATTGTTGCTTCGGTTATTCGTCAGACTAACCCCCTGTCAGAATTTTATCAGGCCTGATCTATGCTTACGTTGAAAGAAGCCGGATTGGCTAAGAAGGTGACTATTGGGACTAGTCCTGTCGTCATGGTGACTGAGTCTAATTTTTCTTCTTTCGGTTCCACAAACTCTAACCACACTCGCAATAACGGGGTGGTAAAAAGGGCCTAATAAGAAAATCAATGGCAAAAATCGCAGCAACGATTTTGGGGGCGGTGGCGGTGGAGTCCTGGCGGCGCGGCTCGATATCTGTACGTGGCGTCGCGTCTGGCTTGTTCGGGACAAAATTAATGGTTCAAACGGCGTATGGCGACTTGATCGGTATTCTTGAACCTCGCCGCCTCACGCGCTTTATCACACAATAGGACCGCGGGCCGACATTGAAGCGATTATGCACGTCGCAGCTTGACTCGGCGGACCACTGGTGGTATATTGACACGGTGCCGCTACCGCGTGACATCAGACGATGTACTCTGCGTCTTATTCGATTTGAGCATTAATCGTGGTATAATTGTTGGTAATGTGATTCTATTCGATAAAGGGTTATGGTACTAAAACTTTGTTCCTCATAAATCCACCACTAGTCTTGAAAAATACCCTTCATGCCCCAAAACTAATCAAAAATTTGGTGTTTGTCCTTAAATTTACCACTGATAATTGGGTATCTATTGATTTTAATCATTTTGAGTTTTCTGTGACGAATTTCAAGATGGGGAGTCCTCTCATGAGGTGTGACAGTAGGGGGATCTTTATCCAATCACACCAAGTCTCAGCGTCTCACGTCAAGTCATGCCATCCTCTTTTGCAGCTATTGCTCATTCCTTGTGGTATGTTCGTCTAGGTCATCCGGGGCTGACTATTTTATCTTCTTTAGATAGATAGAAGTTTATTTCATGTAAGGGTACGCATAGTACTCCACTTTGTCAATCATGTGCTATGAAAAAATTATTAAATTACCATTTGTAGCCTCAAATTCTCACACTTCTATGTCATTTGATATTATTCATAGCGATTTATGGACATCTCCAGTTCTCAGTTCTATAGGTCATCGATGTTATGTCTTATTCTTGGATGATTACTCTAAATTTTTATGGATGTTTTCAATTGCGAAAAAATCACAAGTTTTTTTTTATCTTCGTAAAATTTAGAGCTTTCAACCCAATTCGAACGAGAAATAAAGAACATCCAATGTGATAATGGTAAAGAGTATGACAATGAGGAGTTTAGGGAGTTTTGTGCCCACAATGAGATAAATTTTTATTTTTCTTGTCCTTACACATCTTCACAAAATGGAAAAGCAGAATGAAACATTCGTACGATATGACATCATTCACGCCTTATTGGTTCATTCTTAGTCCTCAGTTGTTTTGGCATCATGCGCTCCAACTGGCTACATATCTACTTAATATCCTTCCCTCTAAAGGTTTGTCATATTCATCACCTCTTCAAATATTATACAAAAAGACTCATTCACATTCTCATCTTAGGGTCTTCGGATACTTATGTTATCCACTGTTTCCATCCACCACAATCAATACACTTCAGGCATGTTCTACCCCTGGTGTGTTTTTAGGTTATCCGTCGAATCACCATGGTTATAAATGCTTTGATTTGTCCTCTAGCGAATCGTCATTAGTAAATGCGTATTACGTTTGATGAGTCTCAATTTTCATTTTCTAAAGTAGGACAACTTGTGTCTAGTTCTTATGATTTTTTGGATGATACTATCTCCCCTTATGTTCTCCGATATTTTTCAGATTCTTCAGAAAAAACGTCGTCGTGCCGCGACCGCAGAGGCGCCACGGCGTCTGTCGGCCGATACACAAGCAGTTTAGTGTCATTAAAGTCGCGACCCTGCGGGAAGCGCCGCGTATAAAAACTTGAGAGCTGCGATTCTTCCGGTAGTACGCGGCAACTTGACGGTAATTTCCGACACTTCACAGAATTCCCAAAATTCACTCACTCTAGCCCAGAGTCAAGGTCCAATCATTCACAGTCAATGAGGTATTTTTAAATCAAAAAGATATTTTAATTTGAATTCTAATGTTCTTAAATCACCCTTACCCCGTAATTCTGTGTCTGCCTTAAATGATCATAATTGGAAAATTGCCATGACCAAGAAATATAATGCTCTTATTGATAATAAGACGTGGAAGTTGATACCCCGTCCATCTGGTGTTAATATTATTCGGTCTATGTGAATTTTTGTTCATAAGAAAAATTCTGATGGGTTTTTTGCAAGACATAATGCTAGACTTGTAGGTGATGGTAAGACTCAACAAGTTGGTGTGGATTGTGGTGAGACACTTAGCCCAGTGGTCAAGCCGACTACCATTCGCATTGTGCTCAGTTTGACTCTTTCAAAATCATGGCTCATTCATCAGCTAGATGTGAAGAATGCTTCCTACATGGTGATCTTCAGGAGACAATGTATATGCATCAGCCATTAGGGTTTAGGGATACTAGATATCCTAATCATGCATGTCTATTGATGAAGTCCTTGTATGGGCTAAAGCAGTCTCTTCGGGCTTGGTATAAGAGGTTTGCTGACTATGTTTTGACTATGGATTTTTATCACAACAGGTCTGATAATTCATTATTCATTTATCGTCAGGGCTCTTCCGTGGCTTATATATTGTTATATATGGATGATATTATTTTGACTACCTCTTCTGATGCTTTGCAAAAGTCTATTATGACAATGCTCAGTTCTGAGTTTGCCGTGAAAGACTTTGGCCCCTTGAGCTATTTTTTGGACATTGTTGTCACTAGTCATGTAGGTGGATTGTTCTTATCACAAAGAAAGTATGCAGCAGAGATCATTGAGAGGGCTGAGATGTCATCCTGTAAGTCCACTTTTACTCCAGTTGATACTAAATCCAAGTTGGGTGTTGTAGTTGGCTCTCCTTATGAGAATTCGACCCGCTATTGTAGTCTTGCAGGCGCCTTTCAGTATCTTACGTTCACGCGACCAAACATTACATATTCAGTCCAGTAGGTGTGTTTGTTTATGCATGATCCCAAAATTGAACATATGAATGTGCTCAAACGCATCCTTAGGTACATTCTGGGAACACTTGATTATGGTTTGCATTTGTATCCTTCGTCAACGTCTACACTAGTCTCCTATATAGATGCTGATTGGGGTGGTTGTCCTGACACCAGGCGGTCTATGTCTGGCTATTGTATGTTTTTAGGTAATAACTTGGTCTCCTAGTCTGTCAAGCGTCAATCTACGCTTTCATGTTCAAGTGCAGAGGCCGAGTATCGAGGGGTAGCTAATGTGGTCTCTGAATCATGTTGGTTACGAAATCTACTTTTAGAGCTTTACCGTCCTATTGAAAAGGCTACCTTGGTATATTGTGATAATATAAGTGTCATCTACCTTTTTAATAATCCTGTTCAGCACCCGGACAGAGATGGATATTCACTTTGTTCGAGAGAATGTAGCTAAAGGATAAGTACGCGTCTGTCATGTCCCTTCCAGATATCAAATTGCAGACATCTTTACAAAGGGTCTTCCCTCTGTTCTTTTTGAAGATTTTAAAGAAAGTCCCAACGTACAAAGACCGTTCGCTATGACTACGGGGTGTGTTAAACAGTGTCTGAAATATTAACTCAGCGCCGCGGCCCTAATCCGGATTTCCTTCCGTATTTTGTATATTAGACTTGTACCTAAATTAGTATTGTAACATTAACACAATTATATAGTTAGTCTTCATATAGAATAAAAAATTTAGATATAAAGTAGGAATAAAATCATTCTATTATAACTTGCATATATATGTCTTTCATTAATAGGAATAATCAATTCATTATTTCTTTCAACTTAATCATAGTGACTATGTATTTGCACATATTTTGAATATATAAAATAATATTTAAATAACTTAACAGTGTCTTCATAGTAGCGTGATTAATGGCCAATTTTACCCGAAAAAATCTTTTGTGCAACTATCTTTTGTCAAATAAATTTAGCTAACTTTGAAAACAAAAAGTAAACATTTTAACATAAAAAAAACACTTACCTTTATATACCCTTAACATAACAAATCTAAAGATTAACAGATGAAATCTTCACAAAAATTACACTTTTCTTTTACCTTGCGGATGCTACTGTGTTATATATAAAAAGAAAATATCATCCAAATAAGTTAGGAAATTCAGGGAAACCATAACAAACGTGAGCCTGACCAGGTAATGAAATTAGATTCTCTGGTTTATCACATGACTGCAAACTAATTTTACTCTGGCTAACATAAAATGCATAGAAATGTCAAAGACATTTTTAGAAAAGGAATCAAAATGTACTTGAGAAAATGAAAGGGTACTTGGACGGGGACTATTATCCTTATTATTTGCCTTGACTTTGAGTTCAGAATTATACTCTGAGAACATGAGGACTATAGCTGGGCACTAGATTTATGAGATCTCTTTAACAATGAGTCGAATACCCCCCAGCTTCAGCTATCACTAGCTTCAGATTTAGTCTCCATTTTTAGCTTCAGATTCATTGCCATCAGTAGTGCCTTGACTAGATTCTTGTTCCTGGGAGAAGAGATCACAAAAGAATAGAGAAGACTAGCTTAGTAACTACAATATTGCTTGAAAGACAAAAGAGTACACAGATGCTTTAGATTTCTGAAAATATTTGGAAAAGTATAAGAAAGTTGCTTCAAGTAACAAACAGAAACAACTATCTAAATATTACTTAGTATAGTAATAGTTAGAACGGAAAGAGCAGTACAAAGGTGTGTGTTAATGCATGAAACAGAATATAGTTAGTTATACAACAGCACAAGACAAACCTGAATTGAGCCTCTGTTGTATCCATTTATTGAGATCATCTTCCACCCCAAAATCAGCGATCTCCCTAAAAGCAGTGTACACCCTTTCCAGACTCGGTGTACTCACAGATCCCAGGGCAAACGTCTTCATTTTAGGACATCTTTCAATCTGCACTCTTCTGAGAAATGGAAATTCAAGAGCACGCTTCGTCTGAAAGAAGTGCCCCAGCTTCGGTAGCGCTCTAAGAATCAGCTCTTACCTGAGAAATAAGGACTCATTAGTCATTTCTTCTCCTTGTTGTTCCTCTTCTGTGATCACTTCTTCCATTAACGGACAGAATTGTATCTCTAGTATACGGAAATTCAGAACACCTCTGGCCACTGAGGGAGACATCAAGTTTCTCAATTTGCCACAGTCAAATACTTCCATTTTTTCAAGTTTGTTGAAACAGCCAGTGAGCATAGAGTAGTTATGCTGTTAGCCTTTACGATATGTAGCTCTTCCAGTCTGGGACAAGAAACCTGCAAATGTTGAAAGCCTTGTATTTTTTATAAGGGATGAAATTTCAATATACCTTCAAGTACAAACAAAAATATATCTTACATCATCTTACATCAATGTAACAGGAAGTCAGAAATTAATTATGGCTATCGGAAACAACCTCTCTACCCCATAAATGTAGAGATAAGATTTGTGTACATCTTACCATCCCCAAACCCCCACTGTGTGAAATTACACTGAATATGTTGTTGTTGAAAGTGTGGGATTAGAACTAACTTAATTTTTAATTTATGAAATTACTCCAAGTACAATAGAGAAGTTGTTCAAATGTAGAAAGCTCCCAAACTTAACAAATTGCAATTGAGAATTTTCTTGAATTGAATGACTTCTAGACTATATTTTCTTTCTTTCTTTGTTTTATTAAAAAAAAATGCTAGTACAATTTTTTTTATTAATAGCAATCAAATTCAAGAATTTATTATACAATCGAGGTTAAAAGAGAGTGAGAATCTTTAATATATGAGTTTAAGTTTTATGCATTGCATAAAACACTTTACACCATAAGGTAAATTAAAGAACAATCATGATAACTTTTACTATTAAGATTTAAAAGAAGATATTAAAATAATTAGAGTCCTAGTTGTACTCTAATCAAAATTTACATTTACTTTTATGGCGTAAATCAAATCTGTCACTTAATAACGTTAATCAAAATTTTGCGTTTTCATGTTTGTCTTACAACAAGGCATCACTATCAGTAAAATAATCCCTCAATTCATTATATATTTTGAATAAAATTCTTCAACGCTTCAGCCATAATTATTCTTGAGGAGTTTATTTTTGCTTTAGGTATATTTTTTTGTGACTGCTATATAAATAAAATTCAATTTTCATTTTCCTATTTGGTTGAGAAGCATTATAAGTATCATATAAAAATTTGCTAAAATATACTCTATTTATACTTTAAACTCTATACACGAAACACAACAAATAGTTATTAAAAATAGAGGTAGATTTTATAACAAATTCCTAAAATATACTTAATTCATACTTTATATGAATCTCAAATTACAAGTTATTTTTTAATTATAAATGACAATTTAGAATAAGATAATTATAGAAAAGTACATATGTAGAAATACTAAAATATCATATATAATATTTCTAAAAAAAATAGACATGGCTTGAGTAAAAATCTTTTCTGCTCAAGTATAAGGCAATATTTTTTTAAAAACTTGCAAGTAAAAACTGAAAAAGAAATATTCTTCAGTCACACATGACATGTAGATAGAACAGTAGAAGCACACCTTTTCATCAAAAAGAGGATTTGAGTTGAACCTCCATTTATTGAGATCATCTTCGGTCGCCCCAACAGCAGTGTACACCGTTTCCAGACTCGGTGTACTCACAGATCCCATTTGGATAAACGTCTTCATTTCGAGGCATCCATAAATCCACACTCCGAGAAATGGAAATTCAAGAGCAAGCTTCGTCTGAAAAAAGTGCCCCAGCTTTGGTAGCTCTCTAAGCTCCAGCACTTCCAACCTGGGAAATAAGGGTTCTTTGGTCATTTCTTCTCCTTGTTGTTCCTCTTCTGTGATCACTTCTTCCATTGATGGACAGTATTCTATTTTTAGTATACGGAGATTCAGAACACCTCTGGCCACTGATGGAGACATCAAGTTTCTCAAATTGTCAGTACTTGCAATGTTTCAAGTTTGCTGAAATAACCAGTTGGTGAGCATAGAGCAGCTAAAATAACTGTACTTATCCATGACTGAACTATCGAGGTACTTATAATATTGGTTGCCCACTTTTAGAGAAATTCTCACTTAGAGGAGCTGCCAGCAGAGATAGGAAAATTGACCAATCTAATTATGCTAGAGGTTTGGAATGAGTTAATAGCACTTCACCAGGGGTCTTATCAAAACTAGTTCAATTGGAGGAACTACATATAGTGAAAGTGGAATATTGTAGTTACTCCACCTTGAAGGAGCTGGAATCACTATGGAGGTTGACCGCACTGACATTATCTAAATGTTCCGAAGATGTGATTTACAGTAACTTGGGCCTTTCCTCCAAGTTGACACGGTACACTCTAAAAGTGGGCAACCAATATTATAAGTACCTCGATAGTTCAGTCATGGATAAGCACAACAGGATTATGGAGCTCCAGGTCACTGAGAGCACCCCATTGGGTGATTGGATCCGCCACATGTTGAGGAAGAGCGAATGTGTACGTTCAAGTGGAAATGGCTCCAAGAATGTGGTGTCCCTGGATGGATTTCAGAACATGAAATATCTCCGTCTGACTAATTGTGATTCATTGAATATTGACTATCAGAATAATATTCCACTCCCCAAACTCGAAAAGCTGGGTCTATAGTTTTGATAGTCTACAGTATATTTTTTTCTCGCCGCAGGGAGTTTAACAGTAGTTTGCCCTGATGATGAAAAAAGAGGAGAAAGTTTCTGGCCTACAGCCAACAACTCTATCACCGGCTCAAGTCCTCTTTTGATGAAAAGGTGTTCTTCTACATGTTATGTGTCACTAAAAAGTTCTGTTTTTACAAAAATAATACCTTATAAATAGAGTATATTTTAGGAATTTGTTATAAAAGCTACCTCTATTTTTAATAATTATTTGTTGTGTTTCGTGTAAAAAATTTAAAGTATAAATAGAGTATATTTTAGCAAATTTTTATATGATACTTATGATGCTTCTCAACCAACTAGGAAAATGAAAATTGAAATTTATTTATAAAGCACTCACAAAAAAAAACATCTGTACTAGTGAATCTTTAAAGCAAAAAGAAACTCCTCAAGAATAACTATGGCTGAAGCGTTGAAGAATTTATTCAAAATATTTAATATATTGAGGGATTATTTTACTATAGTGACGATTTTGCTGAAAGACAAACATGGAAACTCAAAATTTTGATTAACGCTATTAAGGGACAGATTTAATTTACGCCATAAAAGGAAATGAAAATTTTGATTAGAGTACAACTAGGACTCTAATTATTTTAATATCTTCTTTTAAATCTTAATAGTAAAAGTTATCATGATTGTTCTTTAATTTACCTGATGGTGTAAAGTGTTTTATGCAATGCATAAAACAAACTCATATATTAAAGATTCTCACTCTCTTTTATTCTCGATTATATAATAAATTCTTGAATTTGATTGCTATTCATAAAAAATTTGTACTAACAAATTATTTTATTTTTTTGTATTCTTCTCATTCTTTATTATTTAAATTGTTAACTTATAATTGATAGAAATACTCTATTTATACTTTAAATTCTTTACACGAAATACAACAAATAATTATTAAAAATAGAGCTAGATTTTATAACAAAATCCTAAAATATACTCTATTTATAAGGTAATATTTTTTTAAAAACTTCCAAGTAAAAACTGAAAAAGAAATACTTTTCAATGAAACATAACATAACATGTAGAAGCACACCTTTTCATCAAAAAGAGGACTTGAGTCGGTGATAGAGTTGTTGGCTGTAGGCCATAAATTTTGGAAGTCGGGTAAGTTCCACAAGCTCATTATTCATAACTGAGGGAACTCAATGCCGTCAATAGTGTCCTTGCAAAAGTGAATGAAACAGTTCAACCTGTGAAGGCGCATCTCATTTAAATTGGGAAACTCGATTACCGTCTCCTCTTCCTCATCATCAGGGCAAGCTACTGTTAAACTCCCTGCAGCCAAGTATAGAGAAAAAATATACTGTAGACTACCACAACTACAGACCCCAGCTTTTCGAGTTTGGGGAGTGGAATATTATTCTGATAGTCAATATTCAACGAATCAGAATTAGTCAGGAGATATTTCATGTTCTGAAATCCATCCAACTGCAACTCGGACACCACATTCTTGGAGCCATTTCCACTTGAATGTACACATTCGCTCTTCCTCAACATGTGGCGGATCCAATCACCCAATGGGGTGCTCTCAGTGACCTGGAGCTCCATAATCCTGTTGTACTTATCCATGACTAAACTATCGAGGTACTTATAATATTGGTTGCCCACTTTTAGTGCGTACCGTGTCAACTTGGAGGAAAGACCCACGTTACTAAGTGAGATAATGTCAGTGCAGTCAACCTCCATAGTCATTCCAGCTCCTTCAAGGTGGAGTAACTACAATATTCCACTTTCACTATATTCCTCCAATTGAACTAGTTTTGATAAGACCCCCGGTGAAATCCTTTTAAGCGCTATTAACTCGCTCCAAAACTCTAACATAATTAGATTGGTCAATTTTCCTATCTCTGCTAGTAGCTCCTCTAAGTGAGAATCTCTTATGCTGAGAATTTCTAAAGTGACAAGTTCACCAATAATGGATATGTCATCCAACCATAAACCACTCAGACATAGAGTCCTCAGATTTGACAACTTCTGAACCGATGCTGGAAAAAGTAGAATGGAGTCCTCATAACTGTCTCCCCTCAAGGTTAAGACATTGAGTTTACTCATTTCTACAAAATAATCATCCTGTAATTTGAATGGCTTTTTAAAACAGAGTTTTAACATTAGAAACTCAAGTCGTGGGCAAGATATTGGTTTAGGAAGCTCATCAAAAAAAAATTGCAACAATTGACATGTGATTGTATTGCTCGTGAGAAGTTCTTCTTGGGAACTCTACCGAGTTCACATCGTGACTTACCATAAAAACACGCTTGCCCTCAGATGCAATATATACAGCCATGTCACTGACCACATCATGCATTTTGACACTATTTCCGAGTGACCCTTGAGATAACAAGAAACGATTTCTCAATGTTTCTAACAGATGACACACCCCTCTTTCTTGCCTTTTCAAAACTTCTAATTTTCGAAAAGATGCGAAGCCCCATCCCATATCTAAGTAACTCTTCAGTCAAAATATCACTATCTTCCTCGAACAAGGAACAAAGCAAAAAGACATACCTAGCTTCATCACTATCCAAGTAATCATAGCTTAGCTTCAGAGGTTTATACACATCTTCAATCATTCCTGGGATATTTATTGGCGCATATTCTTGTAATTCTCCAAGGGCATCCACCCATGAATCCTTGTTTTTACCCTTTAGCGCTCCTGCAACTGTAATAATTGCAAGTGGCAGCCCCTTGCATTCATTGGAAACATCTTTTGCTATGCGAAGAAGAGAAAGATCGTCACTGAATCGCCGGCTTTCTGCCTAAAAAGACTCCATGCTTCCATTTCAGATAAGATCCCAACTTCTATTATCTTTTGAGCGTCCATAGCTTCACAAACATCTCGGCGACGCGTTGTCAATATCAATTTGCACAGATGGTTGAGGTTGCTACCGGTGGCAATTCCAAGTTTATCTAGACCAACATCCCAAAGAGCCTTCCAAACATCATCCAAGATTACAGGAACTCTGTCCGAGCCCTTTAACCTTGAACGCAACTGATCTCCACGATTCCACAAATTGTCCCCTCGTAATGTTAGACCGAGTCCTCCCCCGACCACACCCTGAATACTTTTTAAGTCCGGTTGTTGACTGACAGTTACCATAACAACCGCATCAAACAACCTTTCTTTTTTCGCCCTTGCTCTTATTTTCTCAGCCAGTGTCGACTTGCCGACACCACCCATACCACATATCCCAATAACAGTGACTCTCATCTCTCAAAGCTTCCATGACCTCCTCCTCCTTTTTTCCTAGAGTCAAACTCCTCACCACTATTAGCTTCATTTTGAACTGCAGGTGATGCAGGATAGGCGAAATCAACATAATTGTTGCCTTCAGTTCGAAGTTCAATCACCTCCATTGCAATTCTCTTAGCTCTCTTGTTCAGCGAGTAACATGACTTCAAGTTTGGACACCAACCATAGAAACAACCTCGTTCAACCTCAGCTCTACCTCGCAGTATACTTGCCACATCTGCAATAGTCGTGTTAACACTAGTTAACCAAGCTTCAACATTGGGTGAAATAACTTGTAAGTTTCTCCGAGCAGCATCCACTCCTTACTGCACTCCACTTCTGATATTCTCCAGCTTATCAGATTCTTTATCCAGAGATTTGATGTTGCTCTTGTAGTAAAACAAGTACCCAATCCCTCGGTCAACTGGCTGCATCAAGCAATCTGTGAACTTTTCCCACAAACACAGATAAGATTTCCACGAGCAGAGTTTTTTTAAGTAGAATTTTTATTAAAAAGTTATTAGGTGTTTGATTATCAATAAAAAAATGATTTTGAATTAAAAATGAGCAAATTCAAAAGCTATTTTGCCTATACTTAACTTTTGTGGCGGAGGCCAAAAGTGTTTTTTTGCCAAAAACACTTTTGACAAAAATCATCAAACACTTTATTTTTTTGCCAAAAATACTTTTGGCAAAAAAAACACTGACAAATTCAAAGCCCAACTAAATGGGCACGAAGAGGTGCAGCGGCCAGCATTTTTAAAGCGGTTTTCTTAGTGTTGGGGTTGGGGTTAAAAGACGGTGGATAATGGTCCGGGCCTTATTGTAATATATTTAGAATATTTCAGAGCAAGTAGTCCTTTGTGCCAACTTAATTTATTGAAATATAGAAATAATTTCACAATCTTCTCTTCCTTCAACAATTGATTAGTTTCAAATTACAAGATAATACTCACTTCAGGTTAATGCATCAAAAGACGTAAACATTTTTCGGTACAGATGGTAAGAAAAGGTACTAAGAGAATTATAAAAGGGGAGGCCTTGTACATCACCTGATAAAACGACGTCGTACACCTAGAAAACAAGGGAAAAAACTCAAATATGACATCGTTAAACCTAGTGATGGCAGAGGTGAAATTTCAGCTTCTGAATTTCGATTAATTGAACTGTAATAAATGACTCGTTTATGACACTTGTTAATAATTTGGCCCATTTATGTCATTTTCGTTACCAAAATGGTTCATTCATATCATTTTTTATTAACGTTGTCGTTAATGAAATGACATGGATGAATCATTTTAATGTAACAATGATGGCATAAATAAGCCAAACTATTGACGAGTGCATAAATGAGTCATTTCAGATAGTTCGATGACAATTTGACTTCTAAAAAGTAAAAACTGAAGTGGTCACCTTTACCTATTGTAACATGTAAAGCTATCTTATTATTTCTAAGATTACAAATCTCCCGTCTTAATAAGGTCCACCTGTAACTATCATTTGAAAGCCTATTACAAGAGATATTATGCAACAAGCATGACTTGTAACATTTAAGTTTATGGTAATTAAGTGACATGTCACAATAAGTAAAACTATACTACTATGTCTAAAAATTTGTTACACTTACAAATGTATATGAAAGTTTGTTACACTTATTAGCGTATATAATTTAAATAATCTGTCACAAGTATGAACACCAGCAATACACTTTATAGCTTGCTATAGTGAAACTTCACCATAAAAAACAAGGAAAACTTGTGATGCTTATAACATACTTGATCACGTCGATTATTCAACATACATCGACTCCAACGGACAAATTTGTGTTCTGCAAATGAAATTGTCTTGCTCCGTGAACAGAGTGGGGACAGATTTAGTTGATTTAAATCGAAATTTGAAATTGACCTCAAGTTAATATGCATTAGTAATTGCGTTGATAATCAACTATTCTATAGATATTTAGTGAACTTCCTAATATAGATATTGTTAGTTGTTACAACTTGAAGAAAATTAGGAGGTATATGTGAAGAGTGAAGAAAATAATGGCTCGCAAACTACCCTTTTCATTCAGAACTTCAAGCATATAGATAGGCAAATACATAACAAAACACACCACTAAAATAGAACCCAATTTGACCTGCATAAAGCAATTAACTCCTAAAAAGCAGAAAGCACTACTCCAGTAGCTCCTAAAAATCAGAACAAAACCTGGACTACTCAAACTGCTATCAAATAAAATAAGCAAACAGATAAAAGTGAGCCACAAAAGTAGAACACATGCGCAATTTTTTTTGACAAAATATGGTTTGCCTAACACTTCAACAGTCAACACGGTACCACCGTACACTAGTTACCAAAGTAAATTTAGAATTTGAAGTTTATAAGATCCTATAATGACCTCAAATTATTAAGCAATGATAACTGCGTTCACATTCATTTATTTTATATACTGAATTTCCTAATACAAATACAAACTCTCTAGGCAAAATCTATTGGTTCACGCGAGCACATCAGTTACAATGCAGATCTGCCTCAGCTTGTTACCTCCATTAGCACAAGTGTATCAGATGATGTTCCAACTAACTTGAACGCACTTCACTTTATTAAGGGAAAAAACTCAAATATGTCATCGAACTATCGGAAATAACACATTTATGTCACTTGTCAATAGTTTGGTTCATTTATGTCATTGTCGTTACCAAATTCCTCATCAATGTCATTTTTCATTAACGTCGGTTTTATAATATCATTTTTCATTAACGCAGGCATTAATGAAAAATGGCATGGATGAGTCATTTTGGTAATGACAATGATATAAATGAGTCAAACTATTAACAAGTAGTATAAATTAGCCATTTCCGATAGTTAAACATTATATTGAGCTTTTTCCCTTTTATTAACATCTTCTACGGAAGCTAGTCAATCTAGAAGCCAGCTAGTCTTTCTTTGATCCGTTTTTCGTCAGGGGCGTCACACTCAAGTTCGACGATTGGGAATAAAATCACCTCTATAAGGAGTGATCTACCATCCGAAGTGCGACTTTTCCGACGTAAAACCTAAATATAGTTGGACACCAAAACGAATACGGTATATTGAATAGAAAAAAAGACATAACAACAACAACAATATACCTAGTATAATCTCATGTGGGGTTGGAGAGGGTAAAGTATACACGTACCTTACTCTGGCCCCGTCACCTCTCAATTAATGATAAGAGAAAATGATCAAATATCATAAACTTGCTGACTTTTCTGTTGTTTCCCTTTCTTTCCTACTTTTTTATTCAGCCATTCCAAAATGTCTTGCACATACTAATACCAGTAAGGCAGCAAGTCAGCAACCAAAGGGAAAGATGAAAGAAAATGATAGTAAAACAAAACAAAGTACAAAGCGCAAAGCAGAACTACATAATTATCACCAATCACACTACATATTGCCCACTAAAAAATGCAGAAAATCCAAATAATAATCCATCCTATCTAGAGTACTATTGGAACACCATAAGAATAGATTTTTGATGCATTTGTTCTTGACTCTAGGAATCTGCACCCTTGCCTAACTGGCTGCATCAAGCAATCTGTGACTTTTGCCACATACATACATAAGATTTCCATACTTATCTCCTTAATTAATTTTTCTTCTCTTTTGACTAGATTTCCTAGTTTCAAGGAAGCAAAGGTAGGATGAAAACAAAAGCTCGGGAACAAAGAGAAAATGGTTCCAGTAGGAATCAGTTGAAAATAGCTTGAGAGTGAATGTAGTTCTTTTTTTTGAACGCCAATCTGAAATGAAGGATCACAGGGTATGAAGAAGAGGAAAAGGGAAAGATGAAAGCTTTGTTCAGTACAGATGGGGAAACAAAGGTTGTGAGAGAATTAAAAAAGGCGGAGGCCTTGAACATCACCTGGTAAAACACCGCCGTATTTGAAGAACTAGAAACCGATGATGGAGCTAAACTCGTTACTATATCAATCTCTGAGTTCGCGTGCAACAATCGTGTACACAAACTGAAGCAGTGGAATTCTGGAGTGGATTGACAGTTACCCATTGAAGATTAAATGGAATCGAGCGGAGTGAATAAGTAAATAGTACTAGAAATTTTCTCGAATTCTCCGCCTATGTCAAGATTTACACTCTGCTTTTACAGTGTGCTTTGTATGAAACCATATTCAATCAGCTCTTCACTAAAAAGTGCATACACAAAACAGACACCATGTAGATTCAAAACACTTTTAGAACATGAAATATCTAAAGTCCCATAATGTTATCACTGCTTTGGTTCAAGCACCTAGCTAATATAAGTTCGTGGCAGATAAATCACTGCAACCATACGCGATTAAATTTGCAAATCCTATGTGTGGACTCCTGGAACTAACTATATAGGAGAATCACATGTTTCAAGAATTTTGTAGATCGGTACATACAATTATACCAATCAATCTGGTTCCCTACAAAAGTATCCACCACCAATCTGTTCAAATATTTTACACCAAACAAAGGATAATCTACATTTATATTTAACTTGGCTCGAACTACCATCACTAAAACACTCTTAGGATTGTAATTCCAGTAAGAAACTCCATGCCAATAAAAAAACACTGAGATTTCTGCACTTGTGAATCAATTTATACGTACCGAATGAAACAATCAAACAATGCAATGCAGGTAATGAATTTCTATTTTTTATATAAAAAACACAAAATTTCATTAATTGTGCAAATAGAGCACCATTAATGGAGTAATCTCAGTATCAATGTAGTAAGAAATGAATCTATTGCATCTCTTCTTCCTGTAGAGTAGATGGTACATTTGTAAATCTTAATTGTGATGCTGTCAAAGATAACCAGAAAATGGGGCAAAAGTGGGAAGAACACTTCTCTTCTGCAGAGAAAATTGGATGGATGACTAGAGATATTATTGTGATACACATTCACAGATCAGGAGCAGGTTTCAATTGATGCTGGCCATCTACCAAGCTCAATTGTCTTCTCAATCTTGCGATATGACCTTGCACCTGTAACATTGAAACAGATCATAAGAAACATAACTTCTAATTTTGATTCCATTATATAGATTAAAAATACTCTTTAGCAACAAAATTTCAAGTACAAGCTATATCTAAATGAAATGTTTGTGAATGTGTCTACTTGGATATCAACCAAGAATTTCTATGAACTGCATAACTCATATTCCAACTAGATAAATGCTTCTAGAAGATCATCCCAGCGTATCTCATGAATTTTATCTTTCTAGACTATGAGAGTTGAGCGTGTCCAAGTGAACCAAAAGGAAGGATTATTTTATACATAGATAGACACCAGGTTATAGGATTACTCTTTGCTGTTACACAAATTTGAAACTTTTCTATCTTTAAATTACTGTCAACAACAATCTCAGTCGTTCCACAGTTTGCAAATGAATTTTAATGCACAATAACAATAAGAAAGTCAGTGATAAAGCAGAAAGAAGTATACTCCCATATGGACACGTTGCTTATATTATTCATCTATCCAGTTCACCTCAACGTCTCTCTAGTTAGAACTTGTTTCCTTCCCAATTGTCAAAACATTTAAGCAATAATTAACTCCCCCTATGTCACTTGCACTCATGGCATAAGGAATGAAGACATTCTTGCTATAAGCTCTTCTTTTTTTCCTTTATTTGTTTGCTCTTGCTATAAGCTCATTCTGGTTACTTCTTCTGTGGTTTATGCATCCATGGGGCTCTTTCCACAGATTTTTAGGTTGAATGGTTAGGATTCTCCTCTTATTTCCACTCTGTTCAGATGTAATTCCCTCAACTTACACTGCCATAAAGTCCGAGCATTCAAACCAGTCGAAAATCCCCGTTCTCTTATTAAAGGAGAGTTGTAGTCTCATATTAGTGACAACAAAAAGAAGATAGAGCATATAAAACATAATAACCTGCTGCCGAGCTGCTGTAAGTTTTAACAGCTCGTCTGCTTCAGAGAAATTTTGAACCATTGACTTAGAGGATGATCTTTGGTGTCACTACGTTTCTTTCTATCAACGTCTTCTATTTGTACCAAAGACAAAGACATCAAAATAAGTAACCTACATAAATAGAGCAAATTGTTAAGCAATTAAAAACACACCAGGAGGTAAAATTAGGCCAGGTGGTAGTTTAGGCACATTGACTGCTGGATGGTTCTGCACACGGGCAAAAAAAGCCTCTGAAGGCTCCGCAAAAACAATTTCATCATATGACTCTACTACAACAGGTTTCTTAGTGGATAGAGGCCAGATTCATCCTCTGGATATAGTTTCAAATGGTGATATCTGCAAATAAAGAAGAGTTTACATGAATAAAAGCGGAAAATAATAAAAGAAGCATGAAGTAAGATAGATCAAAGACTACAATGAAAGAAAATAAAGCAACAGCTACTAAGCGGCTAAGCCTCAATCCCAAACTATATGAATCATCTATCCATTTTGCTCTATATGGGTTCATTTCATTCTAATACTTAATAAATTAGGGGCTTTCTAAAACTAGATGTTCTTTAAAATTACAGATATTACTATACTAAAAGACTCCAGGAAGACACTAGGTCTAATGTAAGTGTACAAAACTTCAATTAGTGGATTGCCTGTATGAATTGCTTCCATTTTAGCTGAATCCACATGGAATCCGAGAGTTTGTAGATCGATTGAGACATTGTCCTTCCCATGTGATTTAAATTTACCTAAAGACAGTAAAACGACAAGCTAGGAAATTTCTTCATGCAACCGACCCAAACTAGGTAAAATTGCACCGTAGATGTAATCTAAAATTTTAAATGGTATGGTCCAGGCATGTGTTTAATCATTTCAACTCACAAGTGCAATGGTTTATCACAAACATCAGTGTGGAAATGAAGGGTTATCACAATTTCGAATTCACCCCATCCAGATTCTGATAACTCAAAAGGTGTGGTATCCACAACCCTCGTAGGATTGTTAAAACTTGAGTGCAATTGAAAAACCACTCGTTTCACCACCACACTCAGATCCTCATTAGTTGCACCACGGACGTAAATAGTCCAGTTATGAGACTGGAACCTGCAGTCCATAATCACACACTTCTGACTTCACTCAGACATTTCACCCAACAGTAGTAAAATTTTCAAAAATATACAACTTTTTGAAAATTATTACGTCACATAGCCCAATATAGAATATTATACAACATTATACCTAGAGGAAAGCATTGTACATAATGTATCAACCTTGTGTATAAAAGGTGTTTATACACAAATCTGAGCTGAATAGGGTAGCAAACTCAAAGTGTGGGCTACGTGACAAAAATATTTTCAAAAATAGACATGGAGCGTAATTTCCCCATTTTAATGGGAAATTTTCAAAAATATACTCCCTCCGTCCCGACTTATGTGGCACCATTTGTGGGGACACGAAATTTAAAAAAATAAAGAAAGACTTCATTATGTTTACAAAATTTCTCTTACTTTAGTGCTTACTTTTCTTCTACAACAACATACCCGGTGAAATCATATGAAGTGGGGTTTGAAGAGGGTAGAGTGAATGCAGACGTTACTCCGGAAGTAGAGAGGTTGTTTCTGGTAGACGCTGAACACAAGAACCAGCAATTCAAAGTAATATAAAAAGGCATGAAAAATACTATAAAAAATCGGTATAAGAGCCGTAACTACCACAGAATAATACCCTAATTGAAGTACAATAGTAACAAAAATCAAAGACAAGGAAATACACAAGAAGTACATCTTTAAAATTGAGTACGACCCAACAAGATTAAAACACAAATGTTGTCATTAAATATTGTCAAATAAGAAAACGTGACATTCTTTTTGGCACGAACTAAAAAGGAAAATGATGTTACATAAATAGGGTCGCGGGAGTACAACTTTTTTAAAAATTATTATGCCACGTAGCCCAATATATACATATTATACAACATTATCAACTTTCTTGATAATGTACTCACTCGCTAGCCTTCTTACCAAGCCAAAATGCAACATTTCCATATACTATTGGAACACCAATTTCAACTTCTTTCTCCTTCTACATAAACAAACATCAACCCCATTAATATATCTTCTATAAAAATTAAATAAAAACATATAAAAAATTAAATAAAACCTTTGATTTTGGGTCGGTCGGATCTTGACTGTGCTTCGAGGTTTGAGGCATTTTAGGGGTATTTACTCTGTGTTAGTTAATGAGGAATGTCAAACCAATTGTATCATTTTGTATAAGGGTATTTTAGTCCATAAAACTTTTAGGTGGAAGATTGACCTTGGAGGTCCTAATTGGTTAGAAACTTGTCCCATCAAGTTAAAGAGTAATTAAATGAAACTTGACACTTAATTTCACTATAATTAGTAGTGATTAATCATAGTTAACTTTTATTGGTTTGCACATAATCTAAGATAATAATAGTTAAACATGCTTAATAATCTAGCTATGCTTTTGATGTTCTAGTATTAGTAAAACGATATAATTATTTTTATAAATAGTTAATTAATCATCTTTCTTCACTTTCTTCTTCTCCGAAATTATAAAAATCTGAAATTTTGCAATAAAAAAGGAATAAATAAATAAATAAATTTTAATCAAAACGTGCTTTTTTTTAAATTTTGTTTAGATTTTATGCCACATCAGCTCTCATGGAGGCAATACATTTACTTTTTAAATATGCAGGGGTAATGATCGTCTGATTAGTTGAAATGTGAAGTCGACTTTTTGAGGGACAAGTTCAGGTGTAAATCATGTCTTTTGCCTTAATAATATACACCAATTAATCATAGCTAAGTGTCTAAGTTGAGGGTCTTTAGAACAGTCTTTCTACCCCATAAAGATACGGTATATGTTGTTATTATTGTAACAATGGCCATATGAGTAAGTTTTTACCAATAATAATTATGCTTCAAACTCAAATTAGTTATAGTCACCTATATGAATTCCACTTCGGTCAGCCTACCACAACACCTCATGCTTTATTCGAATTTGGGATTGACAGTGTGACCAATCTTAATAGACTAATTCAGAAATTTGAAAGGACTGCTATATCGGAACAAGTCACAATAGCGTTAATTGTTATCAACAGTGCAAAACATAATGGTCGAAAACAGTCTCCCTACCTCCCAAATGAGAGGCAAGATCTGCGTACGCTCTATCCTCCTCAAACCCACCTTGTGATTACACCGAGTATGTTGTGTATACTCTACCCTTTCCAAACCCCATCTTGTGATTACACTGAGTATGTTGTTGTTTGTAGAACATAATGGGGACAAAGAAAAATATATGTATGAGATTTAGATTCTAGAGTGAATTTTATTTGAGATTACTCTTGTAATGGATACAGTTGATTCATACAGCCCATTCTAACTAACTTGAGATTGAGTAATAGCTAATTAACTTATTGATATTCTTCAAAGAGTACATCTCTGTATAGAATTTCACTGCTCAATGATTTGAAGAATACATGATACCTCCCTGAAACAAAAACATATCCAGAGTAATCCCACAAGTGGAGTCTGAGAGGGTAGGATGTACGTAAACCTTATTTCTACCTTTGTGGGGGGGTAGAGAGGTTGTTTCCAATACCTCCTGAAATAGATGGACATTAACCACACTAGAGTCCTTAACAAATGAAAGAGTGCCCAAATTCCAAGTAAAACAAGTAACCAATCTAGGCAATCTTTTCATCAGTACTGAATAACATGATTCATGGTTTTGTGACTCTAGAAGGGATATCTTGCCAACCAAATACCACAATAGTCTGTAAAGACAAATACTCATAGCATCAAAAAAACTTGAAATATATGGGATCCTCTCAACTCAACCTTTACTCTCCTTGCATCAGGGAAAAACAGTTTAAAAAACTCAAAGCAAATCAAACCATAAAAAGGAAATCATGACAACATGGTAAAAAAATTCCTGAGGTGGATTATTGTGCACCTTAATTAAAAGGACTCAAACTTCCATCACTCACCAGAGAATAGAAACTGACATCTCAGGCAGGCAGTCACCTTCTCTATCTAACTATATCAGAAAAGCAAAACTCGATTCGATTTGCAAATGGGTTGTACTCTTCAATGGGTTCTTTCTTATAGCAGCCACTTTCACCCACAATGTGATTGGCTGTCAAATTTGAAGATATGTTCCTCACCATCCCTTCTTTTAAAGAAAATGGATCGGGTGTGAAAGAGAAAAGAGAGAAGCCTGAATTTCTAGACTCCTCGGTTTCACCAGCTCCAATAGTCGTTGATTTCTCCATCGTGTGTTGCCCTACTGGAGCCATTCTTTGCACATTAGCTTCATGAAGGGGATCTTTCAACCTACCTACCATTGAAACCTTGGCATTTTCCTTGGTGCAGCCGTCATTGGTTGGAGCAACTGACTGAAAAACAGGCAAGTGGCCAGGGTTAACGGGTGGAGGGATTAGATGCTGCAGGGCACCATGCTGCATGAAATGGGTATTCACGTTTAAACCATATGAAAATGGACTAGCAAATACACAATGGCTTGGATGAGGAAATGGAATGAACCCATTTGCAGGAGTAGCCGCCCAAGAAGGTGGAGTTTGATAATAGTAATCCATTGGAGGAGCTTGAAACCTTGGAAAGTGTGTGGCTTGATTGTGGACTGGTGGGCCTTGCGGATTGAGGTCGCATGCCAAGAGTCCCATTCACATTTGCATTTTTTGAAGCAACTGTGGTAGGGAAACTTCCCACAGCAGTTGTTCCTGCAGAATTTGGTGTCACGGAACAGACATCCCCACCTCTATCAGTAGCATTTCTTTTTCCTTGCGCAACTTCGTAACATTCAGCAAAACCATTCTGCATAATTTCAGAAGTTTCTCTTCCTTCAGAGTTTTTGCTGCAATCTTCTGAATCTGACGTCGATGATGATTCTGAATTATGAGGATTTGAAAAGGATGTAGCACTGTCTCCCTCACTAAGGCAGGATGAGCAATTATCAGAATTAGAAGAGCTGCTTTGTGATAAACCCAAAGTCCTCTGAGAGGAAGACCTCGGCAGCAGACATGAATCAACTTCATCTTCAGCCACTTCTTTCACATAACAAAGTGATTTATCCTCTAAGTGAAAACCACTGGAGCAATTGCTTTTTGTTTCAGAACTACACTTTCTTAATTCTTGTATGCCCTTTTCTTCATGTAGCTGAAGAGGACTGGATACTCCCAAATTATTAGAAATAGATGGCTCAGGATGCTTATCAAATCCAGTGCTCTCGATCTGGAATGTTGAAGATCTCAAGGTAACATCAGAGTCAGAGCTGCTCCGTGGATATTTTTTCCGCAATTCCATTGGTTCCCATACTTTCTTAGTAACAGATGAATCTCTGCTGGACAGATTATTACGTATAGCAATTTTGCTTTTGGGTCTTGCACAATTTTCACGCACATATTCAACTTGATTATTATATTTGTTTCCACAGTAGGGCTTGGAGATATCTGATTCGCGTCCTGACTTATTCATTGGTTTGTTATTCCCGATTCCTCTGGCCATGTTTGGGTACAACTTAGCTCTGTCGTCAATGTGTTGGTTACAGCTGCAAACTGAGAATTTGTATCTGTCATACATCCTGTTATTGGAACAATTAAACTTCTCAGAACACTTGGAGGCAGCATCTTTCATGTTTGATTTTGCAGCATTACTTCTTAACTGCTTATTTAACCTGTTGGTATTCCTTGAAGCTTCAAAGTTATCACAGCAATGTTTTGACTCATATTTGCTCGCCGCACCTCCACTGCCTGAAACAACAGAAAACTGCCGTCCATTGAACCATTTCAGGCTTGAATCTGATTCAAATTCTTTTCGAAAATTTAACCTCCCAGAATGTCTCACACGGTCAGTTGCAAATGAGTCATTCCCCTCGTTCATATTGGATTCCTCAAAATTATCATCGGAGTGGATATGCATATTTGGGTCATTATATCCATCCAAAAGTAGATCATCTTCATTATCGGGGGATAACGGGCTGGATAAATTAACTTCACCAGCTTCACTTACCGAGTCTATATAGTTCATCAGATTAGATTCCTCATCAACATTAGGTGATGATTCCTCCTTTGAAACATCATCATCGACAAAATTACTTTGGGTTGAGTCGCAACTTTTCTTCTCTCTATCCTTTTCTTTTTCTCTTAACCTTTCCTTCCTCCGCAGCTTCTTTTCCTTTTCTTTTACCCTCCTCCTCTCCCTGCGTTCTTCTTCTTCTCGCTTTTCCTTCTCTTCTTCCTCGAGAAGTTTCATCTGCACAGATTATCAAAGGCTCAGAAAAATACCTCTGAAACCTGGAAATGGCATAATAATCTCGCAAGATGTAGAACTTCTAATACCTGCTTTTCTAAAGTAATAATCTCCTTGCAGGCAACGTGAATGCGCTCCTCCAGTAACTTCAACGCAAGACATACAAATATGCTATGTGCATTTTGCCGTGCAGTTCCTTCTCTAAAAGCTTTTTCAACCTGCAAATATTTTCAGTGTCAAAACACTTTCAAGCACCACAATGATCAAAAAAGGAAATCCAATTGTCTAAGAAAGTCTCAGTCCAGAAAAAAGAGACCTCAACTTTCCAAGACAGCTTCATTTAATTGTAAAGCATATCAGAGCAAACCCCCATCACAGAAGGATGAAAACCAGACTTGCAAAGACAAGCATAGGATATATTAAAGAGATAAAGCTACAACATTATATTGTTGTAGGTCTCCTCATTTTTATAAATCCCAAAAAAAAAAGGATAGACCAAGAAGTATTGGGAAGAGGTGTGTCGCAGGTCCAACTTACCGAGGACATTACCTTAGATAGGAGAGTATATGGAGGACACGGATTAGAGGCTAGTAGATAGTTGAGCGTCGTCATACTTTACCCTTACTAGTAGTTGTAATATTATTCTTGTAATTTTGTGTAATTCGATTTTTGCTACTATCTGTTGTACTTCAATTATCGTATTAATTTGTGGTAGTTACGACTCCTTTTCCTCATACATCTTTATCCCCTGACTTTTTATATTGTGTTGAATTGCTTGTCCTTGTGCCGAGGGTCGACTGAAAACAACATCTCTGCCTTCCAAGGTAGGTAGAGGTAAGATTTGCGTACACTCTACCCTCTCCAGACCCCACGTTGTGGAATTTCACCGGGTATGTTGTTGTTGTTGGCTTTCCCAAGTTATTAACTGAATAAGCAGGGTAAAAACTAAGATACCAGATAAACTAATACACATTGCACCCCTTACTCACTCTCCTCAAACCCTCTTCAAGTGGATTCCGTGGAGAAAAAAGTGTTAGGACCCGTTTGGCCATAGATATTTTTTACTTTTTTTGAAAACTAGTGTTTGGCCATGAAAATTCCAAATGCAACTTGAAGTTGTATTGGAATATGAAAAACACCTCAAACCTTGTTTTTACAATTTTCACTTTTTGTTTTGGTCATTGCTTTTATCTTTTACTTCTCAAATTTTACCCTACATTTTTATTTTTATAAATTTAACCCCATAGTAGATTCGACCAATGAGTTTTGTGAACTTGAGTATATCATCGTATTAAAGAAAGTCTATATAAATCATGTTTAATGTAATCGAAAATGATTGACGGGCGGTGTTTACACATTCGTTATGTTTATTGATTGTTTTGGGTGGTTTTGCTAGTTTTCAAAAATTGGAGGGTATAAATCATATTTCATATTTGTTAGAAAAAGTACATTCCAACAACAAAATATTATTTGCAAAAACTATAGCCAAACACAACTCCAACTCCAACTCCAAAAATTCCAAAAAAAGTGAAATTGTTTTTGGTTTCTAAGATAACGCCTACTTATAATACTGCCCAGTCATGAGTTCTAATAGAACAGCCAACCTCTACTTAAAGAGTCATGTAGGTATATGATTGAATGTAATTTTATTGCTTAACTAGGCGGCATACTGGCAAAAAAGATAGTCAGGAAGGAAGTAGAGCTAGAATTCCAAGCAATTTCTGAACTGCTTATCCAGCAGATTATGAAACTCTCTATTGCTTAAGAGGCATTCAACATCAGTATTTTATTAATAATTATAACAAAGTAAATAAGTTGAAGAGTAAAACGGATCAAAGTAGAGCCCCTCTAAGAGCAGCTTGACAGTTGACTAAGGCACCTCATTAATGACAACAGAAGCAAAGGAGAGACTTGCCTGCTCCTTAAAAATTACAGTTGCAGCATCTAGAAGAAATTCCCGAGCAAGCTCAGGACTCTTCGCATGTTTTTGAGGACGAGAGCATTCACCATCCAATTCATTTCCGTCCTTGTCCATGGAGTCCTCATCCTGAAAAGAAAACATCAAGCAACATCCATAAGGAGAGAATTCCTGACGTAAAAAATATTATAGCAATCAAGGTAGCAATTATAGACAATCATAGTGGAGACAGAGGCATGAGTTAATAAAGCCTAACAAGCTTGACAACCTCTTCTTCTTCAGCCTCTTCTGCATGCTCAAAGAACCTCCTAATGCTTTCCCCTCTTGTTATTGTAACAAACCCATCCCCAACCACAAGCCGGCAATGTACACATTGTTGCCCCTTCAATGCATGTGCTTTGACAGTAAGTTCAGTACATCTACCATCCAGTTTCCATGCCCGTAGAGTGATATAGCAGGCATAGAAACCGCTCAAGTCTAGACCACTGACTTGCACTCTTCCACTCAAGCCAACATTTTCATAGTCCAATATATCACATTTTCCTTCTCCGGTTCCAACTGCCCACTCAAAATGATGATATGTCGCCAAGGTATCAATGAACGCCTGATGCCAATCAGCTACAATTGTGTCGTGAGAAACCTGAACACAAGAGAGTAATGGCATTAATCTTGGTGCATATAAAGCCGTTTTCACTTTATCTGCACTAAGATCCAGGAGTGGTAACATTTTTTACTGGTAGCTGGGGTAGTGGAAGAGGCGAAGTTAGCGCCAGTGAATTTCACTCTCTTGAGTCCTTTTTCACAACTGAAATACCATCAATGATACGATATGCAAAAAAGACTATTAACCATAATGTAACAATTTACTAATAATCCATGAATCTAAAAATTAAAAGGGTAGAAGAAAAAGCTAAAATCAGTTAAATCTAAACATGAAAACGGTATAGAAAAGTCAAATATCAGTCCCCTATAAGATATGCATGCAAAAAGGAAATTGGGCACAAATTTAGCGGTGCTTCCACTTCATACTTTGGACACCACATGAACAATGAAAAAGATGAACTTGAAGATCTGATCACACCTCATACTGGAATGCCACATCAGCAACACAAAACCAACTGCTGCAATGTGGCTCTCTGCGCATGCGTTTCAATTCCTTCAGCTCCTTGAATTCACGGATAACATTCCTTCTACAATCTCTACAAAACCTCTTGCTATCAAACCTGTGACAAACAACAAACTTTGACAGTAAGTAAATCATCTGATGGAGTTGCCTGCAAACTGAATATTAATGCTAACATAGAGCAGGCAAATATAAAGATATCACGTCAAGATTTTTCCTATAACATAATTGTTTAATACAACATCATAACCTAAACATTTGTGTGAACTTCAACTTCAAACATGGTAAAAGGTAGAATCAAATGCTCATAGCATTGCTGATTTTAAATCCCTTAAAGAATATGTTGTCTATGAGTAAAAAGGCAAACATTGATTAGATAATGCTTCAGGTCAGAAACAAAAACAGCTTAGCTCTTGCACATTAAACCATTACTCTATTGGGCTTCTAGACCGGTTCCACTAGCAATGACAAAGAGCTTACGCCTTGGCAGATTCCCAAACCTTCCCACAACCTCATGTATGATGCCATTACTTCTCCAAATTACACTAACATCGACAGAGAGAAGGCAATGTATTTAGTACTATTGAACTTTATTCTAAAATTGAACCCATGGAAAATTAGTATATGTGGGCTCATGAAAATTGAAGATCGGGACATTTACCCACAGCCATCAAGCAAATGATAGCATATTTACCTGCCAAATGTGTAAGATTGTCACACTTGGGGAGGCTAATAAAATACTAGTATATACTCCCATGCGCCAACAATAAAGGGGGGGGGGGGTCTGGCATCATCTTTTTATTCTGGTTACATTCCCAAATTCTGTACAGAAAATAAACAAGCTCCAAGCAAGACAAGACGTAGTGCACATAAGAAACTTAACCGAAGGCTAATTAATGTGCCAACAGTCCTTCACCATATGTAATCGGAACAAACTATCATTAAGTTAGTCACTAGAAGAGCTTTCCAGTGACAAGAAGAAGTCCTTAATAAGCATAAACTTGGACAGCTTTACAACTGATTTTTCTTATTTATTTTTCCAAAAATAGCGGGGCAACATTTGGAATCTCATATACATCGGCAAAATTGCATATATCACCCTGAACATACTCAAAAACAAGTCTGTTCTTTAATCACGGTAGCGTTTGTTGAAAAAATCCCACAAACTGGTTTTATTGGAGTTACCTTACTCCAGCTAGAATTCTCTAATCGGGTACACATTATCAGGAGAAAGGAATCCGTGTGCTATTGATGACTGAAGTGTGAGAATTATCCCTTTCAAGCAAGTGAAATTGATCTTTTTACCAGTCATTCACCTTTTAAGATAAACTTATAAGTTATAACTTAAGTGAAACTCCACCAAGCCTTGATTTCAATTTGGACATGGTCCTCCAGTCAGTCCATATGGCTTCTTAACTTAAAGAAGATAAGTACTAAGACCAGAATTTGAACAGTACAAATCCGGAAGCCATCTGATCTACAGAACGTTGTTCTTCATAGGATGAGACTTCAAAATAATTGAAACCCTCAATTAGACTTGCAATTCCACAGTTAATTACAATTGCCAATTCAGCACATCTAATGTCACCACAGGATTATACTTAACGGATAAGCCGAACGGAGGAGATAATAGTAAGTTTTTAAAGGAAGAGCAAATTGAAGAAAGGGCCTTATACGCACCGGTACATGAGCCTTTCAATAAAGTCCTCTTCCTTCATTTTCAGGAGAGACTGTCGTGTCTCTTCGCCAAGGGCAGTCCAAAAGTCTACCAATGTGTCTACAGAAAGTCTGGTAGTATGAAGCGCACATGTTTCTCTTGTTCCATGCCCTCTGCCATAAGTTGTCATCCCTTGGCTTATCCAACCCCTAGCACCTCCACCACAAGCATCAGGATAAAGCAGTTCTCTCTCTCGTTCCCTTGCACGTGAACTGTCAAACACCTGATTCAACGGGAAGGTCAGAAAACGAGTGACGAAAAGAAGGAAAGATATTTATGACCTAAAATAAATTTACATTTTGAAGTCCCTTCATGGATTTGGTATACAAATAACAATCCAACAAGGTCAGCATCCCATCTCGTGTTGTGGTTAGACCTCCCCAAGGATGGACAGATGGGTCCTGAACATCATACTCAGACCCTGTTGTTGCACGCAACTCTCCATCACATTGATCCTTCAAGGTCCCTACTCTGCTGCAAGGACGGTGAGCACCTGCATCATCATGCTGCAAAGACTTTCCATACATGACAATTTGGAAAAAACCTTCAAGCAGTAACCCATTGCATCTAGAACAGTACATGTTCTTACGAGCTTGCTCAAAGAGGGTTTGTTTATCAATCCTTAGAAGCTTCTGCCGAGCTTGTGGTGATAGCTCACTCCAGAACTACAATACAACAAAGACACCTTTAACAATTACTAGCTATTATAACATAACTACATTCCTGTTTGATATTAAAGCAACTAAAATTACAGTAAAATAAAAATCAAGATTAACAAAAAAAAAGGATGAAGTTTAAAGTAACCAAGTTTTTTTTCCTTTGATAACCAATAAATCCCCTCTGAGTCGTGAACTAACTGACCCAACTCTAATTGTTCTCACATGTTCGAAACTCAAGTATAGACCCACCCCTCTACTCTGCTCCACTTAAATACCAGCTTAGTGTCTACCAAGGCTCAAACTCGTGTTGTGCGCTCAATCCACATCTCACGCTACGTCCTTCCACTAAACCCAAAACCCTGGGGGCTTAAGGTAACCAACCTATCCCACCAAAATACTACATAGCAATTGACTCATAGATGAGCATCTCTGTAAATGCTGCATCCTGACTAATCTCACTTTAAATTATAACAACTGTTTGAGCGCGCATTGACCAGCACTAACCAAGTAAGAGGGGAAAGAGAATTAAGGAAGGTTCTCAAGAAGTTATTAGTGTATCTCATAGTTAATCAACATTAAAGAACATTCAAGTGAAAATTACTCCTATTGCATATTGGTACATAATTAACAAGTAGTTTCATGAAAACTTGCCTCGATACAGCTTCAGCATAGTATACTAGTGTTATCCCAAATTACTGAAAGTTAATTAGTTCAACGAAGTCCCCCTAGCCCTTTTCTTTTTATCGCGTCCAACTTATATAACAGTAACATCCTTTCCATTTTGGGAGATTTGAAATTTGTTCGACACTGTTTCATTTTTATACAACTTTCACATTTCATTAAACAATTCAAAGTTAAACCACTAATGTGATCTCTTCTTTACCAAAGTAACCTTTTCACTACTACTACTATTATAATATTTTCTGCAACTACACTAAATATGCCCCTCTACCCTACAGCCGTACATCCTATCCTACCCTCCCCAACCCCTACGTGTGGGACTACACTGGGTATGTTGTTGTTGTTAACTACACTAAATATGCTATACAAATCAAATTAACAGCATAACTCCAGGTCTAGTCAAACGCTCGCAACAAACAGTAGCTCATTAACATGTAAAACCTACTAACAAACAAGCAGGTAGCTAACCAGTTTAACCGCATTTACTAACAATTGCATATCACTTGGACCTCCAGAAATGAATTAATTAAAAATGCAATAATAAAAAGTAATCAAAATACAATAAATTCAACAAAAACATATTCACACCAATAACAACAACAACAACAACATACCCAGTGAAATCCCACAACGTGGGGTCTGGGGAGGGTAGAGTGTACACATACCTTACCTCCACCTTGATAGGTAGGCGGTACGCAGGAGACCCTCGGCTCAAGGCGGAGCACGATCCACAGCAAAGCGAGCAAAGTAAAGCAAGGAAAGCGGGACGAGCGGAAATTAAAGCATTATGAACATACAAATAATAAAATCAAATCGACATGTTAGTGCATTCTAGCAACATGAAGTAGTAGTTATTCACACCAATAAGAACTATATATATAGCGTATTTAGTGTATTTAGTGTACACTAAATTAACATGATAACTCCATGTCATTAGCTCATTAACATGTAAAACCTACTAGTTTAACCACATTTACTGACAATTGCATATATCACTTGAAACTCGAGAAACGAATTAATTAAATAATTCACCAATCAAAACTCATCAAAATGCAATAAATTCAACAAAAATATATTCACACCAATAAGAACTACACTAAATACGCTATATAAATCAAATTAACATCACAACTCCACGTCAAGTCAAACGCTCACAACAAACAGTAGCTAACAAGTTTAACTGCATTACTAACAATTGCATATATCACTTATAACTCCAGAAATGAATCAGTTAAAAATTCACTAACTAAAACTCATTAGAATACAATAAATTCAACAAAAATATATTCACAACAATAAGAACTAATCTAATCTAATTTACTACCTTTTGTAACTGATTATAGCTGATATCACCACGATGCTTTGACCAAAATCCATTACTCGAAATCGATTTACTAGAAACATTAAACGCCGTCGTTTCATCATCATTAACATATTGTTGTTCATCATCATCATCGTCATTAGTATTATTTCTTTGTGCTAACCCCGGCATTTTATGTGATGTGTGCTTCTTCAATCTCTAATCTAATATAATTTCATCTAATCTCCACCGTTCTATTCGATTCAATTAATCAATCGATTTTCCCCCAATAATCATAAATCGATAAATAAATCTAAAGTTTAATGAAATCAATTCGATTACTGAGAAATTAAACAGTGAAATTCGATTTGGAAGGATCTAGAATTTAGAGATAATAAAATAAGGGGAAATGGAAGATAGAGGTTTTCGTTGATGAGATTTGGTGTGTATCTGTATTTATGTACGTACAAAATTTGCAGAGAAAGAGAGAGAAGATTTTAGGGAGCTTTTGAGACGGGGGAGGAAAGAATATTTGGGCTTTTGTAGGGGTTAAAATTGCAAATTTGAAACTTATATTGTTTTATGTGGAATATGTCCAAATTTTTCCATGTACACAATAATTTCTTAATTTTATCTTTCGAATTTTTAGGAGAAAATTTAATAAATAGCTATAATTTTGAGTATGATTACTAATCCTAGTTATAATTTGTGTATTTACAAAATGTAATTACAGTTATTACAGGCGGAAGAGTTATATCAGATAATTATATTGATGAAAAAAGTTTATTATACGGATATCAGATGTATTAACATAATATTTTATCAATTAAAATTGGCAAAAGTTTTTTATCAATGCATATTATACCACTGATGGTCATTTTTGTAAATGAAGTAGATAGGTTTTGAATTTTTTAAAAACAATAGCTATGTTTAGTAAATAATGTCTAAATATTTGTCATGTAGCATAATTTTTCTTATTTTAATGCGGTTGGCATATTGTTTTGCGTTTATCTTTCATATTAATGAAATTCCAGAATGTGTTATGAAGATGCATATTACATGTCTAAAAGTTTCAAAAAGAAAAGAGACTTCAAACAAACCCGCTTACGTTTGATTATATTTTGATACTTATTACCTTTGTTAAACCTTATATTAGCACCCATTTAGGTATTAGTATAAATAAAATGCCAAGAATACAATGTTGTAGCATAACAAATGGTAATTTGAAAAACTTGATATAGTACATTGATAATTGCCATTTTCTCTTAATTTATTATTATATTTCTATTTTTATCGTCTTCAGCTTGTTTGGTACAGCTTATTAAAAAAAGCTTATATGAGTAGAGTTTATAGGAATAGAAACTTTTTAAGTAAAGTTTTTATCAAAAAGTTGTTAGGTGTTTGATTGTTAATAAAAAAAGTATTTTTGTATAAAAAAAAACAAAGTTGTTAAGCCAAAAGAAGTTATAATCTCATAAGCCCAATTTTTGGGTTTATGAAATAAGTATTTATGACACTCATAAGTTCTACTACTTTTTTAACCAAACACATATAAAAAAAATCATAAATGTTTATTTTAAAAAATAAACACTTATGAGCTTTTCATAAAATCAACCAAACGGGCACTTCCTCTTATCAAAAAAGAGTTATGGCTATTGGGGCTTCGGTCTCCGTTCCTTTTGTCTTTTGCCATCATGTCATCTACCAAAATCGACAACTCGAGTTTGAAATATGAAAATTAGAACATCTAATTATGTAATCTGTGAATATTTATATCTTGGAATATTGATACTTATAAATGTTGAAAATTTACTATACGTGAAATAAAGTTAATCCTATTAATTATAACTTAAATAATTGGGGCCCGCACGTTGGAAACATCATTTTCACACACGTGCACACGTTGTACCAAGAATCGTAAATTCCCCTAAGTGGAAGAGATATTGGTACGTATACAAAATGTTTGAGACGTAAGTTAATAGACGGTTATTGGCCAAATGATAGGGTTTCACGTTGTTAAATGAAGGAAGAAGTGTACAATGCGTTAAAAGATGAAACGAGTCATTATCGGCTCGCGGCACCAAGAGTCGTGTTTGCCGGCCACGCGCTCCTCCTCCATCGGGCCGTGGCTCACAAGCTCGAAAGTTCTTTGGACATTTAGTGTCGCGGGCTTGCCAAAAGAGCCGCGCTCTTTCTACGGATTGGCGCCGCAGCTAATTAATTTTCGTCGATAAAGTTCTTGGAGGATAAAGTCGCGCTCACTGCCTGAGGCGCGGCGCGAGCTTCCAGAATGCTCGTTTGGTAGACGAAAAGACATGACTCTTGGGCTGGTTTTAGGACATTAATTCTCCATAACTCCCAAATGAATTCAGCCATTATTTGGCTGAATTACACCCCTCAATTATGTGTCATTACATGGGTAATTAAAGTCATTACTTGGCTAGATGAGGATGCGTATTATACCCGTATTTCGGTATGCGTAAAGGAATACGCATAAAAGTTTTGGTCTTAAAGTTAGCTTGGGCGATTTTTAGGCACAACTCACAAAGCGAACGGTTTTCCGACGAAACGTTTCCACCTTTCATAGGATAAATTCGGTATGCCATTTCTTATTTTGCGGATTTTTCCGAGAGGCGTAACACTTTGGACCAATGAGAGGCGACACTTTCCACCCTCTCATGGTGGACTCACGGCATTAGGGCGATTGAATGCCAAAGCCTTGTCATAAAGTGGCTAGATATTTTGTGCAAGTTGGCAAGGACACTTGCCTAAATCCTCACCCTACACTTGCCTTGCACTTGGCATAATCTTGGCCATTGGTCACATGTCTTGACCTATAAATACCCCTTGTTGAAGAGTTATTTCATCCTAAATTGAGCAATCTATCTAAGTCTCAAATCCTCCCTCTCTCCTCTTGTTGTTTCGTCCCAAACACACCTCCCCTCGAGAAGCTCGCCGAGGCTACCCTACCCCCAGCCGAAACCTACCCCCTCCCGGTAGAAAAGTTGCCTTCTTGTATTGTTATAATGCCCAAAATACCCCAGCCCATATACCTTAGCACTTGTGAAGAACTTCTGGTTTCTGAGCATCTGACTTAGGAGCAAAACCTCGCTCAGCGACTTTTCTGTGATAATATCGGGCTTACCGAGGTAACTAATCCTAACCTCTTTTGAAGTAGAATATATATACCGTTGTAGTATAAGAATAAGTATAAATACTTAGAAGGTTGTTAAGGAATAGAATTGAACTGTAACACCTGAAGGGTATAAAGAAGAATATACGAATCAGACTTACATAGATCGTTTTCACAGAACTTATATAGCTCACCGTAGTTGTCTTTGCCCGACTTTCCGTAATTGAGGACCTCTGCTTAGAATGACCTACGAATAGTCTAGACTTTGATAGATATCGTGACTATTATAGTCGATTCTGTAGTGACATACTCGACTGGTGGATTTCGCCGGTATGTGATTCTTCCTAAAGCATGATATTTTACAATATGTATATAGTACTAGACGCGTACGTGTTAATCGAATAATACTTACGTGATGCCTCACAAGCACGAATAATACGTCTGTGTGCCTCACGCTTAAGCTGAATAAAGGATCAAAACATTTCAAAAGTGAACCATTTATTAAGCATAAGAGAACTAATTGATTTTTGAAATGAAGCTTAAGAGTTATACTAGCTTTATGGGAAGTAAGTATAACCACTTAAGATTGATAAAAGAAACAAGTTTGCACATATGTTATAGCATTTATATTATGAAAAGAATAATAAGATGGTTTGATAAGTAGATACGATATGATGCTATGTGTTAGTATCTTATACGTTTGTATAGGTGAGTACCACTTTTGTGCTTATGTTACTTAAAGATAAGTTGTTATGTTAGTATACTATCACTCACCTCTTGAGATGATACCGGGTTAATTTGCCGTCCACGGGGTAGACTCGAGCGATGCAGGACCATGATTCGAGAATACCTGCATGCGGGTCCAGGGGCCTATCGCGAGCTACGAGAGTTCCGAGTTAGTATGCGGGGTTATGCCTCATGCGACGCGGGCAGTCGAGACGACGCCGAGGAGTAGCTACCGATGCGGGTTACACCTCACGCGCCCACGCGAGTGGCACATGCGGACTCAGGGAGTCGAGATTAGGCTGCGGAATGATGATATGGGCAAGTGGCCTGTTTGATCATTCGCGGCCTGCAAGACTATTCTATTACGCTTCATTGTTGATCTTGTTTATGATGTGACACTACGTCGGTTTCTTTGGTTGTTTCATACATATTTGTAAACCGTTTTAACTAAAATGATATGTTTTCATTTAAGTACTTTACGATTCGCATACTTAGTACTGTTTATGCTGCTCGCTTGGCCGCGTCATGCCGCAGGCAAGCGCAGTGCTAGATCCGCATCTTAGGATCTCTACGTTGGTGTCGAGCTCCATCTCTTCCGAGGCTCTACTTTGTATGATCTCTCAATGCTAGATAGTTTTATGATCGAGGTATGGCGCCCGGAATACATCGCCATAGTGGTATATTTCTGGTAGTTCAGAGTGCTTTATGATGTCAGAGGAATCGCTAAAACATGATTATATATATATATCTTAGAAAGCGTGTTTTCTCACAAAATCGGTCTTGTTTTATAAATTATTTTATGTCTTGCTTTATGTTTCGATTACTCGATGTATGCTACTGGGTGCCCCAGCGCACTACCACGCCCCGAATGGGTCGTGACAAAAGTGGTATCGAGCGATTAATCTCGGAAAGTGTCTCACGCACCGTATCTAGTAGAGTCTTGATTATCGGTGTGCGCACTACACCAATAATCGTGAGGCTATAGGATATTTAGGATTGGTTTCCATTCTTCTCATCCCGAGATCGTGCTTTAGAGTCCGTTATAGGTTGGACCTCTAACGTATTCCTTTCTGTAGCTTATGCCTCGGTCCCGTAGGCAAGGCAAATGTGACACCCAGAGTCACGAGGGCTCGTGCCCGCTATACCGCAGGACTGCGAGTTCTATGACGCCAGGCAAAGATACACAGCATCTACACCTCCCGCCCCACACCGGGGCGGAGTTGTGGCTAAAGGCGAGATGGCCCGGCTTTTGGCTAAAGTTGTGGCCCGACACGAGAGAGGCTGACGCGCAGCCTGGCTACCCCTGCAGCTGCTCACCCGAGGCGCAGTTTGAGGCTACGAGACTTCGAGCCTGGTTCACGAGTTTTATGGGTCGAGGCCGAGGATGATCCGCAGGAGTTCATCCGCCGCCTGAAGGATTTTGAGTGATCGGAGACCGAGTCCCGATCTTTGGTTCACATAAAGCACGGATACCGCAATCGATTGGTTTGATGGGAGTTATCCCGGAGAGCACGCTTACCGGGATGAGTTCTCGAGGCTTTCTCACTCACTTCGCCTCCACGGATGGCGAGGCGCGGCCGATAGATTTTTACCATCGAGGCCGTAGGACGACCGCGACGGAGTACAATGTCGAGTTTGATTCATCGCTCGATATGTCCCAGCGTTGGTAGATATGGAGGATAGGTGCACCGCTATGTCACCGCCAGACGACTATATGGCCGAAGTCACGTATGCGGGGTTTCTCCAGGGTATGGACATTACCCGCACGCAGCTCACGCCTCGACGCGGCGAACGCAGAGGTCGGCGAGTGGGCGAGCACGAGAAGAAGGCGGTGCCGGAGGTCTTACGGTGGTTATCGTGGCGGCGGCCCCTAAGAAAGATCTGTCGCACCACAAACAAGACAGAGCACTCTCGCACCGCCTCGCGGCCCAGCCTACGCTGCAGCGCGGGGGCGCCCGAGTGGCTTCACGGCCAGTAGCAGAGTATCGTCCGCCGACTGTAGATCCCATTACGGGAAGTGTGGTACTACTTTTGATCTTGTTACGCCAGCGGCAGGTCACTTACGGCGGCGGTAGTGGCTCACCTTCGTTCTGCCGCTTCATCATCTCCTTCGCCCCGAGGCGTGGAAGTCGCGAGGTCGTGGCTCGTGTCCGCCTAGCGGTCCTCGAACCGCATTTATGCTTTGTCCAGACAGATCGGAGGCCTCACCTGACGCTGCTGTACCTATCGCCCTCGGGTTTGATGTGTATGCTTTGATAGATCCGGTTCTACTCTGTCTATATATCTCCCTTGTTGCTAGTAGGATGGGATAGAGCACGAGTCCATAGACCCTTTCGGTAGCTACGCCAGATGGGTGATTCGGTGGTAGCTCGGCGGGTATATAGGCTTGTCTGTGACCATTTACGATCGCCGACCCAGCCGACTTGATAGAGTTGGAGATGTTTGACTTTGATGTGATTATGGGGATGGATTGGCTAGCCTCTTGCTATGCCAATGTGGCCGCAGAGAGAGTAGTCACGGTTCCACAGGAGGCGGTTGTTGAGTGGAGGAGCACCAGACGCCGGGTAGGTTTATTTCCTACCTCGCTAGGAAGATGGTGCGAAGGCGGTATATCTACCATCTCGTTCGTGTTTGATCAGATGCGGTGCGCGATTTTCCGATGGTCGAGTTCAGACGTGTTTCGAGATGACGCCGTATCCTCCCGAGGAGATCGAGTTTTGTATAGATGTGTTGCGGATACTGGCTATTTCCATTCCGCCATACGTAATGGCACTGAAGCCGAGAGAGTGAAGGATCGGCTTAGGGATTTGCTAGAGAAGCTTCATTAGGCCTGTTTCTCCGAGGCGCAGATTGTTCGTGAAGAAGAAGGCGGGGCCTTCGCGTGTGTTGATTACTGCGGTGAACAAGGTGACCATTAAGAACAGATACCCTCCCGTGATTGATGATTTGTTCGACCTTGCAGGTGCGAGATGTTTCTCCAAGATTGATCTGCGATCGCTATCATCAAAGTGCGAGTCGAGAGAGTGGGCGTCCTAGATCGCATTCGGACCGTGACGGCATTATGAGTTCAGGTCATGTCTTGGGTTGACGATGCTCGTGGTATTCATGGATTTGATGAACCGAGTGTTCAAACCATTTTGGACACGTTTGTGATAGTGTTCATTGATGATATCTTGGTTTATTCTCGCCAGAGCAGGAGACGCGAGCATTTGGCGACCGTCCCGATGCTTCTCCAGACTGAAGATTATCGCCAAGTTTTCCAAATGTGAGTTTTGGTTGACTTGATGGCGTTTCTTGGGCATATTATGGGGTGATGGCATTCGAGTTAATACGGCCAAGATCGAGCGTCGAGACTTGCCTGCACCTACTACTCCGGCTGAGGTTCGCAGCTCGGGCCTCGCAGGTATTATCGGTTCGTGGAGAAGTTTGTACATATCTCGCACCGTTGACCAGCCGACTCGTGGCGCAAAGTTTCAGCGGATCGATGCCGCGAGCGAGGTTTCCGATTCTTTGAAAAGAGAGACCGACGTTCTTACTTCCGCAGGTCCAGATGGTTATGTCGGTATCGTGACGCGTGCATCGGGTTGGGATGTGTGTTGACGCAGATGGCGAGTTATAGCATACGTCCCGACACCAAGAAACACGAGGAACTACCCCACCCATGATTTGAGTTGCACCGTGATTCACGCCAAGATCGGAGGCACTATTTGTACGGGTTCACGTGGATATTTTTTGCACCACAAGAGCCTCCGTATATCTTCACCGGAGCCGAACTTACGGCGCAGAGCGGTGGTTAGAGTTGCTTAAGGATTACGATGTGGACATCCTGCACTACCCGCAAGGCCAACGCCCAGTCGTAGTCGATGGGAGCCCATCGGATGTGCGGCTAGAGAGGACATGGTTCGTAATTTGCACCGATTAGCGAGCCTTGGTGTCCGCTTGATTGATTACGATAGCAATGGGGTTAGAGTTCGCGAGGTTGCCGAGTCTTCCATCGTTGAGGAGGTGAAGAGGCAATTCGAGGATCCACTTTGATTCGATATCGTGATACGACTCTTCGTGAGGCGCGGTCCTTTGGTAGCACCTGATGGTGCTAAGGTTTGAGGCGAGTTGTGTGTTCCGGATGTTTCGTGACTTGGCGGAGTTCGGGAAGCACACAAGCGTTACTCTATCCATCCGGTCGACTAAGATGTACCACGACCTTAGATCCGTGTATTGGTGGGATGGCTTGAAGAGGACGTTGCGAGTTCGTAGCTCGATCGTGTTGTCGCAGTGAAGGTAGAGCACCGGAGACCGTGGTTTATTACAGCGATAGAGATCCCGACCGGAAGTGGAGGTAATCAACATGGACTTCATCACGATTACCTCGCACTCGGAGGAGACGTGATTCTGTATGGGTTATCGCCGACAGTGGATTTAAATCAGCCCACTTCCTTCCCGTCGACGACTTTTTACCGAGGATTATGCCGACTTTACATCCGAGAGATCGTCGACCGCATGGAGTCCCTACTCGATCATATCGCAGGAGCCCGGTTTACGCCAACTGAGGTCCTTCCAGAGGGTTTAGGGACGCAGTGAGCACAAATCTTGCATTTCATCCACGCATGACATTTGCAGAGCGCACTATCCGCACTGCGAGGATATGTCGCGAGCCCGTGTTATTGACTTCCATGGTAGTTGGGAGGATCATTTGCCTGGTTGAGTTCGCGTATAATAATAGCTACCACTCCAGTATTCAGATGGCGCCTTATGAGGCCTTGTATGGAAGGAAGTGCAGATCGCCTATAGGTTGGTTCGAGGTGGGCGAGGTGCAGCTAGTAGGACCGGATTTGGTGCAGCAGGCAGTGGATAAGGTGAAGCTTATCCGGTAACGCTATCGATACCGAGTCGCATGTAAGTCGATGCAGATCATCGTCGTCGACATCCGAGTTTGCGCTGATGATTAGGTTTTCTGAGTGTCACCCAGCGGTGTGATGAGATTCGGAAGAAGGAAACTCGGTGAGTACATCGGGCCGTTTGATTGTCCGCAGGTAGTGCGCTTACTATGAGTTAAGATCTGCCGTCCGATCCGAGGCGAAGGCATCCGGTGTTTCACGCTTTATGCCGGCGAGATGTACGGATCCATCTAGTGGTACATCCGATTGACGATGTCCGTGTGACCGAGGTTATCGTATGAGAGATTCCCATGCGATACTCGATCGCCGTTAGGCGTCTGCGACGGGCGTGGCCAGTCGAAGCTTCTTGGCGGAACGAGCTCGAGGAGGAGATGACGCGGAAGCCGAGGACATGAGGCGAAGTATCCTCACTGTTCCCCTCCGTAATTCACTTTCCTACTTGTAAATCTTCTTATCGTTTATGCCTAAGTGTTGTTATGGCCGTGTGGCTTTTGCAAACCGCTTAAGTTTTGAAGAACCTTATCGTTATCTGTTTCAAAGGGAACATTCGGATGAATGTTTCTAAGGAGGGAGAATGTTATACCGTATTTCAGTATATGTAAAGGAATACGTCTAAAAGTTTTGGTCTTAAAGTTAGGCCTTGGGCGATTTTTAGGCACAACTCACAAATAACGGTTTTCCGACTAAACGTTTCCACCTTTCATAGGATAAATTCCGCTATGCCATTTCTTATTTTTGCGGATTTTTCCGAGAGACGTAACACTTTGGACCAATGAGAGGCGACACTTTCCACCCTCTCATGGTGGACTTGTCACATTAGGGCGATTGAATGCCAAAGCCTTGTCATAAAGTTGGCTAGATATTTTGTGTGCAAGTTGGCCGGACACTTGCCTAAATCCTCACCCTACACTTGCCTTGCACTTGGCATAATCTTGGCCATTGGTCACGTATCTTGACCTATAAATACCCCTTGTTGAAGAGTTATTTCATCCTAAATTGAGCATCTATCTAAGTCTCAAATCCTCCCTCTCCCTCTGTTGTTTCGTCCCAAACACACCCTCCTCGAGAAGCTTGCCGAGGCTACCCTACCCCCTGCCTAGCCGAAACCTACCCTCCCCTCGTAGAAAAGTTGCCTTCTTGTATTGTTATAATGCCCAAAATACCCTAGCCCATATACCTTAGCACTTGGTAGAAGTTGTGAAGAACTTCTAAGGTTTCTGGAGCATACAACTTAGAGCAAAACCTTGCTCAGCGCGACTTTTCTAGGATAATATGGGCTTACCGAGGTAACTAATCCTAACCCTCTTTTGAAGTAGAATATATATACTTGTTGTAGTATAAGAATAAGTATAAATACTTAGAAGGTTGTTAAGGAATAGAATTGAACTGTAACACCTGAAGGGTATAAAAGAAGAATATCTGAATCAGATTACATGGGTGATTTTCACAAATGAACTTATATAGCTCATGGTGGTCACACCGCCACTTTCCGTAGAATTGAGGACCCTCTGCTTAGAATGACCTACAGAATAGTCTAGACTTTGATAGATATCTGTGACTATTATAGTCGATTCTCTGCGCGACATACTCGACTTGGCGGTGGATTTCGAGAAGGTATGTGATTCTTCCTAAAGCATGATATTTTACAATATGTATATAGTGCGGTGACGCATACGTGTTAATCGAATAATACTTACGGCAATGCCTCACGGCAAGCTGAATAATACGTCTGTGATGCCTCACGCTTAAGCTGAATAAAGGGTCAAAACATTTCAAAAGGGACTACGAACCATTTATTAAACAAGAGAACTAATTGATTTTTGAAATGAAGCTTAAGAGTTATACTAGCTTTATGGGAAGTAAGTATAACCACTTAAGATTGATAAAAGAAACAAGTTTGCCTATATGTTATAATGCACTTATATTATGAAAAGAATAATAAGATGGTTTGATAAGTAGACATGATATGATCTATGTGTGTTAGTATCTTGTAACGCTTTGTATAGGTGAACCACTTGTTGTGCTTATGTTACTTAAAGATAAGTTGTTATGTTAGTATACTATCACTCACCTCGAGATGATACCGGGTTAAGCCGCCTCCGACGCGGTAGACTCGGTGATGCAGGACCGTGATTCGAGAATACCTCATGCGGGTCGGGGCCTACATGCGAGCTACGAGAGTTCCGTGTTAGTATGCGGGTTATGCCTCATGCGGCTCTGTGCGCCACGCGGACAATGAGTCCGGGCGACGCCGAGGAGTAGCTACCCGATGCGGGTTACACCTCACGCGCCCACGTGAGTGGCTATACGCGACTCGGGAGTCGAGATTAGGCTGCGAATGATGATATGGGCAAGTGGCCTGTTTTCGATCATTCGCGGCCTAAACAAGACCTATTACGATTACCTATTGTTGATCTTGTTTATGATGTGACACTACGTGCGGTTTCTTTGGTTGTTTATACATATTTGTAAACCGGTTTTAACTAAAATGATATGTTTTCATTTAAGTACTTTACGCCGCATACTTAGTACTGTTATCTTGACCTCGCCCGAGGCGTTCATGCCGCGGTAAGGGCAAGCAGTGCTAGATCCGCATCCTTGGATCTCTACGTTGGTGTCGAGAGCTCCATCTCTTCCGAGGCTCTACTTTTGGTATGATCTCCCGTTGTAGATAGTTTTGTATGCAGTCGGTATGGCGGGCCACTCGCCATAGTGGTATATTTCAGAGTGCAGTAGTCATGTTATGCGATGTCGGATGAATCGCTAAAACATGATTATATATATATATGCCGAAAGCGTGTTTTCTCACAAAATCGTGTCTTGTTTTATAAATTATTTTATGTCTTGCTTTATGTTTCCGCTGATTACTCTGATGTATGGCTACTTGGGTGCCCCGGTAAGGCACCAGTCACGGGCCCCGGAATGGGTCGTGACAGGTCATCTTTTGAACACTATAAAATGAAGTCTTAGGCTCATTTGCAAGAACACACTCAACCTAACAATTTTCAGCAAATTGTCTTCCTCTATAGCAAGTTCCAAACACTCATAGATCATTCTTTATTTCAAGCGGAGACTCTGAATAAATAAATAATCTCTAATCAAAATCGTCACTTTAAATGGAAAAATCCTTTTAACTATATAAAAGAAGGAAAAAAAGTGTGACAAACGTTTATCCTTATTGTGTGCTCGTCTTTAATTTTTGGCCTTCAAATTTAAACTTATATTTATAGGGGCATAAATTACGCAACATAATATTCACAAGTTATAGAGGTATAAGTTCAATTTTAAAAGGCAAAAGTTAAAAGACCATCCATCTGAAGGGAACACCGTGCAATTACTTGTTGAATTTGGGCCTGAAGATAGAGTCGAATCCAGGGCATAACATAAGCTGAAAGCCCAATATATACTGGGCCGAGCTCTATCTCATTACTATAAAATTTCTAGGGTTTTGTCACTCTCGCTTCTCTACACACCAGCAACATACAACAGAGACTCTACTTTCCAACAGGTAAGCCGTCACGTTTTTCAATGTTCTTTTAGCTCTAACTTAGAGTTGTGTTAATTAATCTAATAATTGGATGTGTTTAGAAGACTATAACTCCTGATTTGTTATTTTTTGGATTAAATGTTGCCTTAGGTATTAAAAATCAATTAGGAGTACTTATTTTTTTGTACGAAGTTGATATATTTGGATCAATTAAAGTCATTGTTCTGTTTTGTTTGAATTTATCTCATTGCTTAGAGTTAGTTTGTTCCTTAAACTTTTGTGGTAACTTTTGAGGAGTTAGCTCTGGGGCACCACATAATATTTTTATCACAAATTTCTCATCCTTTAAGAAGAGATTTTCAAGTGGTGGAGGTGGAAATTATGTTCTTTTTACGGGCATATTTGTTTCTTAAAATGTCCATTAAGCACTAGAGTTAGTAATAAGCCTCCAGGCTAAACTACTGAGGAGAGCCATATTTTTAGATTTGACTTTCCTTAGACCTAGGTCCCCCTCCTCCTCAGATCTAGTAATGGTATAATAAAGGATCATTCACAATACATATGTCATGCGACCTAAGGCATCAATCTTATCAATGTGCCATACAAAATCTTAAATGATACATATTCCTGCTTCCTTCTCTCTCACAACCACCTAGATTCAAGATGAATGGAAAGACAATATGACCATAGTCTACCATCATTCACCAAAATTACTAGAGCAAAAAGAAAATACTAGTCAAAGGTAACACTAACACACACAATAATCAATAATAAAGCATAAGTTAGCAAGAATCTAGAGGTAAGTCAAGCAACTACAAATACAAACCAGAATGATAAAACAAATGACAAGAAGAATAAAGGCAAGATTTAATAAAACGCAACACGCAAAATTTAACTACAAGGATAAAGAATAAATATTGGGTATGAGCAACGGGAGATACCAACTCCAAGCTGATAGAACGTGTTCACACGGCGTAGGCAAACTTTTGTACCTGGCTGCTAGGCGGAAGAACATAAATATAGAACCCTGGATGTGCCTACAAACAGTGGCGAGAAGGAAAAAATAAAGGGAAGGACCACGGATCGGTAAGTAGTTGCGGCAGGAGATGGCTAAGGAGCATTGGGCGGTCAATTGTATTTTCTTTCTTTCTGCCGAGGAGGATGCCTCTATGAAGTCGCCACTTATGGCATGACTATACAGTCGAATCTAGGACATAACATAGGTCATTTGTACTTGTGTCCTTGTGTTCGTCTTTAATTTCTGTCCCTCAAAACAAATACTATTTTTCAGAGTTATAAATTTATATTTTAATATTATAATATTTATAAATTATATTGTGGTTCTTAAATAAATTACGACGATCCACTAAGCATAAGTTTTGTTATGAAGGAGTTATTTGCAATTTTGTCCCTATTTTGTATTGGTTTTTAATTTTTCCCCCTCAAATGGAACTTATTTTTCGGAAGGCATAAGTTTCATTTGAGGGAAAAAAATTAAAGACCCGCCATTTGAAGGGAGAATTGTGTAATTTCTTGATTTTGAAAGGAAATCCATTTGAAGGGCAAAATTTAAGGACAAAAGTTAAAAACCAACATTTGCACTTTTGACCCTATTTTGTGCTAATCTTTTATTTTGCCTTTCAAATTGGCTGATCTTTAATTTGTGTGCTTCAAAACTAAGCTTATACCTATAGGGTATAAATTACACATCATAATATCCGTAAGTTATGTAAATAACTTATGCCTAAGGTATAAATTTGTGATGGACAAAAATTAAAGACCAGTCCATTTGAAGAACAAACTGTGCAATTACTTGGCCTATTTGAAGGAAAACCATGCAATTTCTTCCACGAAATTGCATGGTTTCCCTTCAAATGGATTGGTTTTTAGTTTCCTACCCCTCCCTCAAATATAATTTATGTCTTTTAGGGTATAAGTTAATTGGTGAATTCGACATAACTTTTGTTGGATCACGGATTTTTTATATGCCCCGAAAGACAAAAGTTAAAAACCAACATTTGCACTTTGACCCTATTTTGTGCTAATCTTTTATTTTGCCTTTCAAATTGGCTGGTCTTTAATTTGTGTGCTTGAAAACTAAGCTTATACCTATAGGGTATAAATTACACATCATTTTTCATTGGTTGAGCGACAAAAATTAAAGACCAGCCCATTTGAAAGGCAACGTGCAAATGACCCATTTCTTCAACAAAGCAGAAAGCCCAGTAAATGATCGATTCTATACATTTTTAGGGTTTTCTCCTTCTCCCTTCTCTACTACACAGCAGCAACTCTTTTCCTCCAAAGGTAAGCCGACGAATCAAAGCAAGCAAGCAAGATGGACGCAGGTGTAGTAGCAGCAGCCGTAGTGGCCCCCACATCAACCGAAGTGAAAGACGAGAATAAATTTCACAGTGATGTTATGCTTTTCAATCGCTGGAGCTATGATGATGTTCAGGTATACCTACCATTTCCATTCAATCTTTTTATTATTCTTTTTCAAATAGCTCTAAATTACATTGTTTTATGTTTGTTTATACGAACAACAGTGATACTTATAGCATCTAAATAGCTAACTATTGAAATTTGAAGAATAAACTTTTCTAGTTGATGTAGATTATATTGGTTCCATGAATGGGAAGTCTGTAAACTGATATGTTTAATCTCTAAGGGCCAGTATTAAGAAACCGGTGGTAAGATAGTAATGTGGCAGATTAGAAGATTGAAACTGTGCTTTAATTTCAAAGAATTGGTAAGTTTTCATTGAACGAAAAAACTGAAAACTGAATTTTTTCAACACCAGGATAAAAAACCAGAAGCAAGATGGTAATGTCGCAAAAGTCTTTTTTTTATCAATGACGTGTCCAAAGATGTGAACAGCTTTTTCCTTTACTAGAATTGAGCTAATTTAGTTAAGTTTTTGTTTTCTTTTGATGAAAATTGCAACTTATAGCATCTGCTAAAATTTGAAAAATTAGCTAATCCGGAGACAACTGCTCTACCTACCAAGTTAGAGTTAATATTTGTGTACACTCTACCCTCCTTAGACCACACACCGTGGGATTCCACTGGATATGTTATTGTTGTAGTTGGTAAATCATATTGACTTGAATAAAAACTGAAAACTTAATTTCTCAACTCAAAGAGCTCGGGTAAACAAACCAGTAGTAAGATGGTATTGTGGCAGATGTGAAGATAATATTAGGCTTGAAGGCTATATGAATGTTTGCGGGTTTTGTTGGTCCTTTTGGTACTAGAAGTTTTCTAACAAGCTCATTCCTAGGCTAGAACCAAGTTAATTTACTTCATTTTGTGTTGTTTTATACAAAGAAAATTGCAACTCATAGCAACTGAATATTTTAATTTTGAAACTTTAACAATGGACTAATCTAGTTGATGTATCTTGGTAATTCACGTCGACTCTCCATTAACGAAAAAACTAAAAACTATTTTTTTTCAACACAAAGTGGCTAGGTAGTGGTAAGGTCCTCATACACTCTACCCCTCCATCCAGACCCCACGTAGATGGGTTGTATGAATCATCACGGTCTATGTTGCTCCATTTAGCACTACTAGAAGTTCTTTACATTTTCTACTCTATATAGGCCTCTATAAGCAAGACTGAAACATATTCCTTCTGCTTTGGCCTTTCTACTTGAGTACATTATTTTTAAGCTCTATAAGAAATATTGTAACTTATCTTGAATACAATTTGAAAGATCTGTTAATAATGATGATCTACTCTCTGGTGAAGGTCAATGACATGTCTGTTGAGGATTACATCACAGCAACTGCTAACAAGCATCCAGTTTACATGCCCCACACAGCTGGAAGATACCAGGCCAAGCGTTTCAGGAAGGCCCAGTGCCCAATTGTTGAGAGACTCACCAACTCTCTTATGATGCATGGAAGGAACAATGGGAAGAAGCTAATGGCTGTTCGCATTATTAAGCATGCAATGGAGATCATTCATTTGTTGACTGACCAAAACCCAATCCAAGTTATTGTTGATGCTGTTATCAACAGGTGCACACAAATTATGAACACATAATTCATTTTCTTTAAAAATGTTACTCTTCTCTGTCTTGATTAAGTTGTTCATTACCCATCAAAGTCGATTTTATTGTTTTTTTTTTTGGGAAAAGGCGGCATGGTTATGGATTAGGCTACTCTTCTGCTAATTTCTTGCCAATTAATCCAATCATTTACTTGTTTCAAATGGGTAACTGTATCTATGGGCCTGTTTTGGAGTAAGATCTTTGTGCACTATTTACAAAATTTGTTTTATTTTTGCAAATGCTTATCTTCAGTATCCAAAACGCCAGTGAAATATATTTTTAGCATCTAGGAGATGCTTAAGACTCAGCGATACACTACTTCGTCTTTCAAATACTCTTCTGTAACTTCAATTTCAAATACTTTTTTTTTTCAACTTCCAACCAAATATCTTCTAAACTTACTATATCTGTTCACTGATGTCCTTTTCTCCATTTAATCATTCAGTGGGCCAAGGGAAGATGCTACTCGTATTGGTTCAGCTGGTGTTGTCAGACGTCAGGCGGTTGATATTTCTCCACTTCGCCGTGTTAACCAGGCAATTTACTTGCTGACAACTGGTGCACGTGAGAGTGCTTTCAGGAACATCAAGACTATAGCTGAGTGCCTTGCAGATGAACTCATCAATGCTGCCAAGGGTTCTTCAAATAGGTAAAGGCTAGAGATTCCGAGTGTCTATGCTTAGTTGGAAAATATACTTTGTTGGTGCACTTTCTTTTGATATGTGCAACTTTATTACTTACTACTGTGTTTGATTTTTGTTCCTGCAGCTATGCCATTAAGAAGAAGGATGAGATTGAAAGGGTTGCCAAGGCCAATCGTTAAGAGATTGATATTAAAGCAACTTTTACAAGAGAGTTTTGGTTTATGCTGTTTTCTCATTTCTGTTTTCATGTAGTACTGTAGGATGCCATGGAAAATGAAAGGATCTGATTATCAGCATCTGCTGTTCCTTAAGGATTTAATTTCTTAAGAGTTGTTTTTTATTTTTAAACTTGGTATGTTTGGAATTGTTATAGATGTTAAATTTTGAAGTGGCAGCATCTCCATATCCTTTGCAATTTTCCTCTCATTATGATTTAACTTAAATAATACTAACTTTTTACTAAGTCCAATTATAATTTATACAATAAGCTCACGCTATGCGCACAAAACAAGTGGTGATCCGGCATAGCTATAGAGAAGGAAATGCAGCAGCTCATTTACTTGCAAAGGAAGCTCTATCTCAATCCAAGTTAAGTATTATTAAGAAATATATTATGATGCCTATGTTTTTGTGGAATCAATTTAGTCTAGACCGAAAAGGTCAATGTATGCAATCTGCTTTCTAGTATGAGTAACCTAAGTACACTTCATGGCACATTAGCATGCAGTGAACTGGAACCACCGTAGTTTTTGTTAATATAATATTACTATCTTTATGCTTCAAAAAAAAAAAAACTTCTAACACAATATTATTTCATTTATTTATTTTTACTTTCTTTTTAACTCTATTTCAAAAGAATATTCAATATATGAATTTTTACTATCTTACTGTTACTAACTTCTATATCGTGCTAGTCTTTTTTTGTTATCGAATATAGACTAGTTCATCAATATTCAATAAGGCTCTCTTTATTCAAACCACTAAATTTGATTATCACAAGGATTTCTGGACAATTAACATGACAAAAACAACAGAGAAGCAACAGAAAACTAACATTGGACAAGTTAAGATACAAGAAGATCATTGCTTTTATGTAGTCGGGCTCCAATACGATATCAGACACCATGTGGAAAACCAAAAAAAAGAACCAATGTTACCAAAATCACAGATAAGGAACACTGAAGAAAAGATACAACATGATAGATAGATCACATATCAATGTCCACCCAACCCCCACAAAAACAAATAAGAACCATTAAGTCATAAAACTTTTCCAAAAAATTAGGAGTACACCAAACTTAACACGAATCATGGTTAAACCCTCAAAATCGACATGTCCAAACTTATGAGTCTAAGCAAACAAAATTGAAGACATAAAATAGAGACTAAATCCCAGCCTCTATGAAGTCGCCACTTATGGCATGACTATACAGTCGAATCTAGGACATAACATAGGTCATTTGTACTTGTGTCCTTGTGTTGGTCTTTAATTTCTGTCCCTCAAAACAAACACTATTTTTCAGAGTTATAAATTTATATTTTAGTATTATAATATTTATAAATTATATTGTGGTTCTTAAATAAATTACGACGATCCACTAAGCATAAGTTTTGTTTTGAAGGAGCCATTTGCAATTTTGTTCTATTTTGTATTGGGTTTTAATTTCCCCCCTCAAATGGAACTTATTTTCTTTTCTGGAAGGCATAAATTTCATTTGAGGGAAAAAAATTAAAGACCAGCCATTTGAAGGGAAAATTGTGTAATTTCTTAATTTTGAAAGGAAATCCATTTGAAGGGCAAAATTTGAAGACCAGTCCATTTGAAGGACAAAAGTTAAAGACCAACATTTGACCCTATTTTGTGCTAATCTTTTATTTTGCCTTTCAAATTGGCTGATCTTTAATTTGTGTGCTTCAAAACTAAGCTTATACCTATAGGGTATAAATTACACATCATAATATCCTTAAGTTATGTAAATAACTTATGCCTAAGGACAAAAATTAAAGACCAGTCCATTTGAAGAACAAACTGTGCAATTACATGGCCTATTTGAAGGAAAACCATGCAATTTCTTCCACGAAATTGCATGGTTTCCTTCAAATTGGGGATTTTAGTTTTTCTACCCTCCCTCAAATATAATTTATGTCTTTTAGGGTATAAGTTAATTGGTGAATTCGACATAACTTTTGTTGGATCACGGATTTTTTATATGCCCCGAAAGACATCATTTTTCATTGGTTGAGAGACAAAAATTAAAGACCAGCCCATTTGAAAGGCAACGTGCAAATGACCCATTTCTTCAACAAAGCAGAAAGCCCAGTAAATGATCGATTCTATACATTTTTAGGGTTTTCTCCTTCTCCCTTCTCTACTACACAGCAGCAACTCTTTTCCTCCAAAGGTAAGCCGACGAATCAAAGCAAGCAAGCAAGATGGATGCAGGTGTAGTAGCAGCAGCCGTAGTGGCCCCCACATCAACCGAAGTGAAAGACGAGAATAAATTTCACAGTGATGTTATGCTTTTCAATCGCTGGAGCTATGATGATGTTCAGGTATACCTACCATTTCCATTCAATCTTTTATTATTCTTTTTCAAATAGCTCTAAATTACATTGTTTTATGTTTGTTTATACGAACAACAGTGATACTTATAGCATCTAAATAGCTAACTATTGAAATTTGAAGAATAAACTTTTCTAGTTGATGTAGATTATATTGGTTCCATGAATGGGAAGTCTGTAAACTGATATGTTTAATCTCTAAGGGCTAGTATTAAGAAACCGGTGGTAAGATAGTAATGTGGCAGATTAGAAGATTGAAACTGTGCTTTAATTTCAAAGAATTGGTAAGTTTTCATTGAACGAAAAAACTGAAAACTGAATTTTTTCAACACCAGGATAAAAAACCTGCAGCAAGATGGTAATGTGGCAATAGGCTTTTGTTTATCAATGACGTGTCCAAAGATGTGAACAGCTTTTTCCTTTACTAGAATTGAGCTAATTTAGTTAAGTTTTTATTTTCTTTTGATGAAAATTGCAACTTATAGCATCTGCTAAAATTTGAAAAATTAGCTAATCCGGAGACAACTGCTCTACCTACCAAGTTAGAGTTAATATTTGTGTACACTCTACCCTCCTTAGATCACACACCGTGGGATTCCACTGGATATGTTATTGTTGTAGTTGGTAAATCATATTGACTTGAATAAAAACTGAAAACTTAATTTCTCAACTCAAAGAGCTCGGGTAAACAAACCAGTAGTAAGATGGTATTGTGGCAGATGTGAAGATAATATTAGGTTTGAAGGCTATATGAATGTTTGCGGCAACTCAAAGAGCTCGGGTAAACAAACCAGTAGTAAGATGGTATTGTGGCAGATGTGAAGTTAGTATTAGGTTTGAAGGCTTTATGAATGTTTGCTGGGTTTGTTGGTCCTTTTGGCACTAGAAGTTTTCTAACAGTTCATTCCTAGGCTAGAACCAAAGCTAATTTACTTCATTTTGTGTTGTTTTATACAAAGAAAATTGCAACTCATAGCAACTGAATATTTTAATTTTGAAACCTTAAGAATGGACTAATCTAGTTGATGTATCTTGGTAATTCACGTCGACTCTCCATTAACGAAAAAACTAAAAACTAATTTTTTCAACACAAAGTGGCTAGGTAGTGGTAAGGTCTGCATACACTCTACCCCTCCAGACCCCACGTAGATGGGTTGTATGAATCATCATGGTCTATGTTGCTCCATTTAGCACTACTAGAAGTTCTTTACATTTTCTACTCTATATAGGCCTCTATAAGCAAGACTGAAACATATTCCTTCTGCTTTGGCCTTTCTACTTGAGTACATTATTTTTGAGCTCTATAAGAAATACTGTAACTTATCTTGAATACAATTTGAAAGATCTGTTAATAATGATGATCTACTCTCTGGTGAAGGTCAATGATATGTCTGTTGAGGATTACATCACAGCAACTGCTAACAAGCATCCAGTTTACATGCCCCACACAGCTGGAAGATACCAGGCCAAGCGTTTCAGGAAGGCCCAGTGCCCAATTGTTGAGAGACTCACCAACTCTCTTATGATGCATGGAAGGAACAATGGGAAGAAGCTAATGGCTGTTCGCATTATTAAGCATGCAATGGAGATCATTCATTTGTTGACTGACCAAAACCCAATCCAAGTTATTGTTGATGCTGTTATCAACAGGTGCACACAAATTATGAACACATAATTCATTTTCTTTAAAAATGTTACTCTTCTCTGTCTTGATTAAGTTGTTCATTACCCATCAAAGTCGATTTTATTGTTTTTTTTTGGGAAAAGGCGGCATGGTTATGGATTAGGCTACTCTTCTGCTAATTTCTTGCCAATTAATCCAATCATTTACTTGTTTCAAATGGGTAACTGTATCTATGGGCCTGTTTTGGAGTAAGATCTTTGTGCACTATTTACAAAATTTGTTTTATTTTTGCAAATGCTAATCTTCAGTATCCTAAACGCCAGTGAAATATATTTTTAGCATCTAGGAGATGCTTAAGACTCAGCGATACACTACTTCGTCTTTCAAATACTCTTCTGTAACTTCAATTTCAAATACTTTTTTTTTTCAACTTCCAACCAAATATCTTCTAAACTTACTATATCTGTTCACTGATGTCCTTTTCTCCATTTAATCATTCAGTGGGCCAAGGGAAGATGCTACTCGTATTGGTTCAGCTGGTGTTGTCAGACGTCAGGCGGTTGATATTTCTCCACTTCGCCGTGTTAACCAGGCAATTTACTTGCTGACAACTGGTGCACGTGAGAGTGCTTTCAGGAACATCAAGACTATAGCTGAGTGCCTTGCAGATGAACTCATCAATGCTGCCAAGGGTTCTTCAAATAGGTAAAGGCTAGAGATTCCGAGTGTCTATGCTTAGTTGGAAAATATACTTTATTGGTGCACTTTCTTTCGATATGTGCAACTTTATTACTTACTACTGTGTTTGATTTTTGTTCCTGCAGCTATGCCATTAAGAAGAAGGATGAGATTGAAAGGGTTGCCAAGGCCAATCGTTAAGAGATTGATATTAAAGCAACTTTTACAAGAGAGTTTTGGTTTATGCTGTTTTCTCATTTCTGTTTTCATGTAGTACTGTAGGATGCCATGGAAAATGAAAGGATCTGATTATCAGCATCTGCTGTTCCTTAAGGATTTAATTTCTTGGAGTTTTGTTTTTTTTTTTAAAACTTGGTATGTTTGGAATTGTTATAGATGTTAAATTTTGAAGTTCCGTTACGTTGGGCTCTCAAGTCTTTTTGTTAAAATTTGATATGCTTGGCCTTGTTTTAGATGTTAAGGTATCAAGTTCTTTTATTCAACAGTGAAGGTATGTTGAGCGACTTATGCATTTTTAATTGGGTGAGTAGTTGAGGCTTTGATGTAGCTTATAACTTATTAATTGGAATGTAAATGCCATATCAACAATTGAGTTTTCATATATGTATTTTTTATTCCACCAAAAGAGTTGTACATTTGCAAAACTGTAGCATGATTGTGCTTTTGACAGGACTATGAAAAAGACATTACTCTTCTCTAATAATCACTATGGCTAATCAATGTTTATGAGAAAATTAATGAATTTGAGTTATATATCCATCAACATATTTTAATATGTTACCGTAGGTTACTTGTGATTATCTTATAAGTGATCTAGGAAATTTTATACAAATAATACATAGAGCTTAAATCTGAAACATATCATCAGTTTCCACTCTTCATAATAGCAGCCTTCCTGTTTTTGTCAAGTTGAAGTTCCCTTAGATTTTTATTTCCAACCAAAAGTGCAAATTTTTACCATCTTCATAATTTTCAATATAATATTTATCAATATAATTTAATAATACCATTTAACTATAAACATTTTCACCTAAACTGTTTATCATCTTCATAATTTTTACTTGACTTCTAATATGAAAGTTTATACGTAGCTATAATTTGATTTTTCGGTGTTCTTGAGAATGAACCACGTCAACTAAAATTGAGCGGAATTTTGGATTGAAAGCCAAAATCCCATATATCAGTCACAACTCACAAACATTTATCAAATTTTAGAAAAGAAATAGTACACATAATAGTGAGTAATGAGTCATATTTTAAGATATAATAATATGTTTTCAATTTGCAAAAAAGAAAAGAGGAACAATATTACCTAATACAAAACAAATACAAGAAAACAACTCAACTTGTGAAGTATACATATCTCAAAGTGTTTTTTAAGTATAACCATTCGGTATTCACTGCCTGACTAATCCAATTTTGCACCACATCAGGAAAGCGCTCCCAATCAGATGTTTCTCCATATCTCAGAGCTTCATTTGTTGGCTGAGGTAGTGTGGGCTACGGATTTCAGTCGAACCCAATAACTTTAGTTCAAACGCCGTAGTTGTCTTGAAAACTTATTAAATATAAATAAATTATTAATTTAAAACTCAATAGCCTAAAAAATACAAATCAGAACCCATATAAATACATAGCCACAACAACCAAAACAAAGACATGTAGGCAACTTTCTATATAACATTGTTTAACTCTAATAACTAAACACCCTCAAAACTCTACTTTCCTCTTCTTTTACATAAACTTTGTTTCCAATGGAAATCAACATTGTTTAACTCTAATAACTAAACACCCTCAAAACTCTACTTTCCTCTTCTTTTACATAAACTTTGTTTCCAATGGAAATCAACTTTCAAACACACCATCATCATAAAGAATCAATCTCAATGAAGAAAGTAACCAAATTCAAGGGGAGAAAAAGAAGCAATAGTAGTAGTAACAGTAGTGACAAGTTTGTTGGTGTAAGGCAAAGGTCTTCAGGGAAATGGATAGCTGAGATTAAAGACACAGCACATAAGAAGATAAGAATGTGGCTTGGAACTTTTGGAACTGCTGAGGAAGCTGCTCGTGCTTCCGATCAAGCTGCTTGTCTCCTTCGTGGATCAAACACGCGAACGAACTTTGTTACTACTCGTGTTTCTGCAGATTCTCAACTTGCTTACAGGATCAAAAATCTTGTTGATAGTAAGAAAATTGCAAAACAAAACAAACAGGGGAACTCTGTTTTTGCTTCAGCATGTAGTACAACTACAACTACTTGTACTAGTACTAGTACCATTAGTCTATGTTGCTCGGACAAATTCGACAAGCACGTGAAAATACTTTTGAAGAGTCCGAGCAACATTACTAGTAGTGTGACTAGTAGCATCATCAGCAGCAATAGTTCAAATCCATCTAGTATAGTTGATTAAGTTTCTAGTGTGAAAATTCAAGAAAGTCATCTTCTTGATGGAAATTTAAGGGGTTATGAAAAAGTACTTAATTCTTGTTATGATAAAATAATACAAGAAAATCAACCGTTTGATCACTTATATAAGCCTACAACAACAAATGTTGCTACGACTCAGTCTCAAACAAGTTCAGGTTGGCTATATGAATCATCACAGACCACGTTTCTTCATTTAAGGTCATCTCAGGCCGACAACAACTTATATAAGCCTGATATGATAAATTGCTCAGATGGATTTGATATGAATACGTGTTCTTCACAGCCTGAAGTATCACGGGGCTTTGAATTTGCTCAAGAATTGTTAGATTTTCCCGTTTTGGGTGAGAGTAGAGGTGAAATGGGATATACAAAATTTGAGAGGATGGAAGTACAAAGACAGATATCAGCATCACTTTATGCTGTGAACAGTGTTCAAGAATACACGGAGACTGTTCATGATGATCCTGCTGATTTATCTCTTTGGGATCTTCCTCCTTTATGTTCTTTGTTATCCTAAAATTGCAACAGATTCTGAGTTAAATGCTATGAAACTTCTTTTTCTAGTATGGTGGTATCTTGATTAATTTGTGTGAACCTCGACTGTTTAGCCAGGCTACGTTCCATCCAAACAATTATAAATACTATTGATCCGGAGGGAAGGTCACAACTTACCACTTACAAGTGTTGGGTTATAAAGTTGTCTAAAAATGATAACGAAGTCTATATAATGAGAGATTGTTTGTGGTTATAATCCTTTTTACTTTCCTGTGTCTTCTTTCAACGAGAAGAACGAGTCTTGCTTAGAATTTATTAGGTAGTATTCATAGGGGGAAAAATGCATATCAGAGCCAGGTTTTGATCCTGGGACCTGTGGGTTATGGGCCCACCACGCTTCCGCTGCGCCACCTTTCACCCACCACCCCCAACCCCCACCCACCCGATAGTATTTATATAGATTATATACAATGCTTTTAGGATACTAACATTTTTGTTTACATACCGAACACAAGAAAATAAGTAAGAAATCTACTTATTTTTCAAGAAAACATTTTCCTACATACCAAACACACCCAAAGTGATTTCACAAGCAACAACTAGAATAGTTATACACCAAAGATAACATCTTTATAGAATAAAAATCCGACCTAATAAAAATTCCAGCTCAACTATTGAGAAACTACTGAATAAAAGGGGTAATATAGCAACAGCAACACAAATTCAACAAGAAAAATAAGCAGAAAAAACGCGCGGTAACAAAATTAACAAAAAAAATAACTGGGAGCATACAAAGTGGAGATGGCGGCGGTGGAGCAGCTACCGGTGCTGGAAGGCGGAGCAACTAAGCCAAAGAATGGCGGCAGGTATAACAATATAGGGTTGAGGGTTCAGAATTATTATTGGAAAAAAAACTACTCCCGCAGTCCTATATTTCTTGACAATTGATATTTTAGTCCCTAATGATTTTTCTCTTTCTGTCTGCATTTAACACTATAGTAAAGAGACATGGCATATATCAATGACATAGAAAATATGAATTGGGGGTAACTAAGAAACCACTACACAGTCACTTATTGGCTTCTTACTATGGCAAGTTCACATATCTTTCCAATCAAAGGGACTTAGATGACCATAATAGGGCCGAGGAGAGTATCAAGTGACGAGTTTATGTTTCTTTGTTCTGCAGGTTTCATCCTAATGCAGCTCCTCATGATAAGACTCCCATGAAACAATTTGTGTATGCAAGAATGCATTTTTTCTGTATGATAATAATTTTTTTACACGAAACTAATCTTATGGATAATAATGTAGTTCCCCAACGTCCAAATACACCACGGAAAGAGCAAAGGATAGCGAGAGGAACAGCCTTTCTAGCTTCACTTGTAAAGTGACACACCACATTGTGTGACCCAAAGGATAATTAAGTAAAGCATAAAAGGTAATCATTTCTAATAATGTAGTTAGAAAAGTATACAATGTAACACATGGCAGTATAAGCTTTGCACTACTACACCGATCTATATAGCTTAGAAATGGACCAAGTTTCATTTACTCGTGTTAATAACTCAATGTATATCATTAGTTCAGTTAAACCCTTATGTGTTTGTTAGTTAGTTGCCGAGTAAGGTTAGCTAGGAGCCACATCCACACTACTACATTTTTTTCTTATGCTCCATGTAATATATACTCCCTCAATCCCGATTTATATGACACTTTTATTTTTAGTCGGTCTCAATTTATATGACACTTTTATTTTAACCTCCGTACTCAGCCAAGACGGTAGAGCATACGCAGACATTAACCCTTAATCCTACCTTTTTGCCGGATAGGGAGGTTGATTCTGATATAGCCCCAGCTTAGACACTAATTACCACAAAAATTTAAGGAACAAACTAACTCTAAGCAATGAGATAAATTCAAACAAATCAGAACAATGACTTTAATTGAAAAACATGACAGCTTACCTTTTGGGGAGTAGAGTCTCTGTTGTATGTTGCTGGTGTGTAAGAGAAGCGAGAGTGACAAAACCCTAAAATTTTTATAGTAATGAGATAGAGCTCGGCCCAGTATATATTGGGCTTTCAGCTTATGTTATGTCCTGGATCCGACTCTATGTTCAGGCCCAAATTCAACAAGTAATTGCATGGTGTTCCCTTCAAATGGATGATCTCAAACTTTTGCCTTTTAAAATTGAACTTATATCTATAGAAGTATAAATTATTTACATAACTCGTGGATATTATATTGCGTAACTTATGCCCCTATAGATATAAGTTCAATTTTGAAGGCAAAAAATAAAAACGAGCACAAAATAGGGGTAAACGTTTGTCACATTCTTTTTTTTTCTATGGTTAAAAGAGTTTTTCCATTTAAAGTGACGATTTTGATTAGAGATTATTTATTTATTCAAAGTCTCCACTTGAAATAAAATTTTGGTGTGTCAAGTCACCTTATTGAATCCCTAATTAAAAAAATAACTTTTTATTTTTTATCTACGAAAATAAAAAATTGGGTATGGAATTCTGTTGACCAGAAGAAAGGTATGAGACACTTATCGAGTTCTGTGATTCTAACACAGTCACTTCGATTGGCTAATATTCAAGTTAAATTATTCTTGGATAAACGTACTTGCCTCAAATGTTGCTTATTTGTTCAAGAAGCTAAACTAAAGAAAACTAAACAAAAATTCTGATTTAACTCAACTTAATGTAGCAAAACTGCACGTCAATTCTTTATTTAAACTGTATACCGGTAGGTGAGACCTGAACTTCTCGACAGAAACGCATGAGTCAATTTTATATAAAAGAGGAGAACTTTAATAAGGTTATATAGGAAAACTCACACTAATGTTCGTTTTGTTTCATTTTCAATATATATATATATAATTTTGGTGTTCATGTACATAGATACCGGATAACTTTGTCCACCAAGGTTTACACAAATAGAAAGAAATTAATGTTTTGCCTCAGCTGGAAAAAAAATCGGCTATGGTACTCCTATTGAGAACTGAAACATTCTGAACTCTCTAAAATTTCTTGATAAAAAACAAAAATTGTAAGGATAATCAGATAAACACAAATGAATAAGAGATAAATATCTCTGAATTGAAAATTGACAAACTTTTATTTGATCTTTTATTCTAAATAATCTTCAATAGTGTGTTAAGAAATAATTGCATCTTGCTGTACAGACCTATACATGGAAATGATTCAACATGGGAAAAACTGATAAAATCTTATAAAAACTGAAAAACAACATCAACAATAATTTCAAAAATGATAAAAACTGTTAAATTATAAACACAATGCATTCACAATGATTTGGATAGAGAGAGCGCCGACTTACCTATCGAGGAGAAGAGTTCTCAATTGTATGCTGCTGCGTGGTAGAGAAGGGAGAAGGACAAAACCCTAGAAAATTTAGAGTAGGGTGAAAGGAGGTAGGGTCATTTGCACGTTTGCCGTTCAAATGGACTGATCTTTCCGGGAATAAATTTTTCCGTGATCCAACAAAAATTATGTCGAATTCACCGATTAACTTATGCCCCAAAAGACATAAATTCTATTTGAGGGGAGGGGTGGGAAACTAAAGACCAATTCATTTGAAGGGCTTCAAATAGGCCAAGTAATTGCACAGTGTCCATCCAATGGACTGGTCTTTAATTTTTGCCTTCAAATAGGTTGGTCTTAAAATTTTGCCCAGAATTTATACTCTTAGGCATAAGTTCTTTAAGTAACTTAAGGATATTATGATGTGTAACTTATGTCCATGTAGGCATAAACTTAGTTTTGAAGCGCACAAATTAAAGACCAGTCAATTTGAAAGGCAAAAATAAAAGACTAGCACAAAATAGGAAAAAAGTGCAAATGTTGGTCTTTAACTTCTGCCCTTCAAATGGACTCGTCTTTAAAAAAAATCTTCAAATGGATTGGTCTTTAAATTTTCCCTTCAAAATCAAGAAATTGCACAGTTCTCCCTTCAAATAGCCGGTCTTTAATTTTTTTCCCCTCAAATGAAATTTATGCCTTCCGGAAAATAAGTTCCATTCGAGGGAGAAAAAAATTAAAAACCAACAGAAGTGCAAATGACTCTTTTAAAATAAAACTTATGCTTAGTGGATAGTAAATTATTTAAGAACCCCAATATAATTTATAAATATTATAATATTAAAATATAAATTTATAACTCTGAAAAATAAGTATTTGTTTTGAGGGACAAAAATTAAAGACCAACACAAAGACAAAAGTAAAAATGACCCTATGTTATGTCCTGGATTCGACTGTATAGTCATGCCATAAGTGGCGACTCCATAGAGACATCCTTCTCGACAGAAATAAAGAAAATACAACCAACTGTCTGCTGCTCCTCGGCAACAGTTTTCACTCCGTCCGCTATTTCTTCGCTGATAGCGTTTTCCGACAGTCTCATGCGGTCCTTCCCCTTTCTTATTTTTCCCTTCTCTTGCTCTGTTTTGTAGATACATCCTGGTTCTATCTCTCCATTCTTCTGCCTAGCAGCCAGGTACTTAAAGTTTTCCGGCAGTGAACATTATTTTTCGACGTGTGAATATGTTCTATCAACCTAGAGTTGATACCTCCAGTTGCTCGTACCCAATATTTGTTCTTTATCCTTGTAGTTAAATTTTGCGAGTTGCGTTTTATTGAATCTTGACTTTACATTCTTGTCTTTATTCTTCTTGTCATTTATTTTATCATTATGGTTTGTACATGTAGTAGCTTGACTTGCCTCTAAATTCTTGCTAACTTGTGCTTTAGTATTGGTTCCTGTGTGTTAGTGTTAACCTTTGACTAGTATTTTTTTTTGCTTAAGTAATTTTGGTGAATGATGATAGACTAGGGTCATATTGTCTTTCCATTCATCTTGAATTTGAATGGATGTGTGAGAGAGGGAAGTAGGAATCTGTGCCGTTTGAGAAATTTTCTGGCACATTGATCAGCTTGATGCCTTAGGTAGCCGCATGAAATACAAAGCAACTTCCCCTTCATATAATATTTGTTGGCGATGTTATTATTATCCAAGAAATCATTAACAATCTTATGAAGAAGAAAGAAAAACAAGATGGTATGATTTTTAAATAGATTTACAAAAAGCGTTTGATAGGTTCGTGTTATACATTGATGTTGTCTCTAGCCCTAGTAAAAACTTCAAATGGATCTGGGAGCTCAATTGGCCATAAAGTTAAATATTTTATTTGGCAATGTTACCATGATAGACTGCCAACAAGAGCATACCGTAATCATCTAGACACAAATATGAATGACATGTGCCCTATCTGCCGCAATGAAACTGAAACTATCACTCACATTTTCAAACAATATCCTCTAAATAGTCATGCGTGGGAAATTTACAATTCAAATTCACCACAATTCGTCTGGATCCAGTACGACCCATCACTTTCACCACGATAGCATGCTTGGTTGCAGATTCCATTATGCAAATGCAGAATATATTTGTATGAAACCATATCGGATAACACTTAAAAGAGGTGTCAAATGACCAAAAGAACCACAACAAAACCTAGCAGTCTATTATCTCATAAACCAATAATACTCTAAGGAACATTCAATATTCAGAAGAAAAATTCATTCCAACATTTTCACCTATTAAATCATTTGATCAGAAGTATATCCATGATCTAAATTAGTGTGTTCATAACGCCTCTGGGCCTATTACACCTCCGCAACAACTGGTGTGGGACTTAGTTTAAACTTTAAACAAACACTTGAGAAATTTTTAGAACTATCCTTCACCATGTTTAACAGTCTGCAATCTATCTATTTTATAGCCAACTCTAGCCACTAACTAACCGCACTGCGGCTCCGTTTGGTACAACTTATTAAAAAAACTTATAGGAGTAGAGTTTTTTCAAGTATAATTTTTATCAAAAAGTTTTAGGTGTTTGGTTGTTAATAAAAAAATATTTTGTATAAAAAACAAAAAAATCTAAAGCCAAAAGAAGCTCTACTCCAAAAAACTCAAATTTTGGGCTTATGGAATAAGTGCTTATTTTAAAATAAGTTCTACTCCTTTTTAAAAATAAGCTCAACCAAACACCTCTCAAAATTTCAATAAGTGCTTATTTTAAAAAATAAGCACTTATGAGCTTAAAATAAGTTCAACCAAACAGGCATGCATCTATGACATTTTTCAATCATGTGCTTCTCACGTGACTCCTTTAATAAAACAGCATGTGAACAATGTTGGAAATTTACTAGACGTGAAATATAGTTGATCCTATTAATTATGACTCGAATAATTGGGACCCCGCATGTCGGAAACATTGTTTTCACACACGTGTACATAATGTACCAAAGATTGCAAATTTCCTTAGTGGAAAAGATACTGGTACGTATACGAATTATTTGAGACGTAAGATGATAGACGGTTATTGACCAAATGACAGTGATTTCACGTTGGTAAATGAAGGAAGAAGTGTATAGTGTGTTAAAAGATGAGACAAGTCATGAATCGTCGCGGCAGCGACCGCGTAGTCTTTGGGATCGCAGGTCGCAGCCGTGTCTCCGAAAATATGGCCGCGGCGCTCTCGCACGTCGCGGCCGTGACCATTTTCATCTGATTGGAGAAGAATGAAGACTGACGTTTGGGCTGACTTTGGAGTATTAACTCTCCATTATTTTGCTCATGAATTCAGCCATTACTTGACTGAATTGCAACTCCATATTCATGGTCATTACTTGGTCATTCAAAGCCATAAATTGGCTAGTTGGAGGGTCTTATTCTCAACACTATAAAATGATGCCTTGAGATCATTTGCAAAATACACTACACTTAGAAAATTTCCAGCAAATTTGTCTTCCTCTCTAGCAAGATCCAAACACTCACAGATCCTTCTTCATAGCGAACACTTGAGTTTTCCTTTAGTCATTTGTTTGATTGCGGTTTTATCTTCGGAGGTAAATTGCTATTACACCATAAAAGAAATATACGGGGCAATATTATCTTAAGAAAAACCTGAATATCAGTAGACTCCACAAGCCTTCGTATTATCTAACCACCAGATTTTCGTGTTGTTGGTTTCCATTTCCGTTGGTACACATTTTACTCACAAAAAATACCACTACTAAAAATGCGCCGGAATGAAAATTCTAAGAGAGGTCCATCAAAAATGGCGCTTTTTCGATGGACATTCCATTGGGAATCCCATATTTCCAATGGTTACAACTCCCTTGAATTTTTTCATTGCGAATATAATTCACCTATATTTAGTAGTGACGTGTTGTGCTATTATTAATGTGATGTGAATATTGTGTGCAAATAAGATTTTTGCGGATATATATTATGCATTCATTTATTTGACGTAAACATGAGAGTGACAAGAGTTTGTTTGGCTTTTTGGAAACCAAAATTCTTCATTTTCCCTTAAAACCCCCACATTTTTCGGTATTTCTCAAATTGGTTTTGTGGAAATATGCCTTGTATCCGGGCATATTAGGTTTCTACTATGTTTAGGAATCCTTTTCTTTGATATTAGGTTTATACAATGTTTAGGAATCCTTTTCCTTTTTTGTTTGGAAAACTTTTCCTTAGTTTGTGTAAGGGGTACTCTATATAAACCATAGGTCATAACCTAATAAGCACTCTGAAATAGCAATCCTCAAGATCAATAAAGCTTTTATCTCTTTCTGCCTGTGGACATAGCTAACACGTTAGTGAACCACGTTAAATCGTTTGTGTCCTTTACATTCATTATTATTCTTTCTTCTGTTTAATTGCTTCCGCTATAACAAATTGATATCAGAGCCGAATTTGTTTGTTTGAAAGATGTCTGGAATGAATGTGAAAATTGACAAATTTACGGGGATAAACAGTTTTAGTCTGTGGCAGATCAAGATGCGAGCCTTGTTAAAACAACAAGGATTTTGGGCGCCGCTTGCTAGGAAGCAGACAAAACTCATTAACGCTGAGATGGCCATTATGGAAGAGAATGCTCATTCAACAATTACGTTGAGCCTTGCTGATGATATTATCACTGAGGCCGCGGAGGAGGAAACTGCGCAGGGTCTATGGGTCAATCTCGAGAGTCTTTATATGACGAAGTCCTTAACCAACAAGTTGCTTCTGAAGCAACGCGTGCTCGGGCCATTTAACGCAGGAAGGTATGCCTCTTCGAGATCACTTAGATCAACTAAACACAATCTTGTTAGAGTTGCGTAATATTGATGTGAAAGTTGTGGATGAGGATGCTGCATTGATTCTGTTAGTATCTTTATCATTATCGTACTAAAATTTCGTATAGTCGTTCATTGTTGGAAAAGATTTTGTGTCTCTAGCGGAGGTGAGATCGTCTCTCCATACTAGGGAGTTGCGCTACAAGCACTACCGTACACGTGCGGATAATCAGCCGCAGGTTAGTAGCCAGTGGAAGTCATGGACATAGAAATCCGGGGGAGAAGAAGTTCAAGAAACCATTTTCTAAAGGTCCAAAACCAAATGATGTCAGAATTCGTAGCGAGAAGGGACACCGAAATCGATTGTCCCAAGAAGAGCAAAGAATAATCCGACAGTATCGCCGTAGAAACACCAACTCTGAAGATGATATTGGTCTAGTTGCTAATGAGTACACGCATCACAATGATGTGTGGATCCTCGATTCAGCAGCATCTTACCATATATGTCCGCGCACGGAGCGGTTTACAACCTATGAGCAAGTGGATGGTGACAATGTTTCTATGACTGACGGTTCTGTTTGCAAAACGGTTGGGATATGCTCTATTAAAATTCAGACACATGATGGTAAATTCTGCACATTGAATGACGTCAGGCATGTTCCATCCATGACAAAGAATCTGATATCATTGAGCATGTTAGATAGCAAGGGGTTCAAATTTCGAGGTGGAGTTCTATATGTCTGCAAGGATTCAAATGTGGTTCTGAAGGGCATAAAACATGGTACCTTGTATTTCCTTTAAGGTTCTACATTATCAGGTTCTGTTGCTGTTGCATCCTCAGAGGTTGATAAAGAAAACTTGACCAAGTTATGACATATGAGGCTTGGTCATATGTGTCACGACCCGACCCGACGGGCCACGACTAAGTGCCATAATGACGTCATTATACTGACCTATCACATAATCAGACTGACACTAAGGACAATATAAAATCCAAACAACTCATGTCCACGTAGGCAAGCCGACAAGACTGCTTTTACACGCGGATGAACCTGTCTTCCGAGGGAGTCACAACCAGTCAATATATCAAATAGGCGAGCCGACAAGGCTGCCACTATATACGGAACATCCCCACAAAAGAAAATGAAGTATAACGATACAACTGACCAAAACATGATACAATCCATACACGTACCCACAACTGTCTACAAACCTCTAAGAATACGATAATGAAATATGACGGGACAGGGTCCGTCGTGCCCCTAAATGTGGATAAGTCAAAAACAAAGTTCTGTACCAAAATGACAAGCTCCGAATCAAAGGAGCTTTCCAAATCATGACGGCGAACCTGACCGAGGATCACCATATCAACACCAGTACTGCGGCATTGAACGCACCAGGAAAGGGGTCGACGTAAATAATGTACTGAGTATGTAAAACATGAAATACTGTAATTGAGATCATAAGTAGCCAACATATAACGGGAGACCATTATAATAATCAGAATCCAAATCCAACTGTGTCGTAAACAATAATAGTCATTTGTGTCTTATAAAAATGAGAGTCAAGTCAAAAATCATGAATGCATGTCCATAAAGTCATCATATACATATATACCTATAACGTAATCCGGCCCTCTAGTGCGGGACTCGGTGGAATCATATCATAACCCGACCCATAATGGGACTCGGTGAAGTCATCATCTCATCTATGGATCCATCCTACGTAACTCGACCCTCTAGTGAGGGACTCGGTGAACAATGCAAGGTTGCGCACGAACATAAGCCGGCCCGGGACTCGGTGGGGTGAAGTAATAACACTTAGCACGAGTAGATATCATGAGCAACCATATGCAATTAAAAATCATCATTTGACTCTCGATAACATCATCATAATAAACTCTTTTATTGAAAATCATAGGCACTTATCATAACAATTATCTTTTAAAACTAGACTTTGTAGGAATCACGTACGTCCGCCATACTTTCATTAAAATCATGTCAAAAGAAAGAAGGAAGAGTTTCACATACCTTATTGTCGAACTAACCAACTCTATACTTAAAACTCGTCTCAATTAGCACTTCAACCTATAACAATAGCAACTCGTTCGTCAACTTTATGATTTCTAGTATAAGTTATATTGAATGACGACTCTCTTTTCTATAAAAATTCGGACAACACTTTCCCTATTTATACGCACATCCACAACTTACAACAAATGCCATCAATACCATTTAACAAGTCACAACTCAAAGATATAACCAAACATAATCCCAAATACTCCATATACGCCATCATAATACATTCCTTTTCTTTTCGTTCATAGAAAACAACAACTATGACAACCAAGGGAACTTATACACTTATTTCTCATGTTAATCCATCCTCTTAATTCATATCAAATCAACCCCTAAACAATCCATATACCAACAATAACAAGAATATAAAGTAACACCTTCCTACACTTTAATTACTTTAAGACATGTACTAGTAATTACCACAACGTATTTATAAGTTCATAGCTTATATTTCCATCATTATAATTTGACAAAAACAATCCCTAACACACCATCGTCGAGCTCACGATTTCTGGACAGTTTTCGGTCCAATCAAGCACAACAATTAAAATTCTCAATTCTTCTCTTAACTCTTTAAAATCTAATTACATATTTCAATATTATCATATAAACAACTATAACTTTAACATCAAGATTTATTTTCAATTCCAACATGCAAGGCAGCGACGAACTTAACAACGCAACAATCGAACACGACAACTCCAAAATTTGTAAAATTAATCTCAAAATCGGCTACAACACCCAACAATCACATGCATTATCTTAAATTCCAAGTTCTCTTTATCAAGAGTTTATCCTTTAACTACAACATCATTTAATCTTCCAAATATTCAATGAAAATAAGAATTTTTACCTTAATTTTCAAGCCAAAACAGTCCATGAAAATCGGTACCCACAGCCCTTGTTCTTCACCATTTTGTACCATTTCTTCCACTCCAAATGACATGCATGAAATCTACAAGTTTAATCCATCTTTCTTACATGTTTTTCTTCCAATTTTTCATCTACAAAAAATTGAAAATTTCTAGGCAAAAGTTGGGCAGTGGCCGTGACCCACTGTTTGGGGTTTAATCTTGGCTTTAGAACTTGTAGAAGATCTTTATCTTGTGAAAGGGGAGTTAATTTAGCCTTAAACTTGGCTATGGAAATGGTGAGAAGAGAAAGAAAATATGTTGGTGAAGAGGATGAGAGATATGAGAGAAGTGAGGGATGAGTTTGAATTAATGTAAAATGAAATGATGGGGAGATATAGGTTGAAGTAAAATCTGAAAAAGTGTGCCATGCTTCACACGTTTTTTGAGACAATTGTCTCTATTAAAATTAATCACACAATTAATTAATCTCCACTTAATCAATTATATACATAAAATCTGAAAATTCGATGTCCTAGTCACATTACACACGACACTAAATCCATACCACATGTATTGCATCCAAAATTATTTTGGATCGCACCCCGTATGTATACTAATTTCCTTATTAGCATATGTAAGTATACTTTATTTTCAATACTTGAATCTTATTTTCTTAATTACACTTTCAAATTATCGCCCCTAATTTTACGAGGTGTAACAATATGAGCGAGAGAGAGATACAAATTCTGTCAAAAGAAGATCTTTTTTGTGGTCACAAAGTCGAGGACCTTAAGTTTTGTAAACACTATGTATTCGGGAAATTACATCACAGCAAATTTCTCAAAGCAATACACAGAACAAAAGACACACTTGATTAGGTCCAACTGACAAAATTGTTGCAACGTCTAAATAAGTATTTGCTTATTAGGGGGGGAGGGAGGGGGGGGGGGAGAAGAAAAGTATTTGCTTACAAGCAATAACAGGAAAGTCCCAAGTTGTTGCAACGTCTAAATAAGCCCATTATTAGGATGTATCATTAGGTCCAACTGACAAAATTCCTTTAGCTCATATAACTAATGGGTCTATATTGGTCCACATTGGTGATATTGGGCCCATAAAATCCAACTCAAGTGCATCTTCTTACCCAATGGCCCAATTCTTTTTCGTCATTTTCTTGAAGGCCATATTAGCACTTTTAATCTCTCAAATATCGACAAATTTTAATTTGTATTCTTGTGATTTATGATTAAGTATGTTTAACCTTCAATTAATAGATATATGCATTTTTAATCCCTCAAATTGTGAAGCTACACAAATTTAATGAATTATTAATTATTAAAAAAATTCAATTATTGATATTATGCTAAATTTTGTATCTTCACTCTATTGAGGATGATGTAGTTCAAAAATAATTTAAATGATCACATAGTTCCACTATAAAAGAATAAAATTACACATTTAATTAACTAACGATGAAATATACTATAACAATATATCCGGTGAAATCTCACTAAATGAAGTCTAAATATACTAAATCAAAAGTACTGTTATATCAAAGAAAGGAAAAACAAAATGAAGAAAGAAGGAAAACAGATAGTGTCGAAGAAGCCCATTCGGTCGAAGTTGGCCGAATTGGTCCAAATCCTTAGCGTATTATGGAATTTGATCACTGATTATAGGAAATCCGCACAAATCTCCTTATTTAGGATGGTTTTTAATTTTTGTCCATCAAATTTAAAATATTTAATCTTTGATTTTCGTATAATAGTCTAAAGTTTTGAGTTTCAATCCTGCTCATGCAAAAATTAAATGAAAATTTGCAAGGTAGAGATTTTATAGCAAAAATAGACATATTCGGAAAAAAATAGGCTTATTCGGCTAGATTTGTCATAAGGCAAATTTTTACCCAAAATTAGGCCTTAAGTCAAAACTCTGTCTTAAAAGCAAACTTATGAGGATATAAGCCTAATTAATAGGCCTAATTTTGCCCAAATAGACCTAATTTTATGACAAAACTTCTGTCTAGCGGATTTTTTTTTAAATCTTTGTCCGAGTAGGATTAGAACCCGAAATCCTTGAATTTTTAGACAAAAGATAAGATTTAAAAATTCCAAATTTCAAGAACAAAAATTAAAAATCAGTGTCTTTTAAGGAATTCCACGCAAAAAAGCTCAATATACCAAACGATTAGTATAGGCTTAAAGGCTAGAGAGAGCCCAACCAAGTAAAAACTGAACGGAGTATTACTTTCACAACTGTGAAGTGGAGTCAACAATTTCTCACTTTACTCAACTTAAATCATTATACTTGTAAAATCTTCGAGAAATTATTTTTTGTATTTAGTAGTTTGTGTCTGATTAACAAATTTCAAATAGAATTGTACTCACAAAGATTTATTAATAAAATCTCTTTTTCTTCATATATTTTGTGGTTGCAATTTTTTTTCCGTAACTTAATAAATAATAAACTTGTTGCAAACAAATTTAGTCTTAGAAAGAATTTGTTTGCGACAAATTTATTAAGTTTCGAATCATAATCTGCGACCATAAATAAAATATGAAGAAAAAGAAATTTCATTGATAAATCTTTGTGAGTACAATTTTATGTATTTCATTGATTATTCTCTCCAAAATTTTCCTTTATTCTAGACTTGAAGCAACGTCTTTCTCGAACTTAGAATATTGTGAATCTACTTGTGATGTATTTGATCGCCAAAAACTTTGGACCACACTTAGTCGTTTCATATGAATCTCTGAAAAGAACTTTGTTGATAGCTTCTTCCTTGTTCTAAAACTACATAGTTGATGTTTGATCTTTCCTTGAGAATGCGTTCAATCATGTTAGTTATCAAGTCTATCACAAAAATTATGTGATAAAGTCATAAAAATGTATGTATTTGGCTACCTGATTCCTCCGGTTTTAATTGGTGATCAACAAATCATTTGAACATGTGTTATCATTTTGTTAGTCTTAGATTTGCCTGGAATGACATGACTGAATACATGGCATGAATTGGGTCTTCATATGAAATGAACCTTATGTTGAGAATTAATAAAGTGGGCTTAGGTAATTTGTGAAGTACAAATTATTTTTGTCAACCCAAACATATCTAAGAATTAATCCAAATTTAATATAGATCAGACCCAATATTTTTATTTTATGCGCTTCCAGATACATACGTGTTATATGTATATAAAAGGCAGTAAAATACATTAAACTCTCGCTATCCGCTAGATTTGGAGAAGAGTCAGACCACAAGGGTCTGTTGTACGCAGTCTTACCTTATATAGGTTGTTTCCACGACTTGAACTCATGACTTCTGATTACATGACAATAATTTTACCAGTTACTCCAATACTCTCATTTCATGTATATATGTATATTTTAAACTAACTTTAGAGGGCTTATAAAACAAAATTCAGATGGCTTATCTAGTTATCTAATTAACAAATATTGTAAAATAAAATATCAGAAACGTTAATATATTGTAAAGTTAAATATCAAAAGGGGTTTTAATTTTTTTGCCCAATCTTTGTAGTGTTTGGTCAAGGTTTTGGAATCATTTAGGTGCATAAGATGCTTCCTTTCACCAAGCAAAAGGTGCTTTTTAACAATAATGAGATTTATAATTATTACATATATATAAAAAATTGTAGTACTACTAATTAATAAATGAAGAACAAAGGTGTATTTTTTAGGTTCTGACACACAGAATCTCTAATCATCAAGATAGTCAAACAGGCAATGATCAGAGAACACCCCATAATACTCATTAAAGCAGAAAATACTCTTATTAAAACTTTTTTTCATACCTAAAGTCGAACCCGTGATATCTGATTAACGGTGAGGTATTTGATCCATCTCATCACTCGCCACAAGTTCACAACTAGTGATGACAATTTTAATTTTCAAGAATTGATTACATTAAACTTCAAAGCTTAAAAAATCTTCACATAATAGTACTTTTAAGTCTTGTATATGATTTTTTTTATCCATACTCATATTTTATTTTCTTAAAATATTGAAGAGTTATTACTAATAAAATAGAATTAATACAAACATGCATAAACTGTTATTCCCATTGGGTGGCAGGTGGGATCCAAAGAGATAATTTCAATATTCAATTATGAAAGCCTCAAAATGAGTGGATCCCACACACTTCTTCGGTCAAAGGTTTTATTTTTAATTTTTAATTTTTTTGTCAAGAGCATCACATAGTGAAAACTGACCCCCATAGTGGGTCAGCTAACAATATCATCATCAATATAAGAAAGGAAAGGTAGCAAAATTAACAAAGTAATGAGTATTGTGTTCTTCATTTAAGGGTCATTTGGTCCGTGGGTGGAATAATTAATCACAATATAAAATACCCCATAAAATAATATTTTTTATCTCAATTTAAATTCCTAATGTTTGATGTTAATTATCGAAATTCAGTAGTTATTACTGGAATATCAATGTATGTGAAGACAATTTCTGATGAAGATAAAGAGAATGATATGTGAAAGCTTTTCTGGAATTATCTATTATGAAAGCTTAAAACGTACACAATGAGTCTCCAACACTATTAATACAAGAAGTAGAAAGAAAGTAAAGAATACTACACTTAAGTCCCACATTTTAACTATTGTGCTCTAAGATATTCTAAGTAATCAAAATACCACATATCACTTAATAAATTAAAAAACCCCCCCCCCCCCCCCCCCCACCCCACAAGCTAGGAGGTAAAAATAAGTTCTTCATTCCTAGCTTGGAAAGAAGATGAGCATGTTGTCCTGGCAACAAGGCTTTGTTAAGCATATCAGCAGGCTGATAATCAGAGGATACATATCTGATAAAGATTGTTACACCCCGTATTTTCAAGGGCATTAGATCGAGAACGTGATCAAGGAATTATGATTTGAACGTTGGAACTTGTAGTAGAAGAAAAGATTAAGTGAGAAAATGCGTTCTGTGAATTTAAGGCGACAGATCATGCGCTAAAGCGCTGGACCGCGGTCTTTGAAACTTTAGGGGTTGCGGGACTTTATGCCGCGCCATACCACGGATCGCGGTACACAACTTCAGTGAGCCAACAGAACTTTCGGCACCGCGTGTCGTTGAAAGCGATCTGCGCGCATGCGGAAATGTCACGATTTTTGGCTAAGTGTGGGAGATATTTTGTGAAAGGTGACTAATGGGAGGGTGACATGTGTCATCCACTTGTCTTGAAAGACAAATATCTATATAGAGATATAGATGCAAGACTTGCTCATTTTTACAAAAATCTTCATCTCTTCCAAAGCTCTCTTCTCTATTCTCTTGCCTTGAATTTCGAAAATCCCAAGAATTGCAAGAACAAGAGTTGAGTATTATCCAGGATTTAGAACCCTAGTCAAGTCCTAAACCAAGTTAATTCTCCAAGATCCTCCAAATACATTTTGGGCCAAGAAAGGGTATTGAAAACCCTAACTAGTTTATTAACTTTTTGGGAGTAAAACAAGAAGGGAAGATGGTTATAAGCTTGTAGAGGATGCACGAGTGTGATTGAAACTTGAAGAATTGGAGCTAAGACAAAACTATGGACCGACTTTAAGTGGACTGTTTGGACGATTTTGGGCAATATTAAAGGTAAAAATTGTTCTTCCTCTTGAAGTAATTGAGAATTATATGATATTGTAATTGATAGATGAACTTGTGTTAAGTAAAATTGATAATAAGAAGTGTGTGTCACAGTTTTGGCATGTTAGCCGATTGTGGACATTTTTTAGTATGTTGGTTGTTGTTGTTGTTATCGTCGCCGATTGCATGATGACTAATTGAAGAAAATCCGGTTATTACAATTTGAAACTGTTTATATATAAGTGTTGAAATGAGAATTGAATATAAGGAAATGTGAAAAGGACTTTAGTATTGATTGTTGGAATAGAGACTGTTTTATATGAATTTAGAGGCCGGATTAACATGAGAATTAGGTGTGTAATTCCCTTTGGTTGCTATTTTGTCATTCCATTAATTGGTGCCTTGGTTGTTGATAAAATTGGACTTATTGAAAGGTCGAAAAGTACGTACAAATAAGGGAAATGCTGCCCAAAATTTTATAGAAAAGGAGAATCATTAATTGGTATTAACCTACACTAGTAAGCATAAAGTTGATAGAAGTGTTATTGTTATTATAGGTTGAAGTCCTACTTGTGGCGTATTCTATTTAGCGTGTGGTTTAGCCAATAAGGTATGTGAATTCTTCCTATCTTTATTTGAGCATGAACTTTATAAAATGAGTGTACGGTGGACGTATGTGTTTTAAATGAATCTAGATTTCATGTGGTACATGAGGTGATAGTAACTTGATTTTAAAAGTATACTTGTCTTGATTTTAAAAGTATAAGTCACTTGATTTTGAAAGTGTAAGTGCCTTGATTTTAAAAGTGTAAACTTGATTTTAAAAGAGTAAGTGACTTGATGTTGCAAGTCAAGTGCCTTGGGATTTTATAAAGGAAATGATGTACGACAGACGTACATGGTACTTTTGGGTTCAAGTCCCTAATATTACATGAGATGGTAATGCCATGGGGTTTCTCTAAAATGAGAGTCATTCTATTTATTCTAATGAGAGTCAAAGATTATTTAACTTGCATATGTTTGCTCATGATAGCTATTCGTGCAAGTGTTATATTCCCACATCACCGCGTCCCTCACTAGAGGGCCGGAAACATTATTATATTATTTACCTGGACATGCTACCGTGATGTTGAAATTCCATGGGCATGCTTTCGTTATATTATTTCCTGGACATACTACCGTGATGTTGGAATTCCATGGGCATGCTTCCATTATATTATTCCATGGACTAGCTCTCCATGATGACATGCTACCGTGATGTTGAAATTCCATGGGCATGCTTTCATAATGCGGGTTCAATTCACATGAGTAGTATTGCATAATGATTCTGAGGGCGGGTGTCCTTGATTTTGACATGGCTTTTATATGTTGAAATGGTACAATCGATTTCATATTTTGAAATGGTACACTTTTAAAAGGGCATATTTTAAAAGGTACAATTTACTCTCATTACACTTATTTTATTAAGGCACTGTTGTACTGGTATTTTGATTTTCATACTTGTCTCATGTTATCTATTGGACTGTTATGATCTCATTTACAATACTTATTGTTTCACTTACTTGGTACATCTTTCGTACTGACCCCCTTTCCTCGGAGGGATGCGTTTCATGCCGCAGGTGTAGGAACACAGTTTGGTGATCCTCACTCTTAGGATCTCTACTCAGATTTTTAGGAAGCTCCATTATTTCGGAGGCTTGTCTTTTGGTACGGATCCCTGTTATTGTAGATTTATGTACATTCAGGGGTATGACGGGGCCCTGTCCCGTCATAGTTTATTTTCCAAACTCTTAGGTGCAGATTCATATGTGAAATTTGGACTTGCGGGAGTTGTATATACTGTTGGCCATTTTGTACTACTGTATTGTCGGGTTATTCCCCTTATATATAGCGGCAGTCTCATCGGCTTGCCTTGTTGCTACATATACAATTTTCCATTTATTATTTGACATATGTCTTATATGAGATGTGAGGGTATAAGAGGGGGGTGCCCGGGGTTTGGGTCATGACAAAAGTGGTATCAAAGCAGTTAGTCTTCGGAATGTCTACAGACCGTGTCTAGTTGAGTCTTAGGTATGGGTATGTGTGCACATACTTATACACAGGAGGCTACATGATATTTAGGATTGGTTTCTATTCTTCTCACTCTGAGATACGTCAGATAGGGATCATCCTAATAACACAGCTCTACGGAAGGCAACAGTGGCCCAGAAGGGCAAATCAGCAACATGAGATGCTAGTCAGACTCAGAGAGTTACTAGGGCACAAGCCTAGTCTATGGCTGAGGGTGTTCGTCAGACGGCTAGTTCTGTTACGCTGCCATTTCTAGAGGAGCTTAGAGCAGCTCCAGAGTCCCCGGCACTTGAGCCTCCAGTTCCTCAGCCAGGGGCAGAGGATAGAGACATGAGGGGTGCAGTCCAGCTGCTGGCTAAGATAGTAGCAGGACAGACTTACAGACAAGAGTCGGTAGCTAACCCCAGAGCAGATAGTTTGAGAGTCCGAGACTTCTTGAGTTGTAGTCCGCCAGAGTTTTATGGGTCGAGGGCCGAGGATGATCCTCAGGAGTTCATCCGCCAGATACAACGGACGATGAGGGTGATTAAAGCTTCGGAGACCGAGTCGGTCATTTTGGCTTCATACCGGTTGCGCGATGTAGCAGTTATTGGTTTGAGTCGTGGGAGCTGTCTAGGGGCGAGGGTGCTCCTCCAGCTGTGTGGGACGTGTTCACAGAGACCTTTCTTGACCACTTCTTGCCTCTTGAGATGAGGAGAGCCAGGGTTGACAGGTTCTTGACTTTGAGGCAGAGTGGAAGGACAATTAGAGAGTTTAGCCTGGAGTTGGACTTGTTGGCTCGGTACGCACCCACTAAAGTTGCGGACATGGCATATAGGGTGTACCGATACATGATGGGGCTAGACCACTATCTGATTAATGGGTACATGGCGGTAGCTCTTCATCCGGGCATGGATATTGCTCGTATCTAGCCGTATGCACAGGGAGTTGAGGAGCGAAATAGAGGGTGACAACCAGATAGAGATCATTATAGGGATCATCCTAAGAGGGCCAGGACGGCAGGGTTTTCGGGTGAGTTTTGAGGCGGGCAGCCTTGGCAGCAGGTGAGGTATGCATCTCAGCCAGCACATAGTGCTCATCTACAGTCTTCAGGCAGGATTTTTGACCCTACAGGGTATTCGGGAGCAGGTCAGGGCTCCAGGGCGTCGGGTTCACATATGTACCGGGGTCCTAGTTGGGCAAAGCCACCTTTGCCTCAATGTGCTCGGTGTGGTAGGTCCCATTTTGGAGAGTGTCGTTCTGCTCCGGGAGCCTGTTATTCTTGCGGCCTTTAAGGCCATTTGAAGAAGGAGTGTCCATACAGAGGTGGCACATATAGTATGACTCAGTCCACTAGATCAGCTATTGGGTCATCATCTTCTATAGCTATGCGCCCCGCAGGGCAGGGTGTCCATGTGTTTGCAGGCCATGGTAGGGGTCGTGCCAGATGTTCTAGTTCTAGCGGTCCTCCGAACCGCATTTATGCCTTGGCCAGTAGACACGATCTGGAGGCTTCGTCAGATGTCGTCATAGGTATATTATTGATCTCTCTCTGTGACGTATATGCTTTGATAGATCCAGGTTCTACTTTTTCCTATATATCTCCTCTTATTGCTGGTAGAATATGAATAGAACTTGAGTCGATAGAACCATTCGAGGTAGCTACACCGGTAGGTGATTCGGTGGTGGCTAAGCGGGTGTATAGGAATTGCCCGGTGATTATATACAATCGTCAGACCCTAGCAGACTTGATAGAGTTGGATATGACAGATTTTGATGTCATTATGGGTATGGATTGGTTGGCTTCCTGTTATGCCAATGTCGACTGTAGGGAGAAGTTCGTCCGATTCCAGTTTCCCGGTGAGCCGATATTAGAGTGGAAAGGGAATACTGCATCGCCGAGGGGTAAATTTATTTCGTACCTCAAGGCAAGGAAGATGGTTAGAAAGGGGTATATCTACCATTTGGTTCGGGTGTTCGATACGGAAGCTGAGGTACCAGCTCTTCAGTCAGTTCTGGTTGTTAGTGAATTCCCGGATGTATTCCCTGATGATCTCCCAGGCATTCCTCCAGAACGGGAGATAGAGTTCTGTATTGATGTTCTGCCAGATACCCGACTGATATCCATTCCTCCGTATAGAATGACACCTGCTGAGTTGAAGGAGTTGAAGGACCAACTTGGAGACTTGCTGGAAAAGGGCTTCATTAAGCCTAATACATCTCATTGGGAGCACCAGTATTGTTTGTGAAGAAGAAGGATGGGTCACTGCGGATGTGTATTGACTATAGGCAGCTGAACAAGGTAAGCATCAAGAATAGGTATCCCCTCCCCAGGATTGATGAATTGTTTGACTAGTTGCAGGGTGCTAGGTATTTCTCGGAGATAGACCTGCGTCCGATTATCATCAAAGCGGTTAGAGGCGGATAATCCAAGATCGCATTCGGGACCCTGCAGACGCATTATGAGTTCAGGGTGATGTCTTTTGGGTTGACTAATTCTCCAGCAGTGTTTATGGATTTATTGAACCGGGTGTTCAAGCCATTTCTGGATACGGTTGTTATAGTATTCATTGATGACATCCTGGTTTATTCTCGTTTAGAGCAGGAACATGCGGACCATTTGAGGACAGTACTTGGGGTCCTCCAGCACCGGCAGTTGTATGCCAAGTTTTCTAAGTGTGAGTTCTGGTTGACCTCAGTGGCATTTTTGGGGCATATTATCGGGGCTGATGGTATTCGGGTGGATACCTAGAAGATTGAGGCGGTGAAGACATGGCTCAGACCTACTACACCTACGGAAGTGTGCAGTTTTCTGGGGCTAGCGGGGTATTACCGGAGGTTTGTGGAGAAGTTTCCTCGATTTCAGCGCCTTTGACTAGGCTGACTTAGAAGGCGGCTAAGTTCCAATGGACAGATACTTGTGAGAAGGGCTTCCAATTATTGAAGGATAAGTTGACGACGACTCCAGTTCTTACTCTTCCTGTGTCGCATATTTGGTTTGGTTAAGTGTAGTTAAGGAGACTATGCCGAGATTTGTTTAGCATGAACCTGTTATGAACATTCGGGACGAATGTTTCTAAGGGGGGAAGGATGTTACACCCCATAGTTCCAAGACATGTAATTGAGAACGTAAGTAAGAAAGTAAGACTTGAACGTCTGAAGATAGTATAACTACATTTTCTTAAGGAATTAATTCAAAAATGTGAATACGACAATTTGATTACTCGAAGTTCAATTCTCCTAATTGGAGTCACGGAATTAGTTTTGGATTTTGAAGTCTCGGATTTGGTCATGTGTGGCCCACGGGAAATTCTACGATGTTGTGGGGCCCACGAGATTTTGTGATATTTTGGCCAAGTATAAAAATATTTTTGTGAAAGAATTATTTTGGACCAATAGGAGGGTGACACATGTCACACCCACTTGTCTTGCAAGACTTTGACTCACATTAGATATTTTGAGACTTGAGGACAAGTGAACATGGGTCCCACTCCACTTGGCATTACACTTGGATAAATATCTAAGTCTTGCAAGACTTGGACATTATACACTTATCAATTTAGCTCTCATCTTCTCCCTTTGAGCTCCATTTTCGAAAATCTCCATAGCCAAAGATCAACAAGTGTTGACAAGTTTCTTTCTCCAAGATTAGCTCCTAAAAGTGCTAAAACAAGGTAACTCTCCAAACCCTCCAAATCTTGTGTTAGCCGAAAATGAGGGTGAAACCCTAGCTTGATTTGTCGACTTTTGAAGGTAAAACGTGAAGAGAAGTTGGTTACAAGGTTGTAGGGGATACATATATGTGATTGGAACTTGAGGAAGTGGAACGAAACGAAAACTGCGGGCCAATCTTACACGGACTGTTTTTACCGATTTTGGAGCAAAAAATAAGGTAACGACTCTTCTTATTTTAAAGTAATTGGATATTACTTATTATTGATATGTATGGATGAACTTGTACTAAAAAGAATGAAGATTAAAAAAAGTTTGGACAATATTTGGAAGTGAGGCCGAGACTAGGCCATTTTGGCGTCGTTGGATTCGTTGGTTATTATTGTTGTTAATTACACTTGTCGCATGTTAAAATGAAAGAATATGGTTGTTGATAAGTTGATAAATCATATATAGAAGTGTTAGAACTTGAATTGGAATAAAATGGATTAAGGAAAGAGTTATCGGATTGTAGTTGTTGGCCGCATATTCTATAAAACTGTTGGACGTTATTATACATTTTTTGGGGACTGTTTTAGGGCGTTGGAATTCTGGAAATTCAGTCTTCATTATGTATGTTTAAGTATGGAATTTCTAATGAAAGTCCTAAGAGATTAAGGGTATAAAAGAGTTTTAAAAGGCTTCACATTGTACCCTTAATGTTGATTAATTGCGGTATATTTTTATGGACTATTTATATATGATTGTGGAGAAAATTTTTACACGTCTAGTAGGAGTGTAATCTCCTTTGGTTGTTGTATAGATTGTGCCCTTAGTCGGGGCTTGTTGGTTGTTGAAATTGGGCCTTGAAAAAGGTGGAAAAGTACGTAGAAACAAAGGAAGTGCTGCCCAATTTTTCGTAGAAATGGGAACTTTACTTTCCATAACCTACCCTTAAAGGCATGTAGTTGATAGACATACTATTATCATTATAGGTTAAAGTGCTACGGGAGGCGTATTCCACTTAACGGATTGGTAGTAGAACGATAAGGTATGTGAACCTCTTCCTTCTCTCATTTGGTATGATCTACGTGTGAACCATAACTGTGGTATTATTTCAAAAGTTATTATACTCTTAGAAGTTAAGGAGTATTCATGTTGTTGATTCTATGCTAAAGGCATGTCTGAATTATTCTTAAGTCCTTACCAAGTCTTATGGGAGATGTTGGTAAGAGTTTTTAGTAAGTTTTGGTGTCGAGTTGGTACAGCCGACAAGTGTTAGTATGTGGAACTCTTCCTATCTTTCTCTGAGCATGAACCTTATAAAATGTGTGTACGGTAGACGTACTTGTTTTAAATGAAATCGGATTCCTTGTAGTATATGAAAGATGTTAATTGATTTTAAGAGTATGAGTTACTTGGTTTTGAAAGTATAAGTTGCTTGATTTTATAAATGGAAATGAATTGATTGATTTAAAGAGAAGAGATAACTTGATTTAAAGGTATGGGTTACTTGAGTGTAAAAGTGTAAGTAACTTGATTTTAAAAGTGAAAGTGTCTTGATGCTACAAGTGCTAGTATCACAGGGTTTTATAAAGAAAAGAATGTATGGTGAACGTACGTAGTATTTTTGGGTTCAACTCCCTTATATTGCATGATATGATTCTTTTTATAAGAATGGATGTACATACTTTGAGTTCAATTTCGCTAATTTTACATGACATGATAATGCCTTGAGTTTTTTAAAATGATAGTTCATTCATTTTATTATATGGAGAGTCAAAAGATGTTTTTAAATTTCATTCGATTGCATTGATACACCGAGTCCTACAACGGGCCGAGTTATGTTATAGATGCAATACACAAAGTCCCACAAATGGGCCGGGTTACGTCATATAAAGATCATTACACCGAGTCCCACAGATGGGCCGGGTTACGTTATACAAAAGATTACACTAAGCCCCACAATGGGCCGGGTTATGTCATGTAGATGCATACATCGAGTCCCATCATGGGTCGGGTTACATTATATTACTGCATACACCGAGTCCCATAAATGGGTCGGGTTACGTCATATTGCATCATCACACCGAGTCCCACAAATGGGTCTGGTTACGTCATATTGCATCATCATACCGAGTCCCACAGATGGGCCGAGTTATGTCACATATTGCATCATTACACCGAGTCTCACAAATGGATCGGGTTACGTCACATGTTGAAGCATACACCGAGTCCCGCAAATTGGCCAGGTTACGTCACACATATTGATAATTACATCGAGCCCCAAAATGGGTCGGGTTACGTTATATTGATGATTCCATCGAGTCCCTCAATAAAGGGTCGGTTTATGTTATATGAGATACGTTATCTATATGTATATGAACTTGATGATTCTCTGAGTAAGCATTCATGATGTTGATATGACTCGAATTGAAAAGGTACGATTGATTTCATATTTTGAAATAGTATTGATTTCATAATTTGAAATGACACGGTTGGTCTCACTTTTAAAAAGACATATTTTAAAAGGTACAGTTGGATCTTATTTATTATGGCACGGTTGGATCTGGTATTTGATTTTCATACTTGTCCCTGTCATTCTTTGTACAGTTATGATCATGTCTTCTGTACTTCATGTTTACATACTTGGTACCTTGTTGTACTGACCCGCTTCGGGGGGTTGCGTTCATGCCCGCAGGTATTAGGTACTCAGTTGGGTGATCCGCAAGCTTAGAATCTCCACACAGCTTTCAGGGAGGTAGCTCCATTATTCCGGAGTTTGCCATGTTGGTACAGAGTTGTATTATGGTTTTATGTACATTCATGGGTACGGCGGGGCCTTGTCCCATCACAGTTATATGTCCAAACTCTTAGAGGTATGTATTCATATGTGGGCTGGACTTATGTACAAATGTGATCTCTTTTTGGTTGTTATATATATGATGGCAGGCTTGTCGGCTTTGCCTTTGTTCGAAAAAAAGAAAGTGTTATTTAGCTTCCGCAGGTTACTTGTGTTGTATGAATAGAAGAGTGCCCAGGTAGGGCACCAGTCGAAGGCCCGGGATTCGGGTCGTACAAAAATATCCTTTAGAAAATCAAGGCACTATCATATCATATATCACTAAGAATTAGGATTCAATGGAATTGACGTACGTCCGTCGTACGCTTACTTTATATAAATCATGCCAAAGGAAGAAAGGATAGTTTCACATACCTTTTAGTCAAACTAACCAACTCACTATTAGAATACGTCTCGTCTAGCACTTCAACCTATAATAAAGGGTAATACGTCCGTCAATACTATATTTTCTAGTTTAAGTTATATCGAATGACGACTCTCTTTTCTAAAGGAATTCGGGCAGCACTTCCCCTATTTATATGTGCATCCACAACTTACCACAAAGCCCACAATACCAATAACAAGATGCAACTTAAAGATATAATCATAACAATCTCAATTACTCCATAAACGCCATCATAATACGTTCCTTTCCTTTTCGTTCATGGAAGACAACAACTACAACAACCAAGAGGATTTATACACTTATTTCTCATGTTAATCCATTCTCTTAATCCGTATCAAATCAGCCCCTAAAACAGTCCATATGCCAACAATAACAAGAATATAAAGTAACACCTTCCTACACTTTAATTTCTTTAAGACATGTACTAGTAATTACCACAATGTATATACATGTTCACAACTTAATTTTCAGCATTATAATCTTAACAAAATAGCCCCTAAAATACAACACAACATCTCCAACGATTTCATGCAAGTCTCGGCCAACATCCACATTACCCAAGCTCTTTCCTTAACCCCTTAAAATCCAATTGAAGTATTAAAATCCAATTCATATTTCCAACACTTCCATATAACCGTGAAGCCCCAAATTAGTGTTACAATAACAATAAATATTATTGTGTCTATGTGATTATGTTACGACCTTATTCACATTCGAGGACGAATGTTGCTTAAGGAGGAGAGAATGTGAAACCCGGAAAAAAAAATATAGTTGTGGTTGGGTTAATAAAAATATATATATATAAGAAAACAAAGAATAAATTGCATGAGATAAAGTTAGTGTTAAAGTTGGATAAATAGATAGATGAAATGAAAATAAGAAAACAAAAAAGAAAAACAAATTAAAAGAAAAAAAAAGAAAAAGAAGAAGATGTGTGCAACAACATGCCCGTTCATTCCCTTCCCCCCCCCCCCCCTCCCTTTTCATTTCCCCTCCACATTTTCATCTTCCTCAACTCTTGTCTTTCCACCTCCATATGTTATACAAACACCCTTACTTATACACAAACAAAGTACTTACCACAAAGGTTAGAAAATCAGAAAAAAACAAGTGAAAAGAAGAGGAAAAAAAATACCAAGAGGGCAAGAAGAACAAGAAGCAAAATACTAGAGAGTAAGGATAATTTTAGCAACCACACAACAATAATCTTCACACTTACAAGGTGAGTTTTCTCACTCAGAAATTCTTGGTAACATCCTTTATTTTTAGTTCAATATATGTTAGAATAAGAATTGAGTGTTGAAAAGAAATAATGAACTTTTGATTGTTTAGACGACTAGTTGCGTCATGAACTTTACGAACTGTTCTCACTGAGTTATAATCGTTATTATTTGATGAAATTCGGAGGCGTGGTACACCTCTCTAATATGATCAGATAGAACCAAAAATGAAGTAAAATGGACATACGGTTTGAAAGTTATCATAGTTCAAAGTTCCTGCCTTAGATTTAGTCGAAATTCGGAAAGACATAATTACGGACTGTTTTTATTGAGTTTTTACTTATTAGAATTGTATGAAAATTTACATGGTTGTAAATATCTCTGTTACGGACAGATATAGATAAAAAGTTGTTAAAACTGACTTACGAGTTGAGATTTATGGTAGTTTGAAGTTGCTGCCTCGGATTCATCGGAATCCAGAAGGGCAGGACGTTGAAACGTAAAACTGTACTAATATGTGGGGAATATGAAAATTGTTTCTAAATGAAAGTTCTAGATCTCTTTGTTGTGGACATTTTGAGACCTTACGGGGGTCTATCCGACTTACGTATTGAAAGTTATCGCTGTTTAAAGTTTCTGCCTCGGATCTATCGAGATCCAGGGAGGGCAGCGAATAAAAGTGTAAAACTGTACCAAATGGTACAGAATATGAAAGGATGGTTCACATGGAGACGTGTAGCTCTCCGTTCTCGTCGTTTTGAGATTTTATGGGGCTTGAACGGGTTTACAGATTAGGAGTTATGACTATTCTAAGATTGGGTGTTGTTTAATAAATATTCTGCCGAAATAAATTTCATGTGGCTGTTTTGAGGATAAATTTGTGTTAGTTACCCAAAGTAGTTTTAAATGAAATTTGGTACAGTGAAAGATCCCCGTCTTACCTTAGTTTCCGCTTGAGAAACACCTTAGTTGGAGTTATGGTTAAAAGGTTATAATCGTTACAAGTATGAATGACAGAATGTTAGAAAAGAGAATAATGTTTATTTGATCTTCTGAAAAATATGAAAAGTGAATACGTGTTCACATAAATATATAAATATATAATGGATCGGGTTGCACGCCGCAACAAAACGTAAAGTGAATACGCGTTCACAAATATGTAAACATAATGGATCGGGTTGCACGCCGCAACAAAACGTAAAGTGAATACGCGTTCACAAATACGTAAACATAATGGATCGGGTTGCACGCCGCAACAAAACGTAAAGTGAATATATGTTCACAAATACGTAAATATAATGGATCGGGTTGCACGCCGCAACAAAACATAAAGTGAATACACGTTCACAAATACGTAAACATAATGGATCGGGTTGCACGCCGCAACAAAACGTAAAGTGAATACGTGTTCACAAATACGTAAATATAATGGATCGGGTTGCACGCCACAACAAATATGAAAGATGAATACATGTTCACCTATATATAAATATGAAAAGTGAATACGCGTTCACAAATATATAAATGTAATAAACATGTGGAAATGCAGGGGAATGTCTTAACGTATAATACGAGATAAAATGAAGTGTTAGTTAAACCGAGAATTTCCTATGAGGAGTTGTTGCATATTTAAAGATGTTGTAACCTGATATGTTTTTGCAATATGCTTATTACGTTATAATGTGATTGCACTTGGAATATTGTGGTGTTACTTTGAATTGCAGGGTAAGGTTCTCACCACGGATGGTAGTGACTCTTTATTTAACATGTTTCGTGAAAGCGTGATAGAGGAAAGGCTCCAAGCAAAGGCTAGCGATCGTCACGCATACTCTTGTCATACAAATTCCATTGCTTGGGCTTGGTACTCGTCGAGTTCGAATGTCGGTTCGATGTCTCGAAATGCGGTGTGGAATGGGCTCCTTCCAACTTAGAATAATATTTGTCAGTATGTCTATGTAGAAACAATATTTGCACGAGTATGGGCTCGCGTTATATTTTCAATAAAGTCATAAACAAATTTCTTTATTGTTATTTTTATTAATAGTTCCGTATTTGAATATAAGTTTAAATTTCTAAATAAAGAGAATTAAATGGTGCTCCTGGTGAAAAATAATTGTCCAGGTGCCATCACGCCCTAAGTAAAGACTTAGGAAAATTTGGGGCGTGACAATAACTAATTACAACTTAAACATCAAGGTTTTATTTAAAGTTTCAACATGCAATTAGTGAATATACTAATAACAACAACAATCAAACCAAATGTAAGCAAAACAGTCTCAAATCGGCACCAACAATTCCAACAACAACCACATGCATTTCTTACTTCCATTTCCTCTTAATATAAGTTCATTCCTTAATCTACAACAACATGCAACTCCAATTATACAATAAGAAAAAGAATTCTTACCTTAATTTCAAGTCAAATCAGTCCCAAAAAATCATCCTCACTGCCCCTTATGCAACATTTTTCACCATTTGTTTAACTTATAATTGCATGCATGTATTGTACAAGTTTACTCCATCATTCTTGCATGTTTTTCTTCCAAAAACTCATCTCCAAATCTGGAAATTTTGGGTTAAAATTTCGGCCAGCAGTGGGTTCTTTTTACCCACTATTTGGTGCTAATATTTGGCTTAGAACTTAGTAGAAGAATTCATCTATGAAGAAAGGAAATAAAAAGCTTCAATTGCTATGAAAATGGGGGAGGTTCTCAGCTGGGTATAGAAGAGAGAGGTGAGGGAAATGTGGTTTTGAAAATGAAATGTGGTAATAAGAAGTTGAAAGGTTATTAAGTTTAAAATCTGAAAATTGTTTTCCTTTTTTTTTGCAACTTGGTCCACTTCTCACCCTTAATTAATCTTATGTCCCACTTCTTTTAAATCTTAAAAATCTCATAAGACCTCGTATCTTCATCGTCGTAACTTATATAATACGTTACTTATCCATAACGGGAATATATATAACTATCATTATAAATCCCAATGTCACACACGTTATAACCAAAAAAATTCCGGAATCGCATCCTCAAGTATATTAATTTCCTTAATTGTGTTCTAAATTAATGTCCTTAATCACGAGGTGTAACATGCACTCTTGTTGTTGTTGCTGGAATTGATGGGCTGTTTTAAGGTTGTGTTAATGTAGTTTAAGGGGTTGAATTAACAAGAGAAATAGGTGTATTAATCACATTGATTGTTATGGAAATTGTATTCCATAAATTTAAAGAGAAAGAATGTATTATGGTAGCGTATATGGAGCATATGGGATTGGTGTATTATGGTAGCGTATATGGACCATAATGGGCCGGGATACATTATATGTACGGAGTTATGGTGTTAGCGTATATGGACCAGAATGGGTCGGGATACGTTATATGTACGGAGTTATGGTGTTAGGATGGACCGAGTCCCAGAATGGCCCGGGATACGTTATATGTACGGAGATATCCTTGATTATGATGATTTATGGACATGCATGACTTTCTTTTCATATAGTATAGTTGCATTGGTATCTTTGATCTTCATATTGGTCTCCTGTCATCTTTTGGTCAGATATGATCTTCTTTATTTTACTTCATGCTTTATATACTTGCATGATTTTCGTGATCGACCCCTTTCTCCGGGCTGCGTTAAATGCCCGCAGTGATGTGTGCTCGGTTGGTGATCCTCCAATTTAGGACGTCTATTCAGATTTTGGAGAGCTCCATTGTTTCGGAGCCAGTCATTTTGGTACATACTTTTATTGTGTAGACTTATGCGTATTCAGGGGTACGACAGGGCCTTGTCCCGCCATATTTTCACTGTTTTCTCTTAGAGGTCTGTAGTTATGTGTGGGTTGGTCATATGTGGATTGTAGACATGGTTTGGTCAGCTGTATTATTGTACTTCATTTTTGGGATGTTCCTAGATATAGTGCCAGCCTTGCCGGCTTGCCTATGTTGTTACGATTGATTAGTTGTGACTCCCCAGGAGACAGGTTCATCCGTGTGTAAAGGTAGTCTTGTCGGCTTGCCTATTTTTGATAAGTGTTATTATTGTAGCATTATGCTACCGATTTTTATATTATTCTTGGTATCAGTTAGATTATGTGTGACAGGTCAGTAATGGCGTCTAATTAGGGCGCCATGTTCACGGCCCGTCGGGCCGGGTCATGACATTTAGTGGTATCAGAACAGTTATTCCTTGGAATATCTACAGTCTGTGTCTAGTAGAGTCTTGTGTATGGGTATGTTGTGCACCATACTCATACGCGAGAGGCTGCCAGACATTTAGGATTGGTTTTTATTATTTCATCTTGTAGATCGTGCAATAGAGCTATGTTATTAGGATAATTCCTTTCTGATGAGTTATTGTTGTTTTCCAGCTATGCATCCGAAGAAGGCGACAGCGGCCCAGAAGGGCAAATTCGTAGCAGGAGCTACTAGTCGGATTTCGAGAGTTATCAGGTCCCGTACCCAGTCTATGCCTAAGACTGTACCCCAGTCGACGAGCTCTGCTACATCGCCACCTCCAAAGGCTCCAGATCAGGGGCATCACCACCAGTTCCCGAGGCCCCAACACATGAGCCTTTAGCTCTTCAGCCAGGGGCGGAGGACATGGCCATGAGAGATGTAGTTCAGCTGCTAACTAGTTTAGTGGCAGGGCAGGCCCGCAGATAGAGATTAGGAGTTGACTCCAGATCTGATAGTTTGAGGATTCGTGATTTCTTGAGTTGTAGTCCTACAGAGTTTTTTGGGTCAAAGCCCGAGGATGATCCACAGGAGTTCATCCGACAGATACATCGTACATTGAGGGTAATAAAGGCTTCAGAGACTGAGTCTGTTGAGTTTGCTTCATATCGGTTGTGTGACGTAACTATTAACTGGTATGAGTCGTGGGAGTTATCTAGGGGCGAGGGTGCTCCTCCAGCCGTGTGGGATGAGTTTGCGGAGGCCTTTCTTGACCATTACCTACCTCCAGAGATGAGGAGAGCCAAAGTTGATAGGTTCTTACACTTGAGGCAGAGCGGTAGAAACATCAGATAGTACAACCTTGAGTTTGATTCATTGGCCAGATATGCACCTACTATTGTAGCAGATATGGCAAACATGGTGCATCGTTATGTAATGGGGCTGGATCACTACTTGATCAATGGTTGTATGGCAGTGACTCTTCAGCAGGGTATGGATATTGCTCGGATCCAGGCAAATGCACAGATGGTTGAGGACCGACACAGAGGGCGACAACCAAACAAAGATCATGACCAACATAAGAGGGCTAGGTCGGCAAGTTATTCTGGTGAGTCTCGAGGCAGGTAGCCTCAACAACATGTTAGGTATTCCTCCCAACCAGCACAGAGCTACAGGTAGGAGATTTGATCGCACGGGGTATGCAAGAGCTGGTCAGAGCTCCAGGGCTTCAGGTTCACAGATGAACAGGGGTTCTAGTCAGTTGAGGGCACATTTCCCTCGATATTCTCAGTGTGGTAGGTTTCATTCTGGGGAATTTCGTCGTACTACAGGTGTTTGTTTTTTTGCGACCGTTCAGGCCATATGATGAGAGAATGTCCTTATGTTAGTGGTATGGGTGACATGGTTCGGCCTATCGGGTCGGTTGCTGGTTCATCATCTTCTATAGTTATGCGCCTCGCAGGGCATGACATTCACATGCCAGTAGGCCGTGGTAGAGGTCACGGTGGAGCTTCCAGTTCTAGCGGTCCCTCGCACCGCATTTATGTTTTGGCTAGTAGGCATGATCAGGAGGCGTCACCGGATGTGGTTACAAGTATACTATCGATATTTTTCCGAGATGTGTATGCATTGATAGATCCAGGTTCCACCCTATCATATATATCTCCCCTTGTTGCTAGTAGAATCGGAATAAAACCTGAGTTGATAGAATCATTTGAGGTAGCTACACCGGTAGGAGATTCTGTCATAGCTACTGTTACACCTCGTGATTAAGGACATTGATTAAGAACGTCATTAAGAAAATAAGATTCGAATATTGAATATAAAGTATACTTACATATGCTAATGAGGATATTATTATGTTAAAGAATGTGATTCCAGAATTTTTTTTTGGTTACAACATGTGTGACATTGGAGATTTAAAAATGATAGTTATATATATATTTCCGCTATGAATTAGTAACATATTATGTAAGTTACGACGACGAGGATACGAGGTCTTAAGAGATTTTCAAGATTTAAAAGAAGTGGAACATAATATTAATTAAGGGTAAGAAGTGGACTAAATTGCAAAAAGAGGAAATACTTTTCAGATTTTGTTAAGACAACAAAAACCCTAACATCTTCATTCACACTTTCATTTCAAGAAACCTCTCCCTTCCTCTTTCTCTCCCAAATCAGCTGAAAAATTCCCATTTCCCATAGCCAAAATTTAAGTTTTTACTTCTTCTTTCTAGCCTAAGTTATTCCACTAATTACAAGCCAAAGAAACACCACAAAACAATGGTGAAAAATCATCCACTGCTGGACCGAATTCAAGGTCAAGAAATTCCAGATTTTTGGTGAAATTTTGGGAAGAAAAACATGCAAGAATGATGGAATAAAATTGTAGAATACATGCATGACGTTTTGGAGTTAGAGAAGTGATAAATTGGTGAAGAAAGGAGAAGGGCAGGGATCGAAATCCTGAGACTGTTTTGGCTTGGAATTAAGGTAAGAATTCTCCTTCTTATTGTATAGTTGGAGTTGCATGTTGTTGTAGATTGAGGAATGAACTTGTATTGAGAGAAAATTTGAAAGTAAGACAATGCATGTGAGTTGTGGATGTTGTAGACGATTTTAGGACTATTTTTGTGTACATTGAATTTAAGTGTTGTTGTTGTTATTATTGTCACCATTTGCATGTTGAGAATTGAGAAGAAATCTTGAGATTTAAATTGTAATTTGTTATATGAAAGTGTTGGAACATAAATTGGATTTTAAGGGATTAAGAGAAGAATTGGGAATTATTATTGTTGTTGGCCGAATTTGCATGGAAATTATTGGACATGTTGTGTTGTAATTTTTAAGGGGTTGTTTTGATGGAATTATGATGATGGAAATATAAGTTATGAACATACATATATGTTATGGTAATTACCACTACATGTCTAAAAAGAATTAAAGTATAAGAAGGTGTTATGTTGCAAACTAGAAGACTTGGACTCTCATTGTTGCTAGGTGTATGGACTATTTTTAAAGGTTATTCTAATATGATTTAAGGGGCTGAAATTATAGGGGAAATAGGTGTGTTAAGTTCTCTTAGTTGTTGTAGTTGTTGTCTTCCATGAACGAAAAGGAAAGGAACGTATTATGATGAAGTTTATGAAGTAATTGAGATTGTTATGATTATATCTTTAAGTTGCATCTTGTTATTGGTATTGTTGGCTTGGGTTATAAGTTGTGAACGTGCATATAAATAGGGGAAGTGCTGCCCAAATTTTTATAGAAAAGAGAGTCGTCATTCGATATAAAGTATGCTAGTAACCATAGAATTGACGAACATATTACCATTGTTATAGGTTGAAGTACTAGACAAGACGTATTCTAATATTGAGTTGGTTAGTTCGACTAAAAGGTATGTGAGACTATCCTCTCTTCTTTGGCATGATTACCTTAAACTATCATTTCTTCTCTTGGCATGATATATATAAGTAAGTGTACGGCGGACGTACGTAAATTCCATTGAATCCTAATTCATAGGGATATATGATATGATAGTGCCTGAATTTCTAAATGATAGTTTATTTTAATTATTCCATCGAGTCTCAACTGATTATTTAAAATGCATATGATTATTCTATTGAGTCTTATATGATGATTTGAAATGCATATGATTATTCCATTGAGTCTTATATGATGATTTTAAATGCATATGATTATTCCATTGAGTCTCAGATGATGATTTGTATTGCATATGGTTTCTCATGATATTCTACTTGTATAAGTTGTGACTATACGTTATATGGATGGTGTTAGGAAGGATCGAGTCCCAGAATGAGCAGAGTAGTTATATGTACGGAGTATGAGGACCAAGTCCCAGGATGGGTCGGGTAGTTATATGTACGGAGTATGAGGACCGAGTCCCAAAATGGGTCGGGTAGTTATATGTACGGAGTGTGAGGACCGAGTCCCAAAATGAGCCGGGTAGTTATATGTACGGAGATATCCTTGATTATGATGATTTTTAGACATGCATGACTTTCTTTTCATATGGTACAGTTGCATTGGTATCTCTAATTTTTCATACATGTCTCATGTTATCTTTTGGCCAGTTACGATCTTCCTTACATTAGTTCATGTTTTATATACTCAGTACATTACTTCGTACTGACCCCCCTTTCCTCGGGGGCCTGCGTTCATGCCCACAGGTACAGGTGCTCATTTTGGTGATCCTCCAGTCTAGGATTCCTGTTCAGCTGTTTGGAGAGCTTCATTGATTCGGAGCTTTGTCATTTTGGTACAGAACCTTTATTTTTGACTTATGTATATTTAGGGATACGACGGGGCCCTGTCCCGTCATATTTCATTATCCTTCTCATAGAGGTCTGTAGACAGTTGCGGGTTGTATATATGTGGGTTGGTCATATGTGGATTGTAGATATGTTTTGTTCAGCTGTACTTTTGTATTTCGATTTGGGATATTCCCGTATATAGTAGCATCCTTGTCGGCTTGCGTCCTTTGTTATAACTGTTTAGATGTGACTCCTCAGGAAACAAAGTTGTTTTTATGTAAAAGCAGTTTTATCGGCATGCCTATTCGGACATATATTATGTTTGCAACGTTATGCTACCGGATTTCATATTATCCTTAGTGTCAGACTGATTACATATGGCAGTTTAGCATAATGTCATCCGATAATGGCGCTTAGTTGCGGCCCGTCGGGTCATGTCGTGACAGCTACGCGAGTATATCGAAATTGTTCAGTGGATATCTATAGTCGTCGTACCGTAGCAGATTTGATAGAGTTAGACATGACTGACTTTGATGTTATTATGGGTATGGATTGGTTGGCTTCTTGTTATGCTAACGTCGATTATAGAGAAAAGATAGTTCGATTTCAGTTTCCAGGTGAGCCGATGATAGAGTGGAAAAGGGATACAACATCGCCAAGGGGTAAGTTTATTTCATACCTCAAGGCAAGGAAGATGGTTAGAAAGAGGTGTATTTGTCATTTGGTTCGAGTACATGATGTGGCAGCAGAGGTACCGACTTTTCAGTCAGTTCCGGTAGTTAAAGAGTTCCCGAATGTATTCCTAGATGACCTTCCAGGTCTTCCTCCAGAACGGGAGATAGAGTTCAGTATAGATGTACTGCGATATACCCGACCTATCTCTATTCCTCCTTATAGAATGACACCTGTAGAGTTGAAGGAATTGAAGGAGCAACTGAGAGACTTGTTAGAAAAAGGCTTCATCGGGCCTAGTACCTCACCTTGGAGAGCGCCGATATTATTTATGAGAAAGAATGATGGATCGCTGCGGATATATATTGATTATAGACAGCTGAATAAGGTAACAGTAAAGAACATGTATCCCCTCCCCAGGATTGATGATATATTTGACCAGTTGCAGGGTGCTAAGTGTTTTTCAAAGATAGACTTGCGATCTGGTTATCACCAGGTACGGGTAAGGGAGGCAGATATTCCGAAGACAACATTCAGGACCCGATATGGACATTATGAGTTTAGAGTGATGTCTTTTGGGCTGACCAATGCTCCAGCAGTATTTATGGATTTGATGAATAGGGTATTCAAGTCGTTCCTAGACATGTTTGTTATTGTGTTCATTGATGATATTCTGGTTTATTCCCGTTCAGAGCAGGAGCATGCAGACCATTTGAGGACAATACTTAGAGTCCTCCAGCATCAGAAGTTGTACGCTAAATTTTCTAAGTGTGAATTCTGGTTGACTTCAGTAGCATTCTTGGGACATATTATTGGAGCTGATGATATTCAGGTAGATACACAGAAGATTGAAGCAGTAAAGACTTGGCCCAGACCTACTACACATACTGAGGTACGCAGTTTTCTGGGCTAGCAGGTTATTACAGGAGGTTTGTAGAGAAGTTTGCCTCGATTTCAACGCCTTTAACAAGGCTAACTCAGAAGGCAGCTGAGTTCCAGTGGACTGATGCTTGTGAGCAAAACTTCCAGTTGTTGAAAGACAAGTTGACTACGGCCCCAGTTCTGACTCTTCCTGATGGGCCAGATGGTTATGTTGTTTATTGTGATGCTTCAAGTGTGGGACTTGGTTGTGTGTTGATGCAGCATGGCAGGGTAATAGCTTATGCCTCTCGACAACTTAAAAAATATGAAAAGAATTATCCCACTCATGATTTGGAGTTAGCAGCGGTGATTCATGCCTTGAAAATTCAAGATCAAAAAAGCCAAAACCTTCGAAGCTGGACTTGACTCAAGAGCTGGTACATAGTCGTTATAGCTTTGCTATTGGACTGACTGTACTCGCTTACCTTAAGACATACTGAATCAATCAAGTATTTCACTGTGCGAGCAGAACAAGATGGTTTTGCTATTACATAAGCCGTCGAAGTCTTCCAATTCCATTGATTTGTTGTAAGTGAAGTTGAATTCTTCTTCCCTGAAACTATATACCTCAAGAAAATGATGTTTTCGTAGGGTAGTTCATGTGTATCCGCTTATGTCTGCGGATTATCCGTACCCCTATTTCAAAAAAGCGAGGGCGGCTGGAGACATTACTTATATGATGTTCATGTTGATATTTATACAGATCATAAGAGTTTCCAATATATCTTTAAGCAGAAGGAGCTGAATTTGCGACATAGACGGTAGTTAGAGTTACTAAAAGATTATGATGTTGATATTCTATACCATCCGGGGAAAGCGAATGTTGTAGCCGATGCTCTTAGCCATAAATCTATGGGTAGCTTGACAGATGTGCAGCCAGAAAGAAAGGAGTTGGTTTGTGAGATACACCAGCTAGCTAGTCTTGGAGTCCGTTTGGCTGATTCGGGTGATAGTGGGGTATTTGTCCGAGGGGTTTCTGAGTCCTCTATCATAGAAGAGGTAAAGAGACATTAGTACGAGGATCCTATTCTGGCATAGTATATGGATGCGGCTCTTCGAAAGGAGAGGACTCTATTTGAGATGACACCTGATGGGGTGCTAAGGTATGACAGCAGGTTATGTGTACCTGATGTTGTAGGGCTACGACGTCAGGTTATGGGAGAGGCACACAATGCCCGTTATTCCATTCATACAGGGTCAACGAAGATGTATCATGACCTCAGATGCTTTTATTGATGGGATGGCATAAAAAGGGACATAGCAGAGTTTGTTGCTCAGTGCCCAAATTGTCAACAGGTTAAGGTTGAGCACCAGAAGCCTAGTGGGTTATTACAGGAGATAGAGATCCCAACTTGGAAATAGGAAGTGATCAATATGGACTTCATCACAGGCTTACCTCGCACTCCACGGAAGTATGATTATATATGAGTTATTATGGATATGCTGATAAAATCAGCCCATTTTCTTCCAGTCAGGACTACTTATTCAGCTGAGGACTATGCTAGGCTATACATCAGGGAGATAGTGAGACTACATGGGGTTCCCACATCTATTATATCGGACCGAGGATCTCAGTTCACAACTAACTTTTAGAGATCGTTCCAGAAGGGATTGGGGACGCAGGTGAGTCTCAACACCGCATTCCATCCTCAGACTGATGGGCAGGCAGAGCGTACTATTCATACACTAGAGGATATGTTGAGAGCTTGTACTATTGACTTCAGGAGTATCTGCGATGATCATTTACCACTCGTTGAGTTTGCCTATAATAATATCTACCATTCTAGCATCCAGATGGCACCATACGAGGCTTTATATAAGAGGAGGTGCAGGCCACCTATCGGTTGGTTTGATGTAGGCGAGGCTAAGTTAGTCGGCCCAGACATGGTTCAACAAGCTGTTTACAAGGTGAAGCTCATTCAGGAGAGGTTATTAGCAGCCTAGAGTTGACAGAAGTCATATGCAGATAATCGACGTCGACACTTAGAATTTTAGGTTGATGATTGGGTGTTCCTGAAGGTGTCGCCCATGAAGGGTGTGATGAGGTTTGGTAAGAAGGGGAAGCTTAACCCAAGGTACATTGGGCCTTATCCGGTTATTCGTAGGGTAGGCAAGGTTGCCTATGAGTTGGATTTACCGTCTGAGTTGGAAGCGGTACACCTCATATTTCATGTATCGATGTTCTGTAAGTGTATTGGTGATCCTTCCAAAGTATTCCATGTAGATGATGTCCAGGTGATAGAAGAGTTGTCTTATGAAGAGAGTCCTATAGCTATCCTTGATCGGCAGGTTTGACGGTTACACACTAAGGATGTTGTCACGACCCAGGCCAGGCGCGGCCCAGTACCTAACGGTACCGTCAGTATATGTCAGAGAATAACAGCGGAACATACATAACGCATAACTTATAAAAAGGTAAACATCACAGTCGGTAGATAAAGCTGCCCATAAAACATACTTGTCAGTACAACTTATTCTTACAACCCAAACCACAAATGTGACTCTGCACCTCAGGAATAACAAGCGTGGCGGGACGGGGCCCGCCATACCACTGAATGTACAAAAGTCTATAACCTCGAGAATCATACCAAAAGACAAAGCCTCGGAGAGATGGAGCTTTCGAAGCGAGCAGTGATCTAAGAGGCGGACCAGCCAAGCTACGTATCTCGGCGACATGCGGCGTGAACGCAGCCGAAGGAGGTCGATACAACAGTACCAAGTATGTGGCGAAAATCAGTAATGAAATCATAATAGCATATATATAAAGCAGGAGACATGTATGATAGTCAAACTACAGTACACAACATATACGCAGCCATGTCAAGTCAGGGACTCACTGTTATACCTCGTGGTTCAGGCCGTGCGTATGGGGCCATGCGGAAGGAGTTAGGACTCGAAATCAGAAAACTTCGGTCAGGGGCCTCAGCCATGCGCGGAGCGGGCGCGCGCCAGCGAAATTCATGGCGCGGCGCTAAAGTTCCGAGAGTCGCGGAGTTGCGTGCCGGGATGCGCAGGCGGAAGCGGGGCGGAAAAACTTAGAAAGTCGATTTTTGTTTTAAAGAGGCCATGGGAGGGTGACAAGTGTCCCCATCGATTCTGCTACATGCATTATATTGACCAAGACTTGGTCATTTCTTTCAACTTTTCATCTTTACACTCCATCTCTCTAAGTTAAAGGCTCATCCTTCTCTAAATTCCCAGAGGAATTCTAGCCTAAGGAAAAATCTGAAAAGTGTAATAGGAAGGAAAGGTTATTACAAGCTTGTGAAGACTATTGTGGTGGTGTTCTTGGAGAAAAGGCTAGCAAGGTGTTGGAATAAGTTTGGCTAAAACTTAAGGTAACATTTCTTCTCTTGTAGTTGGTTTTGGGTATTGCATGTTTAATAGGAAGAACTTGTAGTTGGAAAATGCACTTAGAGTAGTTGCATGTAAGAAATGAGGTGTGATTATGAAAGAATTGGTTAGGGGGATTTTATGAGCATGTTGTTGCCTAAATACTACATTAGACTTGTTGGGTTAGTTGTTGTAACTTGTGGGGCTGAATTTTTACACACCAAAGTTTAGGTGTGTAACCCCCTTGGTGTTGGTTGGTTGTTGAGCCTTAAACATGGCATTTGAACGTTAAAAATCGACCTTGGAAAAGGTGGCAATGTATGTAGAAACAAAGGAAAGCTGCCCAATTTTCCGTAGGAAATTGGTGACTTTAACTTGGAAAAATTCTGCATTGTAATTAGAGCTTGATAAGCGTATTGTGGTCATTCTAGGTTGACATACTACGTGCGGTAAATTGGACTTAGCTTGTGGATTGACCAGAAGAGGTATGTGGAGCTTTCCTATCTCTTGAGCATGATTAGTTGTACTATGTAGTACGGTAGGCGTCTGAGATTTGGAAATCTTCGTTTGTTATAAGTATTTGATACTTGCTTCGTTTTAAAAGAAAAGTATAAAAATCCTTGGACTTAAGGAATGTGTTTTACTATTGTTTAACTCTAATATAACGGCTTTATGGGAGTTGGTTATATTAGTTTGTGAAAGTTTAATGGAGAAAGGTTTTGATGATTTGAACTTGTGGAAGGAAAATGGTTTTAAGGCATGAATTGCCTAAGGTTTTACAAGAAATGAAGTCACTTAATTTAGAAGCTTGAGATAGTTTTAAAAGGAAATGTGACTTGCTTTGAAAAGAAATCGTAACTTGATACTATGGTGATTAGTATCTTGGAATTTTTGTATAAAAGGAGTTATTTCTTAAAAGGTTAGAAGTACATGGTACTTGGGTTAAATTCCCGGATTTTCTATTAAAAGACATGTTGGTGCCTTAGGTATACTAAAATGAGAGAGGATATATTAATAATGTTAATAAGAAGTTAGGGTATTTTCTTAACTTGCTTATGTTATGATATGATAAGCCGGTAGTGCTTATGTTATGATATGATAGTAGGTAGTGCTTATGTTATGATATGATAGGCGGTAGTGCTTATGTATGTATGATAGCGGATGAGCTATGTTATATATATATTATTACAGGTAAACCGGGTTATTCTTGTTATTTCCTTTGGACATCTTGTGCGATGGGTGGCCGGGTATGCTCGATAGGATGGTTTACTATTTATGCCATGGATTTGCTACCCGTGATGCGAGTGCGGCGCTTGTACTCATGCGGATCTGGACCATAGGATCCATGCGGGTGAAATAGTCCCGTGAGTCTGCGATGGTACTCATGCGGATCCATGATCCATGCGGGTGAAATAGTCCGTCGCGGGTAAACAGATCCACGGCGAGGCGGATGACCTCATGCGGGTCCACAGGACCTATGCGGGTGAAATAGTCCCAGGAGTAGGATTGCTTAATGATACTACGGGCGAGGTACCCTATTTTGATCATGAGCTTCCTATTTTTATGCAGTATATATACATACATTTGTTACTCTCATTGTTAGTAAGGCACGGTCTGAGTAAAGCGATTTTTCGTCTATAACTCGGCTTATATTTTGACTTATGATATTATTACAGTATTTTCGATTTCGCATATTTGGTACATGTTATGCTTGACCTCGCTTGAAGCTGCGTTCATCTGCGAGTTGAGGTTCATAACTGGCGATCCGCTCTTAGGATCACGGTTCGGTTCTCGGAAGGCTCCATTTCTCGGAGGCCTCGTCTTTTAGTACGATTCCACGAGGTTGTAGACTTTTGTACATTCGGGGTATGGCGGGGCCTGTCCGTCATAGTGTTATTCATTCTTAGAGGCACTGTAGTCTTGTCGAACTTGGTTAGTTAAGGATGCTTGTTTGGTTTATGTACTTTTTGGGTTAGCCATTTTGGGCTAGACTATTCTATATCTTATGGTTGTTTATCTTGAGTTTACATTCCGCTGGTTTTCTCTGATGTTGTGTCACTAGGGTGCCCGGGTTAAGGCACCGGTCACGGGTCCGGGTTCGGGTCGTGACACTCACGCCCTCTAAGTCATCACTCAAATATAACCATAGGTCTCATGCCCATAATATAAATTGTGCCCGTGGAATTCCTTCCTCACCGCCGGTAGTCTATGATATAACAACACTAAAGAGTACACATGAATACTAGATCCCACCTGTATCATAAGAACCGTACGAGGCAAGTACGAAGGCATAGCTACGAATCCACCTGCGTCCTCAATCGCCAGGCGAAATCGGCGGCTACGAATCCACGTGCAGCAATCTATAAGCGAAATCACGAAGGCGGCCAAGGCGGTCGATAGCCTCTGGAATCCACCTGCGTCACATCGGCGGCAGCAATCGCAGCTAACCACGAGATCCACCTGCATCACACCACCGCCCTAACACGGCGGCAAAGCGTCCAACTACGGATCCACTGCATCACGTCTCGGCCAGGCAAGTCTGAGGGCTAACTACTAGATCCACCTGCGTGATGACCTTATGGAGAGCTAATCCATGGAATAATCGCATCAGCGAAGCGAACCCTCATCGTGGCGCGTACGTGGAATCCTCCATCACTGACGGTACGCCCAAATAGACTCATAACTACATGTTTTTAATTCGAATTGCAATACCATGCCTTTATATAAACCAAGACAATTACCATGCCTTCTTTTCACATAAACCAAGAGAATTCTTATTTAAGCAAGCCAAAGTACTTATCAAGGCACACATAGAATAATTCTCAATTAAACAAGCCAAAGTACTATGTCGTGCATTCTTTTCAAAGCCTCCTTTTATGTAAAATCCAAGATACTAACACGTAGTATCGGCGTGTCTATTTTTCAAAGTAAGTTACTACACCTTTAGAAAACTCATTTCAAAGCTTGAAACCAAGTAACTTCAATTTTTCCACAATCTAGACAACTTATGCTCATTAATCAAAATAGACAACTTTCATAACCTTCCATAAAGTTATTATAACCAACTTCCCATAAAGCAGTTATACTAACTTTATGCTTTAGAAATTTAAGACATCATTATCAATTCTTAAGGCCTTTATTACTAACTTCCCATAAAGGCTTTATAACTCCTTATAAACCATTTCGTTCTTTTACTAACCAAGAGACTTATACTTCAAACAAATTCATACAATTTTCAAAATACTTCAAGCCTCTTATCCTTTAGAAAACAAGTTTCTTACCTCAAAAATTTAAGTCTCTTATCTTTTAGAATGATTCAATATTCAATACTTTCACACCAAAAAGTACTCTATACTTCATTATGTCAAGAAATCCTTGTCTACCTTATTTAGGATAAACCATTCCTTAAGAACAAGCGGGTTAACTTCTTAACCTTGACCGACTTAGACATTTTCTTAAAACAAGTCAAGTATAACAAAAGGATTTACTTATTCAAAACACGTCGTCTAGTACTATATAGTTATAACTACTCATGCTCAAGAGATAAGAAAGTTTCCACATACCTCTTGGTCAATACACTTGCTAAGCTCAAACTACATGAGTAATATGCCAACCTATAATAACCATAATACGTTTATTAACCTCTAATTTCAATGTAGAAATAATCTAAGTTCAAAGCCCAAATTCTATGGAAAATTGGGCAGCATTTCCTTTGTTTCTACATACTTTGCCACCTTTTAAGGTCGAATTCAACATCCAAACGCCACTTCTTAGGCTGACAATCCAAACATCTCAGGGGATTACACACTAAACTTGGGTGTGTAAAATTCTGCCCAAAAGGTAGAACAATTAACTTAACAAGTCTAAGGTAGTTTTTAGGCTACAACATGCTCACATAATCTTCTTAACCAATTCTTTCACATCCAAACCATATTTCTTACATCTGATGACTCTAAGAGCATTATTCACTACCACAAGTTCTTTCTTGTAACATGCAACTAGAAACTAATTCTAAAGGAAGAAATGTTACCTTAAAGTTTTAGCCAAACTTATTCCAAATATTTTTGCTAGCTTCCTTGTCAAGAACACCACCACAACAACACCAACAAGCTAGCCACAAGCTTCCTTCTTGTTCTTAACTTTTGATTTTCCTAAGGCTAGAATTTCTCTTGGGATTTTAGAGAGAATGAGGAGCTAAATTAGAGAGAGAGAGGTTTGAAAGATGACCAAGTCTTCAAGACTTGGTCAATATAAACATGCAGAAAAATCAGATGGGGACACTTGTCACCCTCCCATGGCCTTTTAAAGAAAAATCAGATTTTCCTAAGTTTTTCGCGAATCCCGCCTCGGCGCGCGCCTTACCGTGGCGCGCTGAAACTCGCAGCCTTCTCGAACTTCCGGCGCGCGGCCCAGTTTCGGCGCGCGGCTGCAACTTCAGCGGCCTCGGTACTTCCGGCGCGCGACCTGCATCCGCGCCGCGGCCATGCGCTTTGCTCGAAACGCATTTACGTCGTCTGCGCACTGAACTTGTAACTCCCATAACTTTCTACTCCGACGTCCTATCGACGAACGGTTGGTTGCGTTGGAATCTAGACTCAACGAACTACGCCCTGGGCCTTTGAAACACTTAGGAACTCTCAATGTACTGGGTCCTAACCCGCCTCAAAGTTGACTAAAACCCATCCGGAACAATCCGTCAACCTATCTTTGAAAATTTTAAGTCTTACTCCCTTTCATACGCTCTCATGCGCATGACCTGAACTACGGGGTGTAACAGATGTTCCTTCCGTCAAGGTGTTATGGCGGAACAATAATAGGGAAAAGATGACTTGGGAAGCATAGAGTGAGATGAAGAAGTATCCTCACTTGTTCCCTATGCCTACAGGTAATTCAACTCGATTCTTTATTTGATTATAGTAGTTGATAAATTATATGTGTGTTATATTGTGGCCCTATGAGGCATCTATGGATTTGCTGAATATATGTGGATAGGTATATATATAAAGGAGACTCTGTCAAAATTTCTATAGCATAAAACCTATTATGAACATTCGAGGACGGATGTTTCTAAATGGGAGAAGGATGTTACACCTCGTGATTAGGGACATTAATTGAGAACCTAATTAAGAAGTTAATATGCGGATATTGGATACGAAGTGTACTTATATATGCTAATAAGAAAATTAATATACTTAAGGATGTGATTTCGGAGAATTTTGATTACAACGAGTGTGACGACGGAAATTATAATGATAATTGTATATTCCCCGTTATGGATTAGTAACGTATTATATAAGTTATGACGACAAGAATATGATGTCTTATGAAATTTTCGGGATTTAAAAGAAGTGGGAGCTAAGATTTATTTATTGTGGGAATTGGGGCCAAATGTGCAATTAAAAATTTCAGCACACTTAGGCTTAAAACCTTCCATCTTCCCCTTAATTCAAACACTTTTCTCACTCATTTCTCCTCTCTTATCTCAGTCGAACCACACCCAAATCCATAGCCAAATTCAAGCTTTTTATTTCTTCTTCCTATGTCAAGTTCTACTACAAATTATAAGCCAAGATTAGCACCAAAACAGTGGGCATTTCGGCACTGCCTGACCGAGAAAAACTGCCCAGAATTTTCAGATTTGGAGGTGAATTTTTGGAAGAAAAACATGCAAGAATGATGGAGTAAACTTGTAGAATACATGCATGTAATTATAAGTTGAAGAAATAGTGAAAATGGTGCACAAAAAGATGGAGCAGTGGTACCGAAAATTGGGACTGTTTTGAGAAAAATTAAGGTAAGAATTATTCTTCTTATTGTATAATTGGAGTTGCATGATGTTGTAGATAAGGAATGAACTTATATTAAGAGAAAAATGGAAGTAAGAAATTGCATGTGGTTGTTGTAGGAATTGTGATTACCCATTTTTAGGGATTGTTTTGGTATACATTAGATTGGAGTGTCGTGATGTTATTCTGGTCACTAATTGCATGTTGAAAATTGAAAGGAAATCTTGATATTAAAGTTGTAGTTGTTCTTATGGAATTGTTGAAATATGAATTGGATTTTAAGGAATTGTGAAAAGAGTTTGGTATTGGGGGTGTTGGTCGAGACTTGTATGGAATTATTGGACATGTTCTGTTGTATTTTAAGGGTTGTTTTGGTGGTATTATAATGCTGGAAATTTAGTTACAATTATGCATGTTCAATGTGGTAATTGCTAACGTATGTCCCAAAAGATTTAAAGGGTAAAAATGTGTTATGTTGCAAATTATAGGACTTGCACTGTTGTTGTTGTTGCTAGAATTGATGGGCTGTTTTAAGGTTGTGTTAATGTAGTTTAAGGGGCTTAAATAACAAGAGAAATAGGTGTATTAATCACATTGGTTGTTATGAAAATTGTATTCCATAAATTTAAAAAGAAAGAATGTATTATGGTAGCGTATATGTAGCATATGGGATTGAATTGGTTATATCCTTAAGTTGTGACTTGTTATTGGTATTGATGGCTTTGTTTGTAAGTTGTGGATGTGCATATAAATAGGAAAAGTGCTGCCCAAATTTTTATAGAAAAGAAAGCAAGTTATCATTCAATTATAACGTATGCTAGTAATCATAAGGTTAATGGACATGTTACTATCATTATAGGTTGAAGTGCTAGTCAAGACGAATATTAATTATAAAGTTGGTTAGCTCGACAATAAGGTATGTAAAGTCATTCTCTTCTTCTTTCTTTGTCTTTTGGCATGAGTAATATGATGAATGTACGGCGGACATACATGATTCCAATATATTCTAAGTCCTAGTGATACTTGATATGGTAAGTGGTCTTTGACTCTCTAACGATAGTTCATTCTCACTATTCCATTGAGTCTTATATGATGACTTTAAATGCATATGATTATTCTATTGAGTCTCAGATGATGATTTGTATTGCATATGGTTTCTCATGATATTCTACTTGTGCAAATTGTGACTATATCACTTCACCGAGTCTTAGAATGAGCCGGGATACGTTATATGTATGGTGTTAGGATGGACCAAGTCCCAGAATGAGTCGGGATACATTATATGTACAAAGTTATGGTGTTAGGATGGACCGAGTCCCAGAATGGGCCGGGATACGTTATATGTAGGGAGTTATGGTGTTAGGATGGACCGAGTCATAGAATGGGCCGGGATACATTATATATACGGAGATATCCTTGATTATGATGATTTATGGGCATGCATGACTATCTTTTCATATAGTACATTTGCATTGGTATCTTTGATTTTCAATTTGGTCTCCTGTCATCTTTTGGTCAGATATGATCTTCTTTATTTTACTTCATGTTTTATATACTCGGTATATTTTTAAATCGACCCCTTTCTCGGGGCTGCGTTAAATGCCAGCAGTGCAGTGCTCGAGTTGGTGATCCTCCAATTTAGGATGTCTATTCAGCTGTTGGAGAGCTTCATTGTTCCGGAGTCAGTCATTTTGGTACAGACTTTTATTATGTAGACTTATGCGTATTCAGGGGTACGGCAGGGCCTTGTCCCGCCATATTTTCACTATTTTCTCTTAGAGGTATGTAGTAATGTGTGGATTGTAGACATGTTTTGGTCATATGTATTGTTGTACTTCATTTTTGGAATGTTCCCGGATATAGTGGTAGCCTTGCTGGCTTGCCTATATTATTATGATTGACTAGTTGTGACTCTCCAAAAGACAGGTTCATCCGTGTGTAAAGGCAGTCTTGTCGGCTTGCCTATTTTTTATAAGTGTTATTATTGTAGCATTATGCTATCGATTTTTATATTATTATTGGTATCGGTTGGATTATGTGTGACAGGTCAGTAATAACGTCCAATTAGGGCGCCATGTTCACGGCCCGTCGGGTCGGATCGTGACAGACATGCTTAGAACCTGTTAACCCCATATCCTGATGAGCTCCAAATCATACTTTCGTTGATGCATTACTATCCCCTCTTTGTTCCTAGCAAACTCAAAGCCTAGGAAATATCTTAGTTCACCAAGGTCCTTTATCTTGAAGTGATGTTGCAAGTTAATCTTTGTCTGATCAATAATCTCTTGTTCATTTCCAGTCAAAAGAAGATCATCTACATATATCAATACCATAGCTATCTTTTCTCCATCACTTCTGATAAGTAAAGAATGATCAAGACTGCTATGAACAAATCCAGAGAAAACCAAAGCAGTTGTCAACTTTATATTTCATTTTCTGGATGCTTGCTTAAGACTATACAAAGACTTAAGCAACCTACACACCTTCTATTGTTTATGGTCAATCCCTTGTGGCAAACTCATGTACACCTCATCATTGAGATCCCCCTGCAAGAAGGCATTAAACACATCCATTTGCAACTGCAATAGAGATCACACTTCTGACTGTCACCACTTCACCACTGGGGAAAAAGTTTCTTGGTAATCAACTACTTCTTGCTGACTATACCCCTTAGCTACAAGCCTGACCTTAAACCTTTCAATCTCTCCAGAAGCCTTGTATTTAATCATAAAGACCCATTTACATCCAATGGCTCTCTTGTTGGCAGACAAGTCCACAATTTCCCAAGTTTTGTTATCTTCTAGAGCTTGAATTTCTAACTTCATGACCTCCACCCATCTCTGATCCTTAGCTGTTTCATATAAGGATTGAGGTTCATGTTCTGCTGATATCTTGGCCAAAAAACCATAATACTGGGCAGACAGGCCAGTGTAATCCACTACTTCAGAGTTCAGACATAGGGTATGCACAACTTGCCTGATTGGAGTTGGCTGAATGAAATCTTTTAACCATATTGGAGTCATTCTACCTCTGGTGGATCTTCTTTTATGATCTGCTACATTCTCATCAGCAGCCTCACCATCAGCCATTGGCTCTACATTATAGGAATCATCATGCTAAAGCAGCCCTGTTGTAATTCCATCAGTTGTAGCAGACCCTTCTGTATGAACAGGTACACCTTCATGGATGATAACCTATTCATTCTCCATTGGAACAACATGTGAAATTACCTGTTCATCATCAATACACATATCAGAACTAAAGTGCTGATGAATATTTGAATCTTCACCACCTTTAAATTGTTGATAAGGGAATATGTTCTCATGAAAGGTCACATCTCTACTGATAAACATTATTTCACTGGACTAGTCCAGCAATTTATAGCCTTTCCTATATACTGCATAACCAAGTAACATAGCCTTAATGGCCCTTGACTCAAACTTATCTTTTCTCACCAAGTTGGATGCATAACAAAGACACACTATCACCCTTAAATAGGAAAGTGATGGCATCTTTTTAAATAACTTCTCATATGGTGAAATATCTTCCAACACAACAGTGGGAATCCTATTGATCATATGCACATCAGTTTCAATATGATCACCCCAAATTTTTTCTAGTAAATGGCCTTGCATCTTAATAGCCCTTGCTATCTCCAATATGTGTCTATATTTTCTTTCCACTACTCCATTTTGATGTGGAGAGTAGGGACAAGATTTTTGATGTACAATTCCTAGCTCATTAAACAAATCCAAACAGGTAGAATTGAGAAATTCTGTCCCATTATCTGATCTAATGCATTTAACAGTCGAACCAAACTGTGTTCTGATCCTCACAAACAGATTCTTAAGAATGGTTGTCACATCAGATTTAATATGCATCAAGAAAGTCCATATACATCTAGTATAATCATCCACTATATTGAGAAAATATCTCATGTTGTTATAAGATGGAATTTTGTAAGGTCCCCATACATCTAAATGCAAAAGTTGAAAAGGAAAATCAGTTTTGCTATTACTGTCAAGAAAAGGCTTCCTGAATTGTCTAGCTAAAGGACACACATCACAATGTTTGATTGAAAAGTCTTGAGCATACTGAATGGAACATGCCCCATTCTTCTATGCCACAACTATGCCTCTAGTTCTCCTGCAGACACCATAGCTGATGCATGAGCATGTGCTTTTATTGCTTCTCCATAACTTCTTCCTGACTTCAGTATGTACAGCCTATCAATCTTTCTACCAGTCTCTTTGACCTTCCCAGTAAACAGATCTTGCAGGACAAAGAAATCAGGGAAAAACCTTGCACAACAATTCAGTTCCCTGGTTAGCTTTGACACTGAGAGCAGATTAAAGTTGAAGGATGGGACACATAACACATGTTCTATAATATCACCATTCTTGAGCCTATAGCTTTCTACTTGTGTAATCTCAACCACATAACCTATGGGTAGTTGTACTTGACCTATTCCTTTTCTCAATCATGTTCTTATTACTGACCATATGATCAGTTGCCCCTGTATTCACTATCCAGCCTGTATTGATATCACTTTTATGCTTATGAGATGCAAAAGTACCTGCCATATGAACTCTGGCTACTGCTGTCTTGCTGTTCTCTGCTTCTTGTTGATCAAAAACCTGCAATACTATTTCATACCTATCTAAAGTACATGAAGACAATCTGCTTTGAAGATGATCATGTTGCTCCTTAGACAGTTGTCTCACGTTCCCACTATGCTCATGATCAGCAGATGCATCAGCTACTGCAACATCCACCTTCCTTTTTTCTTTGTAATCTGCTAGATATCCAACAAGCCTATAGTATTTGTCAGAAATATGCCATTGCTTCTTACAGTAGTCACAAAACAGCAGCAACCTGCGATAATTCTCTTTAGTGTGCCCTTGCATCTGGCAATAATCACAGAAACCAGACTGATTTGGTTTCCTTTTCTTATATTGTGTCGACTTGCCATACATAGTCATGGATTCATTCAAGTCATTTCCTCCAAATATTCCAGCAATAGATTTTTGACTTTCATCTTGCGCAATCATAGCATATGCTTGATTGACAATAGGTGTATGTGATAGTAATAGGATGTGACTGCATGCTTAATTATAACCATCATTTAATCCCATTAAGAACTCTAATAATCTCTGATTCGCAAGATGATCAATATATGCTCGAGGAATGTCACTGTCGCGCCCTTTTTCGGCCGCGGCATTTTTTTTAAATAATAGCGAACCCTGCTTAAAAATGCAAATGTTAGAAAATAAATAATAAAATGCTAATAATGTTCAAAAATGCTTAAAGGTTTTAAAAATGCTAAAAGGATGCTAAAATTGCAAAGGATGCTAAAGTTTAAAAGGGTGCTAAAATGCTAAAGGGTTGCTAGAATGCTAAGGGTTCGCGGAGTCGCCACCTAATTAATTGGGTGAATTAGGACACCTAAATGTTTAACTAGTTTGAAGTAAAACATTAACTCCATTTTAATGGTCTGCTAAACTTAGTGAGATTCTGGGTAAGGGTTCTTTATTAATCTAGAGGAAGGGGTTAGGCACCTGCAGATCCGCTAACTTGCGGTTGTCCTGCCAAACCTAGGGTAATTATGCAAAATAAAGCTCCTCTTGCTTAATAAAATGTTAGGAGATAAAATAAATGCTAAAATGTTTAAAGGTGCTTAAGTCTAAAAGGGCAAAAGGTGCTATATGTGAAAGAATGCTAAGAGATGCTAAAATATTAAAGGTTAAGGACGCTTAACAAAAGTGCTAGCAATTTAAAAGTGCTAAGTGTAAACAAAGTGGTGCTAGGGTGCTAAAATATTAAAAGTGCTAAAAGGTTAAAAATGCTAAAAATGCTAAAGTTTTAAAACATGCTTAGAAAGCTTTAAAAGAAAGGCGTCAAAGGTGCAAAAGGAGTGCTAGCATATTTAAGGTGCTAAAAGTGCTAAGAGGGGCTAAAGGCTAAAAGTGCTTAAGAGTGCTAAAGATTAATTTTGAAAGTAAAAGGTGCTAAAAGTGCAAAAAGGATGCTAAATGTTAAAGAGTGCTTAAAAGGTGCTAGAAATGCTAAAGAATGCTAGGAGGGTGTTTTAGAGACTAATTATGTGTTCATGCAAAGGTTATTTATAAAATGTCTAAGATGATTTTTTGAGAGTTTAGGAGGAAAATTTTTATGGATTTAACGAATTGTTGGTTTTATGATGCGAGTTAGATTATTTTGGCAAAATTTAGGCATGCACGACAATCTTGAAAAGCAAGTAAATTAAGCGATGAACTTTTAAATTATCTCTCCCACTTATATGTTTAAAAAAAAAACTAATTGCTAGAAGTTCCCCTATTAATTACAAATTAGATAATAGAAAAACAAATAAATGGCATAAAAACGAGACAAGAAAATTAAGAGAGTGAAGGGATTGGAGCGGATGACCACGTCCTATTTGTTTGTCTAGGAATGGCCGAAGAGGGACTCGATGGATGTATATGCATGCCTTTACGTTTGCCACGACGAGTCTCGTTATGAGACTCTTTGTTGCTCGTCGTGCCGTATAAAAAAAGAAGATAAGGATTAGTATCAACCCGAATTTTATGGGCATTTAGCATAGAAGATATTGACATAACATACCCTACTTTGTCAATTAATAAACAAGCATTTAGCAAAAATAGAACTCGGTATCCATGCGGTGAGGGTCGTGACGTGAAGTCGCGGTAGCGAGAATGAGCAATGGCGGCAAGCAAAGTGGAAGCAACAATAACTAAGCATTTAGCAAACATAATGCACCTCGCCCAATGTATCCATAAGAGAACGGTGAGGATCGGAAGGCGTAAGCAACGGGTGCGAGAAAATAAGCAAAGCGGCAAAGCAAAGTGGAAGCAACGATAACTAAGCATTTAGCAAACATAATGCATCTCATACCCGATGTATCCATAAGAAAGCGGTGAGGATCGGAAGGCATATCCATGCATACAATCAATTTGTGATACAACCTTACTCGCAAGAAAGAATAACACATTTAAACTTACTATCGACATGGACATACTCTATATAGAATGAAGGTCATTTAATCCTAGATAGACTACCAAATCTATACTGAGGAGGAAGAATGACATGTAACAGTATATTTCTAACCCAATTGGTTTCATATAAGTCAAGAGTAATAAGAAGACATATAGGCAAAATCTAGTCCATCCGAGGTTATCGATCAAAATGTCAAATTTCAGTTAATGTCAAGTTATGAAGATATCTGAACATATATGAAAATCAAACTTATTATATCACGGGTGTATGCTAGCAAGGACCAAAGTGCTATTTCATGGATGAACTAGTGCACATCTGACAAAGCTTTATGATCGATTTCTGGAACAATACACGAAATTTTAACCATATTATCATGGTGATTCCACAACCAACTAGCCTAAACATGCTAGACATTTCATTTCCCATATAGTCATACACTTTAACACGACAAAGAGTCTGAGACGGATGCACAAATCGGGACGATGCACTAAGTCACTAAGAACAATGTTTAGAGTTTGTCCTTTCCGAACTCTAAGCCATGACTTTAATAAGACAAGCCAATTCACGATTCAAACTATCTAAAGACGATTTCTTATAATAGGCTAGCATGATACCTAAGTGACTTAAGTTGGCGATTTATGCCCAGCGGACACATACTATCTGGTCATTACGTATTAAATAAGCTTCCAAAGCTTGACATAATGCCTCATAATACAAATTAGCGGGAGATTCAAATTGATCCTCTTGTTATCTTTACACTTAGTAACAACACATAAACACCACTGAACCGTATAATATGTAAAAGGACATAACCGATTAATAGGATTCCATGATGTAGCCCAATGTTTGGTGATTGATATGAGAGGGTATACAAATCACTGGGCACTTAACGAGAATCGAGAATAGGATTATGAACTCGTGAGATCCATCACTCATTATCTTGACATATTGCATTAAATATGAGTTTTTATCGACAAATCGGGGCAAGAATATGTGGGGTTAATTTAAAGCGCGACTCGATTATCTTATTCGTCATTTATGAACACAACAACATGAATGAACACCATTAAACATAAGAAACGAGAGATACAAAAAGCGAGCGAATTCGATTTTACCTTCGAGGCGGCGACGGCGGCGTATCAAGTCGTCGAAGCACTCGGCGGGTTTGGGCTTTGCGATGCGAAAGCAGAGGAAGGTTTTGCTTGCTGATTCCTTGGTTGTATTTAACTCTTCGTGCTCGCCACATGTTCAGCCTGCACAATGATTTTGTGTTTCTTAAGCTGCTGAGGGTTATTGGCTTCTTTGAGGTGAAGCGATGGCTATCTCACTGAGCCTCTCTGATGACCTAAGCGAGCTGTATCGATGCTCTCTATGCTCTCTAGTATATGACTCTTTGCTCTGCTCCTAAAGCGATTCCACGGTGAGCCCCTTAATCCATACTATCGGTGCCATGCTTTGATTCCTTTGCATGTGCTTATATAGCCATTCTTGGGTTCTCGTTAGGTAAATAGCAAGGGCTGATATTAACGCGATTTGGTCTTGAGATTTGAAAAGATTTGGGTAGATTCGATGTGGTGCGATAAGGTAACGATTTGTTTGGTTATGGAAAGGTGAATGGTGACACGATTTGGGCAAGATTTTGTCTTTGGTTCGTGTTATGGTAAGAAGCGGTGGTGGAGTGCGAGTAAAGGAAGGTCCCAGTTCTCGCGAGAATCTCGGGGTGTCTTTGTGTTGGTGCGGCGTATCTGCTAGGTTTTAGGGTTCGTTGGGTTTTGTGTTTTAGGTTTACGAGAAAGGGACGATGGGCAAATAGGGCTAAAGGGATGCAGGCGTGGGCTTGGGTAATAAGGAAAAAAAAAGGGTATGGGGCGTGTGGGCTTGCGGGTTTTGGGCCGGGCCGACGGGTAATTTAAGGGCGGGGTAGTTCGTAAAGGGTCGAGTTTAAGGGAATTAGTTTTAGGCCTTTAATTCAAGCAGTTAATTTTAGGTATTTAATTAATTAGCTAATTAATTCTAGGCAAGTGTATTAATTATCTAATTGTTATAAAATAAATGCGGGTGTGTTATTTAATTAATGCTTAATGCTTTAGAATGCGGTGCTATTAAAATCTTATTATTGCATTATTGCGAAGTTAAATTAAAATTGATTTGAGTTTAGATTAAATTATTTAAATGCTAAATGCGAGTATGATATTTAAGAATCGTTTAAAGCTTTATAAATGCGGTGCTATTAAATGCATATATCAGATTAAAATTGATTTTAAATTACAACTGATTACTAATAAATGCGGCTATGCTACGACAGCGTTATCGCTAAATTATTTATTTTATGCATTTATTAATTATTTAAGAATTACGCCAAAGCTTAAAGTTAATTAATGCGTAGCGAGACTCTAAGTGCTTAAAACTACGTAAGGGCGATGCCATTATTAGAATATTTATTTATGCCTGTATTTAATGTTTTATTGTTGTATTTTATTATAAAAATCCTAAAAAGTTATTTTACAAAATTAGTGTAATTTTATAGTTAATGGCTGGACGGGAGGGTCAAAATTGGGTGTCAACAGATGTCCCTCTTTGTATGGAGATGATGGAAGAATCTTCGGACAAAGACGTTGACTCATGTGATTTTGTCTCGATCTTCGAGTGCGAAATCTTTGGCGGTAGACAAGGCTGACACACAAAATCAAAATCTGTCCCAGTGTCGAGTTATGACGATACTGGGTTACCATGGTCAAAACACCAAGGCGGGCTAACGCGGACTCAAAGCTGTCGATGTCGAGTTATGGCGACCTTTGGGTTACCGTAGTCAAAACACGGCGGGCTACGCGGACTTAAAGCATCCCGATGTCGAGTTATGATGACAACGGGTTATGTCTAAAAAGTAAAAGAAAATAAGCGGCTTGAACACAGGGTGTCTTGCTATGGCTTGTGGTCTTTGGGTTCTGCGGTGATGTGGGCGAGTGGGCCAAGCGCTTGGCGCGGCTACGCGATCGTTGGGAAGGTTGGCCCGGCAGTTGCCGGTTATTTGTAAGAAAATCCACGTTGTGCTCCTGCTCCTGCATGCTAAGACTTAACAAACGGTTAGTGCATAACTGTTAAGACAGAATAATAAAGCATGAATGAGAAAAAATGCAATTTTGAGAATATAGAAATCGTCCCTGCGTGATATGCTGATGATGGCGTCGTTTTCGGACTTGTTGTGCTGATAAGCGTCATTTGCTTGGGCGATGTTCTTCTTTGGCGTCGTTGCGTGAACTTGCGGTCTTGATAACGTCATTATGCGGGCGTATTCTTTCTTGGCGTCGTTCGTGGACTTCTTGATTACGTCGTTATGCGGGCGTGTTCTTCTTTGGCGTCGTTGCATGGACTTCTTGATTACGTCGTTATGCGGGCGTGTTCTTCTTTGGCGTCGTTGCGTGGACTTCTTGATTACGTCGTTATGCGGGCGTGTTCTTTCTTGGCGTCGTTGCGTGGTATCTTGATAACGTCGTTGTTTGGGCGTATTCTTCTTTGGCGTCGTTGCGTGGACTTCTTTGTCTTGTCGCGTCGTTGTTTGGGCGTATTCTTCTTTGGCGTCGTTGCATGGACTTCTTGATTACGTCGTTATGCGGGCGTGTTCTTCTTGGCGTCGTTGCGTGGACTTCTTGATTACGTCGTTATGCGGGCGTGTTCTTCTTTGGCGTCGTTGCGTGGACTTCTTGATTACGTCGTTATGCGGGCGATGTTCTTCTTTGGCGTCGTTGCGTGGACTTCGCGATTACGTCGTTATGCGGGCGTGTTCTTCTTGGCGTCGTTGCGTGGACTTCTTGATCACGTCGTTTCGGGCGATGTCGGCTTTGCTCTGTAGAATAAATGCTCATATGACGAGCTTGAAAAAGCGTTAGTGTATACTGTTTAAATGAAATGATAAATACATATGAGAAGTGCAATTTTATGGGTAGAGATGTCATCCACGAGATGTTGTCGCTTGCGGACATCTTTGAGCGTTGCGGTGACGAATTGCCATGATGCCTTTCTTTGTGTGCGATCGTGGGTTGCCAATTTGACTTTATGCTCGAGTTGATCGCTAGGTTTTGTTGCGGAACTACGAACTTTGATTGCCGTCGTTGATGCCGCTTCTGCTGCTGCTTTGCTCTTGCTGCGGACTTTGGATTGTTGTCATCCTCTGCGCTGCTTTGCTTTTCACCTTACGCGAAGAGCTTTTAAATCGTATTTTACCTTACGTATTTGCCTTTATGTGTTAATATTAAAGACTGCGCTCGAAAAATTTGTGAGTTTTGGGGGTCGATTCATATTTGACTTTCTTTGCCTTGTTCCTTGATATCTGCGTGCACAGCTTGTTTGGACTTGACCCGCATGCAGTTTCCTACATTGTCCCAGTTTTGAAAAGGGTGTACGGCCTAAAATGGGTCTCGATGTAGTTCTTTGTAGGCTATGTGTATTCTTGTCATTTTCAAAGCAAAGGAAAGTTTCTAATGGTGTGGCCGAAGCGATTTAGGCGCTACGTATCAGCGTGGGAATCGGGCGAGCGTAGTTCATTACAAGCGAATATTGGGAAAATTAAAATTTCTAGATGTGGGGCCAGGCGGCGAGGCGGCGCTGCGTATCAGCTAAGGGAATCGAGTCAAGCGTAGTTCATTCAAGCAAAGCGAAGAAAACATTATTAAAGCTTAAATATGAGTTTATAAATTATTACGCTAAAATAAATCGTTTTCCTATCCGGGCTCTGGCGGACGAAGGCGAGTGCAAATCAATCATCGCGCCCGTACTCTGCCTGCGTGGATGGTGGGTCTTCATGCTCTGCTATCTCCTCTTACGGCCTCTGCGTGGTGCGTCTCGGATAAATGGCGATTCGAGGCGGAATGGGCATAAGCGGGAGTGTATTCCTCATCTAAGGTTATCGGTGCACGTTGGCGTGGCGTGGTTTGGCAAGGGTTATCATGCGCGTTTGGGGCGGGATCCTTTGATACCGCCTGCGATCGGTGCCTCGATTACGTCACGAGGAGTGGCAACGCCGATGTCATGTCACTGGGCTATTGGGTGATCACGCGCGCTTGTTCTCATCATACCATCTTGGGATAGGGTCGGGGATCCTTCACGGAATCGGTTGGATTAGGCTGCGGCTCATGACCTTTCATATATTTGAGGTATGGGTTCGGTAGTGGGGTGCGAACTTTGGGTGGTTTTCCTTCAAAATTCTTATTTGCTCTGGAGTGCATTGGGTGCTCTGATACGTTGGCGGGCTTGATGGGTGGATCTATGCGGGGCGGGATAAGCGGTGCTTGTGAAGTGTTATATATAGTGTGTATGGTAGTTGGGGTAGTATGATGGGTTTTGGTATGTCATAAATGCTTGGGTTTGCGTTCTTGTACAAACATGGAAGGGAAGCGTCTCTTTCTTCCTCTGTGAAGTACTCGAGTGTCCACTGAATCGCCTTATTAGTTACTGTAATCTTGCCCGGTTGTAATCTACCGGTTTAATACCTCTTCTGAAGTCGCCCATTCGACAACCTCTGAAATTCCGCGATGGCGCTTATCGTCCGCTCATAGTAGGTTGCGTCCTTCAAAGATTATGCGAATAATGTGGTCGTCTCACTCTCGCGTGGGTGGTTGCACTTCATTGCCTCACGAGCGCCACCTCATGGCGTATTCTGCGAATGTTTACGTAGTCTTCTTCTCGACCGTTAAGTAGAACCTATCCACAGCGGTTTACGTGTTGAAATGGAATCGCTCGCAAAATCACAGGCGATGCATTCGGTTGTGCCATTTCGCGGATCTTGGTGGTATACCAATCTAGTGCCTCGCGGTCGAGCTCGAATGAACAACTTCATAATGGCCAGTTGGGTTCTTCCCTACCGATTAACTTGTCGCAATATGACCTCGAGTGTGCGCGGGGTTCCTTTTCCATCAAATAGTTCAAACTTGGCACGCCTTGTACCCATGGCGGTTCGCGTCTGGATGCGTACAAAGATCCTTGTAGTCTAGTCGCCCGTGACCTTTGTCCGATCGCGTGCCCCGGCCGCTTCTTCGGACTATGAATTTCTTTGGCCACATCCTCGTCCATTTTGGCTCGGACTTCCTCTCCATTTCTTCGTAATGATCCCCTTCTTGGTGAAGCACGGGGACGGTAAAAGGCTGGGCTTCTGTTGCATAAGTTAGCTGTCTGGGTTGTTTGTTGGTGCTGGTAATGGGTGTGGTGCGTGGGTATTGGTTGGCCTTTGCGATTAGGGCTGATTATGGTGAAATGCGGGCGGTGAGGTATATGGGTAGTAGGAGGATCATTTGAAGGTGGGGTTGAGGTTGGTGGCGAGGGTTGGTTTGTTCGGTGACTGGTGGCCTTTGTGGAGAGTTTTGGGAGATATGTGGTGGTGGAGGTCGATCTGGGATGGTTTGTGAAGTAGTGGCCCTTTGATCTGGCATAGGGGTATTCAAGCTAATGGATAGGTTGGTCGATTAGTAGCCTCTCCGTCTCAACTGCGTATCGACAATTTGTTGCGGCGGTGTGCAATACATTCTTCTGTGGTGATATTCCTCCTACGAAGGTTGTTTATTTGACGGGAATAATTCCCAAACCATTTGGCTCGAGGCGCCCCGAGCGATCATATCATCATTCTTGCCTTGGACACGGTGAAGTGTGGATGCTCAGACATTGTTGAGTCAAATCTGACGAAGCCGCTTTGGGAGGGTGATAAATTTTCTAAAAATGCAACAAGCGATGTTAGCATAAAGCACACGTAATTTGCGGTATGTAGCGGATATATCGCACATAGCGTTCAAGCGTTTCCTAACATGCGGGGGACCTCTTTATGCGGTAAGCCTAGCGTCAACTTATGCGAGATTATGGCGGATTTGTCCAAGTCGTCGACTATAATGCCTTTGTTGGAAATGGCGACCAAATGGCGGTGCACTTTTCCCAATTTCACATGTCATGATTGGGCTTGGATTTGTCTGTCATTGTCACGCTACATAATATGTTGGTTGGTCGTTGGGTTGAGAAACGTCGACAAGTTTGGTGTCTTCCTAATTGTGGTGTCGATGCGAGGCCAGGCCACCTAAGGTAAATGCATCGTGCCTAAAATAAAGGGTGGTATAGCTCTATCTTAAGTTTCTAAGATTTGGCTTTTACGGGCCTTGAGTTCAGGCGGACAACTCGAGTGAGAAAGGCTACGCGGTGATCGGTCAGACGAAGCCGATCTAACTTTCAGCGCCGACTCTCCTAAAATTTGGATATTTTTGAAAGAAATTTGCGGGTCTTGTGAAGCACACGCGTAGCGTGAGTGTGTGATTTGTGTGAATTTTCCAGAATGGAAGAAATATGAGCGGAATGCCAGTTTAGGGAAAGCAGTAAAGCAAGTAGCAAAAAACAAAATACAATACACAAAAAAAATTAAATGCAAAATAATTGCCAAATAATAGCCACAGATGCATTGTGGTTAAGAACCTAAATCCCAGTAGTCGCCATTCTGTCGCCCTTTTTGTAGCGGCATTTTTTTTAAATAATAGCGAACCCTGCTTAAAAATGCAAATGTTAGAAAATAAATAATAAAATGCTAATAATGTTCAAAAATGCTTAAAGGTTTTAAAAATGCTAAAAGGATGCTAAAATTGCAAAGGATGGTAAAGTTTAAAAGGGTGCTAAAATGCTAAAGGGTTGCTAGAATGCTAAGGGTTCGCGGAGTCGCCACCTAATTAATTGGGTGAATTAGGACACCTAAATGTTTAACTAGTTTGAAGTAAAACATTAACTCCATTTTAATGGTCTGCTAAACTTAGTGAGATTCTGGGTAAGGGTTCTTTATTAATCTAGAGGGAAGGGGTTAGGCACCCTCTAAGATCCGCTAACTTGCGGTTGTCCTGCCAAACCTAGGGTAATTATGCAAAATAAAGCTCCTCTTGCTTAATAAAATGTTAGGAGATAAAATAAATGCTAAAATGTTTAAAGGTGCTTAAGTCTAAAAGGGCAAAAGGTGCTATATGTGAAAGAATGCTAAGAGATGCTAAAATATTAAAGGTTAAGGACGCTTAACAAAAGTGCTAGCAATTTAAAAGTGCTAAGTGTAAACAAAGTGGTGCTAGGGTGCTAAAATATTAAAAGTGCTAAAAGGTTAAAAATGCTAAAAATGCTAAAGTTTTAAAACATGCTTAGAAAGCTTTAAAAGAAAGGCGTCAAAGGTGCAAAAGGAGTGCTAGCATATTTAAGGTGCTAAAAGTGCTAAGAGGGGCTAAAGGCTAAAGGTGCTTAAGAGTGCTAAAGATTAATTTTGAAAGTAAAAGGTGCTAAAAGTGCAAAAAGGATGCTAAATGTTAAAGAGTGCTTAAAAGGTGCTAGAAATGCTAAAGAATGCTAGGAGGGTGTTTTAGAGACTAATTATGTGTTCATGCAAAGGTTATTTATAAAATGTCTAAGATGATTTTTTGAGAGTTTAGGAGAAAAATGTTTATGGATTTAACGAATTGTTGGTTTTATGATGCGAGTTAGATTATTTTGGCAAAATTTAGACATGCACGACAATCTTGAAAAGCAAGTAAGTCAAGCGATGAACTTTAAATTATCTCTCCCACTTATATGTTTTAAAAAAAAACTAATTGCTAGAAGTTCCCCTATTAATTACAAATTAGATAATAGAAAAAACAAATAAATGGCATAAAACGAGACAAGAAAATTAAGAGAGTGAAGGGATTGGAGCGTATGACCCCGTCCTATTTGTTTGTCTAGGAATCGCCGAAGAGGGACTCGATGGATGTATATGCATGCCTTTACGTTTGCCACGACGAGTCTCGTTATGAGACTCTTTGTTGCTCCGGTGCGTGCCATGTAAAAAAAAAGAAGATAAGGATTAGTATCAACCCAGAATTTTATGGGCATTTAGCATAGAAGATATTCAACATAACATACCCTACTTTGTCAATTAATAAACAAGCATTTAGCAAAAATAGAACTCAGCGTATCCATGCGGTGAGGTCGTGACGTGAGTCGCGGTGGCCGTGATGAGCAAGCGGCAAGCAAAGTGGGCAACGATAACTAAGCATTTAGCAAACATAATGCACCTCGCCCAATGTATCCATAAGAGAACGGTGAGGATCGGAAGCGACAAGCAGCGGTGCAGAAAATAAGCGATGGCGTGAAGCAAAGTGGGCAACGATAACTAAGCATTTAGCAAACATAATGCATCTCATACCCGATGTATCCGTAAGAAAGCGGTGAGGATCGGAAGGCATATCCGTGCATCTGATCAATTTGTGATACAACCTTACTCGCGAAAGAATAACACATTTAAACTTACTATCGACATGGGCGTACTCTATATAGAATGAAGGTCATTTAATCCTAGATAGACTACCAAATCTATACAAGGAGGAAGAATGACATGTAACGGTATATTTCTAACGATTGGTTTCATATAAGTCAAGAGTAATAAGAAGACATATAGGCAAAATCTAGTCCATCGAGGTTATCAATCAAAATGTCAAATTTCAGTTCATGTCAAGTTATGAAGATATCTTGAACATATATGAAAATCAAACTTATTATATACGGGTGTATGCTAGCGAGGACCTGAAGTGCTATTTCATGGATGAACTAGTGCACATCTGACAAAGCTTTATGATCGATTTCTGGAACAATACACAAGAAATTTTAACCATATTATCATGGTGATTCCACAACCAACTAGCCTAAACATGCTAGACATTTCATTTCCCATATAGTCATACACTTTAACACGACAAAGGGAGTCTGATGACGGATGCACAAATCGGGAATGATCACTAAGTCACTAAGAACAAGCTGTTTAGAGTTTGTCCTTTCAGGAACTCTAGCCATGACTTTAATAAGACAAGCCAATTCTGATTCAAACTATCTAAAGTGATTTCTTATAATAGGCTAGCATGATACCTAAGTGACTTAAGTTGGCGGTTTATGCCCAACAGGACACTATCTGGTCATTCACGTATTAAATAAGCTTATAAAGCTTGACATAATGCCTCATAATACAAATTAGCGGGAGATTGACAGTCCTCTTGTTATCTTTACACTTAGTAACAACACATAAACACCCTGAACCGTATAATATGTAAAGGACATAACGATTAATAGGATTCCGTGATGTAGCCCAATGTTTGGTGATTGATATGAGGGTATACAAATCTGGGCACAACTTGAGAATCGAATAGGATTATGAACTCGTGAATCCATCACTCATTATCTTGACATATTGCATTAAATATGAGTTTTTATCGACAAATCGGGCAAGAATATGTGGGGTTAATTTAAAGCGCGACTCGAGATCTTATTCGTCATTTATGAACACAACATGAATGAACACATTAAACATAAGAGAACGAGAGATACAAAAGAGCGAGCAATTCGATTTTACCTCAGGCGGCGACGGCGGCGTATCAAGTCGTCGAGCCACTTCGGCGGGTTTTGGGCTTTGCGATGCGAAACAGAGGGGAAGGTTTTGCTTGCTGATTCCTTGGTTGTATTTAACTACTGTGCTCTGCCCTATGTTCGACTGCCCTAATGATTTTGTGTTTCTTAACTGCTGCCGAGGGTTATTGACTGCTGCTGAGGTGAAACGATGGCTATCTCACTGAGCCCTCTCTGACTGAGCTCTGCGACTGACCTAACTGAGCTCTGTATCGATGCTCTCCTATGCTCTCTAGTATATGACCTCTTTGCTCTGCTCACAAAAGCGATTTCCACAGTGAGCCCTTAATCCATGCTATCGGTGCATGCTTTGATTCCACTTTGCATGTGCTTATATAGCCATTCTTGGGTTCTCATTAGGTAAATAGCGAGTGATATTAGCGATTTGGTCTTTGAGATTTCGAAAAGATTTGGGTAGATTCGATGTGGTCTGATAAGGTAACGATTTGTTTGGTTATGGAAAGGTGAATGACTGACACGATTTGGGCAAGATTTTGTGCTGGTTCGTGTTATGGTAAGGGCGAGCTGGCTGGGTGCGAGGGTAAAGGAAGGTCCCCGGATTCTCCGGCGAGAATCTCGGGGTGTGCTGGTGTTGGTGCGGCGTATCTGCTAGGTTTTTAGGGTTCGTTGGGTTTTGTGTTTTAGGTTTTCTGAGGGGAAAGGGACGATGGGCAAATAGGGCTAAAGGGGATCTGGGCGTGGGCTTCAGGTAATAAGGAAAAAAAAAAGGGTATGGGGCGTGTGGGCTTGCGGGTTTTGGGCCGGGGCGACGGGTAATTTAAGGGCTGGGTAGTTAGTAAAGGGTAGAGTTTAAGTGTATTAGTTTTAGGCCTTTAATTCTAGGAGTTAATTTTAGGTATTTAATTAATTAGCTAATTAATTCTAGGCAAGTGTATTAATTATCTAATTGTTATAAAATAAATGCGGGTGTGTTATTTAATTAATGCTTAATGCTTTAGAATGCGGTGCTATTAAAATCTTATTATTGCATTATTGCGAAGTTAAATTAAAATTGATTTGAGTTTAGATTAAATTATTTAAATGCTAAATGCGAGTATGATATTTAAGAATCGTTTAAAGCTTTATAAATGCGGTGCTATTAAATGCATATATCAGATTAAAATTGATTTTAAATTACAACTGATTACTAATAAATGCGGCTATGCTACCTGACACGACGTTATCGCTAAATTATTTATTTTATGCATTTATTAATTATTTAAGAATTACGCCAAAGCTTAAAGTTAATTAATGCGGGCGCGAGACTCTAAGTGCTTAAAACTCTACGTAAGACGCGATGCCATTATTAGAATATTTATTTATGCCTGTATTTAATGTTTTATTGTTGTATTTTATTATAAAAATCCTAAAAAATTATTTTACAAAATTAGTGTAATTTTATAGTTAATGGCTGGACGGGAGGGTCAAAATTGGGTGTCAACAGTCACATTCACATGCGGGTGGAGGTATTATTGAGTCAATTTCATCCCACAAGTCCTTCATCCTGGAATAGTAATTAGCAACATGCGATACTCCTTGCTGGAGCATGGCCAATTCCTTCTTCAATTGATATACCCGAGACAAGTTAATCTTGTCAAATCGCTCCTTCAAATCTCTCCAAACTGCAAACGCAGTGGATCTATACAAAATTTCACTCAATAAGTCTCTACTTACATTCTTCATGATCCATGAAATCACCATTGCATTACAACAATCCCACTGCTTCATCATATTTCCATCACACATGTCGCTTTTTACCGTGCCGTCAATAAAACCAATCTTATTCTTCGTTGGTAAATTCAATTTCATTGCGCGACTCCACAATGTATAGTTTTCCATTCTGATTAACTGTATTTCGACATACATAACTTCAGGAGTATCAGATGAGCTCAAATATAATGGATGATTGTGATCCAATATATTTGAACTTACATTCAACACTTCATCTGTGACAACTGGTACGCTTTGCGAAGTGTTCTCTATTACAATGACTTGCGACAAAACTGATAGCAACAACGATTGTGATAGCTCGTGTTTTCAGTAGATCAATTCCCAATTGATATATATATATATATATATATATATATATAAGTGTTGTTGTTGTTGTTGTATAACATGTTACAAGAGTGGACCTAACACTTCAAATTGAAAAATTACATTATTCAAAGTGTAGTCGTCACTGCTCTCTAGGTGCTCTAAAAAACAAAGCTTAAACAAATTCAAGGACTAGATCCCAACAACTGAAGATGTCTTAAGTTCTAGGTTTGTTAAGTTTTTGTCATTTTGCTCTTTAACTTGTAAACTTACTCTTTTTATAAGAAGTTGTTTGTAGATAGTTTATTTTCTCAAGATTTTGAGTTGTACACTTGGCTAGAGTTAGTAAAGGTGTGTTTAGGTGCTTGGCTAGAGTTAGTCAAGGTTCGTTTGGGTGCTTGGATAGAGTTAGTCAACAATGTAGCTTACAATAAAGTTATTATAAGGTGGGGGATTAAGAATTTTAATTCCTAGATTGAAAAATGTTGTAATCTGAAAGTTGCTCAGTTAGTGAAGTTGAAATCCTACTAAGGTGGATCGTAGTTTTTAATCCCTTGAGCAAGGAATTTTCTATGTAAATATTTTGTCTTATTTACTTTCTGTTTTACTTGAGGGAATAGATAGAGATTTTTTATATAGTTTGGTGGTCTCATAGTTTCTATTAAGAAACAAAGAATGATTTTTGAATCTTATAATCTTAAATTAAAGATGTGTGAAGTCTTTCAAATCCTGTGATCTTAAAATTGCATTAGAATTGGAAAACGTATTAAATATAGAAACAAACGCTCTTTTTAGGACAGATATGTGGAAGTTATTAAGTGATATGTGGTATTTTGGTTACTTAGAGTATCTTAGAGTACAATAGTTAAAATGTGGGGCTTAAATGTAGTATTCTTTACTTTCTTTCTACTTCTTGTATTAATAGTGTTGGAGACTCATTGTGTACGTTTTAAGCTTTCATAATAGATAATTCCAAAAAAGCTTCCACATATCATTCTCTTCATCTTCATCAGAAATTATCTTCACATACATTGATATTCCAGTAATAACTACTGGATTTCGATCATTAACATGGTATCAAAGCAGTAGGAGGAAGATCGACACACTGAGATTCGAGGAATTGCGAATCGAAGAGAACTGTTCGCGATTTCGAATCGAAGAAGTCGAAGACGATCATGTTAAATTTCGCTTAATAACTGAAGACTTATGTGTTCTTGTTTGTTAAAATCGATCGATTGAGAACATATCGATATCAGGTTAAATTTCGCTTAATAACTGAAGACTTATGTGTTCCTGTTTGTTAAAATCAATCGATTGAGAACAGACGTATTAAATATAGAAACAAACGCTCTTTTTAGGACAGATCTGTGGAAGTTATTAAGTGATATGTGGTATTTTGGTTACTTAGAGTATCTTAGAGTACAATAATTAAATTGTGGGACTTAAATGTAGAGCATGTGAGAGTCATGTGACCATGGATATGGACATTTCATCTTTTGGTTTGTTCTCTAGAAAACTGGAGATGTGATGTTGTAGTTCTGCCAGTCGAAACAGTACCGCAACTTTACAGCTGTAGCGTTGACTGTACGACGCTCAAGGGACCTAATTGAGTAGTTAGTCCCTATCTGGTTTCCTGAATGTTTGTCAAATCATCAAGACTGAAATATCATAACTTATCATTTCTTAAATTCTGTGTCAAGTCAAATCAAGACACTTAAATTGAGATGGATGGAGTACAATATTTGGGGGTCATTTTGTCCATGATTGGAATAATTGATCACAATATGAAATTCCGTATAAGATAATACAATATTTGATTGACCTTGTAACGAAAAAGATAATCACCACATAACTAATATATCATTCGACTGTCAACATTAAATAATATTTGAATTAAGTTATATGAAAATTTATGCATTATTTTATGTAAGATAGAATAAGAAGTAAAATACATGATTGACGGTGATTGGGCTACCCTAAAGAAATAATACTTAGAAATACGTAATTCATTAATTTTACATGACAAAGTAACAATCTTTACCCTATATCTCTACATAAAATATCTCTGTTATTTATGAAAATTCCGGTGATATGTTTGTCACAGACAAAATTTATGTGTTGCTATATTATATAATTACAACAACATACCCAGTGAAATCCCACAACGTGAGTCTGAATAGAGTAAAGTGTATACATACCTTACATCTACCTTGGTAGGTCTCCGGTTATTTCCGAGAGATCACCGGCTCATGATATTATATAATTACCATCATCAAATTATTTTGAGAGAACATATAATTTATTTTTAAGTTTGAGATTAAAATCACTTACACATCTCTCGAATACGAAAAACCTCTTAAATATTAAATATTTTTCTAGATATCTAATATATTTTTGTAGGTAATTATTTTTTATTTATGTAGGTAATAGCTTTACTCTGAACAAGAATAAAGGAATAATTCATAAAATTAAGATCCGTAATTATTTTTTGGACAAGTTTAAGGAATAACCTGTGTTTTCCCCCTAAATCGATCGTTGGATTCTCATGTACATCATCAACTAAACTTTGACCAATCTGTTTAACTTTCTCTTCCTAATGAAGAAATTCCACAGTTTGGTCCAAAATCCAAATAGATTGGACAACATCCACCCCAACCACCACACACCCCCACCCCCCTCAGATAAAATGGTTTTACTTTTCTCACCTTTTATTCCTGAGATATTTGTTTGGAACTTTATTTATTTATCTAACTTTATTCGATTTTTATTGTAAAAGAGATATGGTTGAGAGAAGGGAATCGAATTTCTTTTTCTTTGTCCTTGCACAATCTCCACTATGGAAAAAAAGGGGTAGTGGGAGGTCTGGGGGCGGAGGGGTCCAAGCAATTCCTAGTTTGCTTTTTCCCTTTATTTAGGGAATTAACTTTTTTTGCTTGATTGACAAAAAAGTGACTTGTGAAAAAAAATTCTGTTATTTCCTTTTTGTAAGAAATAATTCCTTAATTATTCTTATTGATGAAAAACATATATATACAAATTACAAAAGTAAAATCCTTTTTCCATTCTATGTCTAAATCCTATTCTATAAGGAGACTAATTATACAATTATGATAATAATATAAGTCTAATTAATGTACAAGATTAAGTAAAAATATACAAAGGAAATAATAAACAATAATAAACATATGGGTCGGGACCCATATGTTTAACACACCTATCTGATCATGGCGGATCTTGTCTGTGAGGCATCTCTAAATCTTAAAAAGGCAGAGGAGGACCCTTTGTAAAGATGTCTGCAATCTGATATCTGGAAGGGATATGACAGACGTGCACTTGTCCTTTAGCTACCTTCTCTCGAACAAAATAAATATTCATCTCTATGTTTTTAGTCCGCTGGTGCTGAACAGGATTACCAGAAAGGTAGATGACACTTATATTATCACAATATACCAGGGTAGCCTCTCAATAGGACAATAAAGCTCTAAAAGTAGATTTCGTAACCAACACGATTCAGAGACCACATTAGCTACCCCTCGATACTCGGTCTCTACACTTGAACGTGAAAGCGTAGCTTGACGCTTGGCAGACCATGAAACCAAGTTATTACTAAAAAACATACAATAGCTAGACGTAGACCGTCTGGTGTCAGAACAACCACCCGAATCAGCATCTGTATAGGAGATAAGTGTAGACGTCGACGAAGGGTACAAATGTAAATCATAATCAAGTATTCCCTGAATGTACCTAAGGATGCGTTTGAGTGTATTCATATGTTCAACTCTGGGATTATGCATACACAAACACACCTGCTGGATTGCATATGTAATGTTTGGTCGCGTGAACGTCAGATATTGAATGGAGCCTGCAAGACTACGATAGCTGGTCAGATCCTCATAGGGAGAGCCAGCTGCAGCACCCAACTTGGGTTTAGTATCAACTGGAGTAGAAGTGGACTTACAGGATGACATCCCAGCCCTCTCAATGATCTCTGTTGCATACTTTCTCTGTGATAAGAACAATCCACCTGCATGACGAGTGACTGCAATCCGCAAAAAATAGCTCAATGGGCCCAAGTCTTTCATGGCAAACTAAGCACCGTCATTGTTACATCCCGTAAGTCCAGGACATGTATAAGAGAATGTATGTAAGGAATCAAGACTTGGAAATTAGTACGAAAGGAAGAATTGTTTTTCCGACGGAAAATCTTCCGAACGCCGGAAAGAAAAAAAATGTTCGTTGTTGAGAATCGGATTCTCAAAATGCATTATTTGAAGAATATGGAACTTATTAACATTATGAAATTTATTTTTACGAATTTGGGCACATGGGGCCCACCCGAGGAATTTTACGTTTTGCGGGGCCCATGAGGGTTACAGAATTTTATGGACGAATGAGAGGGCGACACGTGACACCCCCACATTTGGTCTTGGACGAAATTTAGTAAGGGTATAATGGTCATTTACCATGGTGGAAGATAAGTCTTGCTAAGCTTGATATTGTTGACCAAGTCAACTTGCCACTTGTGCTTAATCCATGTGATCTTCATCTTAGTCACCCATTTGTTTAGGTCTAAGCCATCCATAGTGTTATAAATACTAAGCTAGTGCAAGACAAGCTCTTCTAACACTTAGAATTTATCACAACATTTTCTTGTCCACTACATAGCTCTTGGCTTTGTGCTCTCCCACACAAAAAATTTTATAGTTTTGATCCAATATTCACAAGACTTTAACCCAATGTCCCTAAGGGTATTGTAAGGATATCTCAATAGAAAGATTTTGGAAAAACGGCGTTTTCGTATTAGTCGCAAGGCGGAAACTTAAGGAGTTCTTCAACTTTGAAGTTGGAACTTGAAGATGGGTTCTTCATAGGCTTCTAAGGAGTGCTTGGAGCGGATTGGAACATAAGAAAATGAGCTAAGAATTGCTAAGGCGCGACTTTGAATCTTGGAATTTTTAAGGGCTTATAAAGGTATAAATTTTGTCGTTTTAGTAGTTAAGACTTACTTATTGTTGTAGCTATGGATATTAGCAAGCATGAGATGTTTAGTATGAAGTTTGATAAGTATATTGGCTATTGGAACCCTAATCCGAAAACTAGCATGTTTAGCCTTAAGATTACAATTCAAGTCGATTATTAGTTTAAGTCGTCGCATGTTGTATAAAGAAGGAAATTGTAGTTGTTTATGACTATATAACATGTTAGGCCTTAGAACTTGGAATTTGAAAAGGGTTGGAAAAGACTTTGAATTGTTGGTTATTGTTGGCCGAGAATGACTAGTGAGTTTTAAACTACTTGGTATGAATTGTGGGGCGGAATTTTACACGTATTGTAAGGCGTGTAATCCCCTTTGTTTGGTTGTTGTTTTGAGCCTTAAATGTGGCGTGTTGGTTATTGTATTCGGCCTTGAAAAAGGTGGCAAAGTGAGTAGAAATAAAGGAAGTGCTGCCCGATTTTCCGTAGAATTAGAGACCATATACTTAGTATTATTCTACGTTAGAGACTAGAAGTTGATAGTCTTGTTGTGACCATTATAGGTTGACAACACTCGTGCAGCGTATTCGCAGCTTGTGGATTTAGCCGAAAAGGTGAACTATCTCCTCTTCTAGCATGATTCCTTAAGATAAAGAAAGTAAGTTCTACTCCTTAAATGATCCATTCTTTGGTTGTACTTGGATTGCCTAGTATAGAATTTGTTCTATGTACTTCCTTAATTGTACTTTGATGTTTAAATTGTAAGTTGTATAATCCATTGCCTTAGTGGAGTTTGGATTCTTAAGAGTGAAAGTATTTTGCTTAAAGTACATGGAGTCTTGAAAAGGAAGTGGTTCCCAAACTTTTTGGCTAGTGCCTTAGTTCCAAAACCTAATGGTCGTTTTAATGACTTTAGGGGAGTCAAAGGAGTGATTTACTTAATTGTTTTAAAAGAGGAGAAATGACATGATTTAAGAGAAGTAACTTGTTTTAAAGGTGTGAGTTACTTAAGGTTTAAAAGTAGAAGAAACTTGTTTTCTATATATTAAGAGACTCGAAGTATTTTTGAAAGATTAAGAAACTTGGTTTGAAAGTTTGTGATACTTGGTTTTAAGTATAAGTCTCTTGGTTATAAAAAGAATGAAATTGTCTAAAAACCATAAAGGGTTATAACGGCTTTATGGGAAGTTGGTTATAACGGCTTTATGGAAGGTTTAGAAAGTTGTCTATTTTGATTAATGGGCATAAGTTGCCTTGATTGTGAAAATTTGAAGTTACTTGATTTCAAGCTTGGAAATGAGTTTTCTAAGAGTGTAGTAACTTACTTTGAAAAATAGACACACCTTGATACTACGGGTGTTAGTATCTTGGGGTATTACATAAAAAGGAGTTTTTTGAAAAGAATGTACGTACGTAGTACTTTGGCTTGATTAATTGAGAATTAGTCTAAGTGTGCCTTGATAAGTACTTTGGCTTGATTAATTAAGAATTAGTCTAAGTGTTCCTTGATAAGTACTTTGGCTTGATTAATTGAGAATTAGTCTAAGTGTGCCTTGATAAGTACTTTGGCTTGATTAATTAAGAATTAGTCTAAGTGTGCCTTGATAAGTACTTTGGCTTGATTAATTGAGAATTAGTCTAAGTGTGCCTTGATAAGTACTTTGGCTTGTTTAATTGAGAATTGTTCTAAGTGTGTCTTGATAAGTACTTTGGCTTGGTTAATTGAGAATTAGCCTATGTGTGCTGGTGATAGCCTTTGAGTGCAAGTATTATGTTTTATTACGTTGCCGCGACTCTCGGTTGGAGAAGTAGTGTCTTGTGTAAGTTACTTGGGCGTCAAGCGGTGATGTGGGATTAGACGGGTATGCTTCCGTTATTTGTGGTAATTGGGTTAAATTCCCGGATTTTTATAAAATACATGGTTGTGCTTATGTGTTGTTTGTGCATTTGAGATAGGGTAAGAGTATAAGTGAGGGGTAAACCCCCAAGACGTTATACCACCTTCTCCAGGGTAAGAGTATAAATGAGGGGTAAACCCCCAAGACATTATACCCCCTGCTTTACCACTACTCCGGTAAGAGTATAAATGAGGGTAAACCCCAGACATTATACCTGCGTTACCACTTTCTCGAGGTAAGAGTATAAATGAGGTAAACCCCAAGACATTATACCACGCTTTACCACCTTCGCCCGAGGTAAGAGTATAAATGAGGGTAAACCCAGACGTTATACCACCTTTCGTTTTCCTATTTGGCGTCTGTTTTTAGGACACAGTGGGACTTGGTGTTATATTATATCATGGGATGCCGGTGAGGAAGGATTCCACGCATGATTGATATTATGGGCGTGAGACCCGTGGTTATATTTTGGAAATGACTTGAGGCACGCGTCACGACTTATTATATTTGCTTATGTGTTGTGTCTTGTAGGTTGGCTATCATACATGTCTCTGTTTTGTTTAAGCTGTTATGATTTCATTCTGATATTTTTCACTTCACATACTTGGTACATTCTTAATCTTGACCTCGCCCGGCTGCGTTCATCTTGCAATTTAGTCTGCTGTTTGGTGATCGGCAGTGTAGGACCCGCTCGAGTTTTGGATAGCTCCTTACATTGGAGTTTATCTTTTTGGTATAAGTTCTTTCGATGAGCTTTTATGCGATTATGGATCTGGCGGGGCCTTGTCGTCCGATTCGATAAAACTCTTAAGTGCAGTATTCATATGTGGGATTGGACTCATGTACGGTGTAGTATTTTTTGTTTATGTATATTATATGGCAGCCTTGTCGGCTTTGCCTTGCACGTACGTTGGTTTTAAAAAAAAAGTGTTATTTAATTTCCGCAGTTTACTTGTGTTGTTAAGGTAGAAGGGTGCCCAGGTAGGGCACCAGTCACGGGCCCGGGGTTCGGGGCGTGACAGTCATAATGGAGTTGCACAAGGCATCAAAAGAGGCAATCAAGATAATATCATCAACATATAAAAGTATATAATCCATGAAAGAACCCGACGATATATGAATAATGAATTATCAGATCTGTTGTGCGAAAAAATCCATAGTCGAAACAAAGTCAGCAAACCTCTTACACCAAGCACGTGGAGACTACTTAAGCCCATACAAGGACTTCTTCAATAGACAGACATGATTAGGATATTTAGTATCCCTAAACCTCAAAGGCTGATGCATATATACTGTCTCCTGAAGATCACCATGTAGTAAAACATTCTTTACATCTAGCTGATGAATAGGCCATGATTTTGAAAGAGCCAAGCTGAGCACTGTGCGAATGGTAGCCGGCTTGACCGCCAGACTAAATGTCTCACCACAGTCCACACCAGTCAGCTGAGTCTTACCATCGCCTACAAGTCTAGCCTTATGCCTTGCAAATGAACCATCAGATTTTTTCTTATGAATAAAAATCCACATAGATCGAATAATATTAACACCAGATGGGCGGGGTACCAACTCCCACATCTTATTATCAATAAAAGTATTATATTCCTCGGTCATGACAATTTTCCAATTAGGGTCATTTAAGGCAGACACATGATTACGGGGTAAGGAAGATTTAAGAACATTTGAATTTAAATTAAAATATCATTTTAGTTTAAAAATACCCCGTTGACTACGAGTGACTGGACCATGACTGGATCGGGTGAATTTTGGAAATTTTTGGGAATTGCTGGATTTACCGTCGAAGGCGCCGCAGCGTTGGGGGTGAGGGCCGCGACGCCAAAAGAGCTGCAGAGCTCACTGGAGTTTTGGCGTCGCGGCGCTGACGTCGTATTTTCTGGCAAATCTGAAAAATGACGGAGAACATAAGGGGAGATAACATCATCCAAAAAATCATAAGACCTAGGCATGAGTTGTTCTACTTTTGAAAAGGAAAATTGGGATTCATCAAAGAGGACGTGACGACTAATGGTGATTCGTTTAGAGGACAAATCAAAACATTTATAACCACAATGATTTGATGAAAACTTAAAAACACACAAGGAGTAGAACATGTTTGAAGTTTGTTGATTGTAGTGGATAGAAACAGTGGATAAATAAACATCTGAAAACTCTAAGCTGAGAATATGACAGAATTTTATTGTATAATACTTGAAGAGGAGATAAGTATGTCAAACCTTTAGAGGAAAAAATATTAAGGAGATCGGTAGTCATTTGTAGCGTATGATTCCAAAAGAATGGAGGGACGAAAGAATGAACCAATAAAGTGCGAATGATGTTATTAATGGTACGAATTTTGCGTTCTACTTTTCCGTTTTGTGAGGACGTATGAGGACAAGAAAAATGAAAATTTATCCCATTTTATGCACAAAATTCCCTAAACTCCTCATTGTCATACTCTTATACCATTATCACATTGAATGTTCTTTATCTCTCGTTAGAAATGGATTATGATGAAAGCTCTAAATTTGGTGAATATGGAAAAAACTTGTGATTTTTTCGCAATTGAAAACGTCCATAAAAATTTAGAATAATCATCCAAGAATAAGACATAATATCGATGACCCATAAAACTGAGAACAAGAGATGTCCATAAATCGCTATGAATAATTTCAAATGACATAGAAGTATGATATTTTGAAGCTACAAACGATAATTTAATAATTTTTCTCATAGCACAGGATTGACAAAGTAGAGTATTATGTGTACCCTTACAAGAAATAAACTTATGTCTACTAAAGAAGATAAAATAGACGGCTCCGGATGACCAAGACGAGCATGCCATAAGGAAGGAGCATTAGCTGCAAAAGAGGATGACATGGCTTGACGCGAGACGCCAAGACTTGGTGTGATTGGATAAAGGTCCCCCCTACCGTCACACCTCATGAGAGGACTCCCCCGTCGTGAAATCCTTCACAGAAAATCCAAAAGGATCAAAATCAATAGAAACTCAATTATCAGTGGTGAATTTACAGACATACACCAAATTTTTAACCAATTTTGAGGCATGAAGGCTATTTTTCAGGACAAGGGGTGGATGAGGAGGAGACAAGGTTTTATGACCATAACCCTTAATTGGAATTGAACCACCATTATCAACAATTATATCACAATCAGTGCTCAAATTGGAATAAGATGAGAGAGTATCTTGATCGAATGTCATGTGGGTAGTGACGCCGATATCCATGTACCAATTCAGATCTGGTGGAGTCATCCCAAACGTGTGCATCGCCGCCTCAATGTTGATCTGCCTGGGTCCCATCGCGTAATGGGCATGATGAGGGCGTGGCCCAAAAATCCCAGAGTGCTGAGGAGGCCCATAAGCTGGTATGAAATATGGAGAAAGCGAGCGGCGGGAAGGACGGTGTGGCTGGCTTCTTTGGAGATGGCGGCGCTAAGGCGCGATCTTGAAATGCCAGTGACACTGTGGCACCGGCGGTGGCCTGTGTGGGCCCCATACCTGTTGTTGTTGTTGTTGTCTAAGTACAAATATACAAAGGAAATAATAAACAATAATAAACATATGGGACAGGACCCATATGTTTAACAATGTCATAATAAATAAACTCAAGCATCATGATGTATACGAAAATAAAATAAAAAGTATTGCACTATCTTTTTCTAATGTTCACTTGCTTCAATAGAGGGACATAATTCTGTTTATGTGTTCTTATTTTTGACGAGGGGAAAGTCCGGAAGGCGAAACCCTCACATGTGTCAGAGCCTCTTGGCCAGGTGGGATAAAAAATTGAGGGATATGCGCGAGTTATAGCCCTTCAAGGGAGAGGACCAACGGTACACGAACCCAGCAACAGTCCTTGCAATATTTCAACAAAGACTGTTACTACACGAATTCGAACCCGCGACGTCGGCGTGGTTGTACCCCAATCACCTTGCCACTTATCAACTCGCCTGTGCCCCGGAGGCGTTTATGTGTTCTTATCTATTATATTGCTTTATGCAAACAATATATTAGTAAGGCGTGGCTAATATTCTCTCGGCTAGAGGTCTCCGTTCAAATTTTGAGTACAGGATCATTTTTATTACAAAGTATTTTATGTGTGATATGAAGTTTTTTGGCGCAATTTCAAATATAATCAGCCTTTAATACGAATCTCGACTAACTCGAAGAAAAAGGAAGAAGCTAATATTCTCTCCAAAACTTATTTCTTTCACTTTTATATAATAGAACCACTAATTTTTTTTCGAGAAAAAAGGTTTGGGTGAATGGTTTGAGTCAAAACATATGATCTTCTTGAATTGCATTATATTTGGTTCACTTAAAAGAGATAACAAAGGAAAAGGGAAGATCATATTTAGGTATATAAAAACTTTTGGCTCTTTGACATTAGCATGATTGCAAGTGAAATAAAAGTCAACTATGTTTGTCTAAAAATTGTTCTTCCATTAATAATTAAAGATGGAACGTGGTATATATGTGCATGATTAAATTTATTCATTCATACTTATTATGGGGTTTTCCATAAAATCATACTTTATAATTTAAAAGTAGGACACAGACCTTCACTTTTTTTGTTTTTCCTTCCACTGACTCATCATTTTCCTTCCATTTATTAGTTTGGGACTTCGAATTAATTAAATAAAAATAATAATACAAGTAATATAAGATTTTATAGTTTAAGTTGGAATTATGAGATGTAAATGATGTCATACTTATTTCATTATTCAAGAGCTTTTGTTTTAACATAAAATTGTTGGAAATATTTATTAAACGTGAAATAAAGTAAATCCTATTAATTATGAATCGAACAATTAGAGGCCCCGCACGTAGGAAACCTTGTTTCGACACACGTGCACACGTAGTGCCAATGAGAGAAATTTTCTTAATGGAAGAGATATTGGTAATATACGAATTATTTGAGACGTAAGGTAATAGACGGTTATTGGCCAAATGACGAATGATTTCACGTTGGTAAATGAAGGAAGAAGTGTACGATGTGTAAAGATGAAACGAATCTGAAATCACCACGAAACAGTGAAGGGTCGCGGCTCCTCCAAATAAGGGTCGCGACTCTTGAAGGGTCGCGACTCTAATTGACGCTCCAGTTCCAGTGAGCTTCCCTTGAAGAAGCGCAACTCTAATTAACGTTTGATTCGGTGAGCTCTTTGGGCGGAAGAAATCGCGACTCTCTCCGAAGCCGCGACTCTCGATGTTTCAATCCGTGGGAGGTGAATTAAAAACTGATTCTTGGGCTGACTTTGGAGTAATTACTCTCCATTATTTTGGTCATGAATTCAGCCATTACTTGGCTGAATTGTAACTCCAAATTCAAGACATTAACATGGCATACTTAACCATTTGGAGGGTCATCATCTAAACACCATAAAATGAGGCATTTGACTCATTTGCAAAACACACTTGATACAATACATTTTCTGAAAGTATTCTTCCTCTCTTGCAATCACAAACACTCAAAGATCTTTCTTCCAAAGCAAACACTTGAGTTCCCTTTGCTCATTTATTTCATTGTTGTTTTATCTTGGGAGATAAGTTGTCATTACAACCGTCGAAAGGATATATGGAGCAATATTATCTTAAGGATAGATCAAGAATTTGGTCATTTCGTAAACCTCATGTTGATCATTTAGGATTTCTAACAAATAGTTGTTGTTATTTTCCCGTTTTACACATTACATCTCACAAAAATAAAATGTTTCACTCCCCAATTCATGACACGTATTATCATTACTAATTTGTTTCTAGAGCTATAACAACGCGGAGCTCACAAAACACGCATATAATATGAACTTATCAATTTATGAAGTTTTTTTTTGCTTTATTTTTTTGATATGAAATTCATTGAAAATGTAGTATGCATCCTTCTTCGAAAGCTTGATATTCTAGAAGTATGCCAGCTATCAGTCCTTTTCTGTAATCTGCCGTCATCAGCCCACCCTCTGTCATTATTATTATTATTATTTTACGAAAGAATCATGGCATTGTTCTTTCGAGTCATGTGATAAACCCGATAAGCGGTGTATGATAGTCATAATATCTGTCATTATTGTCACAAAATGATACTTGTCTTTTAATGTGTCATTTGTAAAATTTCTTTTTAAAAAGGTTATAGAAAAAGATTGATTCGATTATTCGAATGAAATCAATTATGGTATTGAAGGAATAAATTCTCGAATGCATATAGCTCTTAAAAGACCACTTTTTGGAGCACCATGGATAGCCATAAACGTCAGCTTATCACCAAAATCTCTTTTGAAGCTTTAGCAACTATTTTCCATTTTAGTTTTTGAAAATGTTTACATTTTTTTTCAATTTCTTTAAAATATTCATTTATGAATTTCCAAATTGTTATACTTCTCTTCTACTCTTCATTTAATTCACTTTTAGGATTTGTGAACATTATCCTCATGTATATACTATATGAGAAAGAACGTCAGCTTTATTTTTATGATTATTTTTCTCTATATGTTCAATTGCAATAGACACTTCTTTCTCAACTCAGCATTGTTAGCGATTTTACTTTATGCTCACGCAAGTGTACGTATCGCCCAAGTAATATAGTCTGTAGGATCAAATATCGTCCACATAGACTGGTTATCGATTACCGATTATCTAATCTATGTTATCTATTTGGCTAACGTTAATTTGTTTGGGTTTTATTCTAAGAACTAAACTAAGGTAAATTTCAAAAAATAAACTAATTATGATAATACTTCGAGGTTTAAACAGTTATGATGGAAATATGGCTTCCAATCTCCTCAACTATATACTCTTTCACGTGTTAATGCAATGCTAATGATTCTTCTTCTTATTAAGATAGCAGGTTAACTAATCTGTCCTATATTCCGGTTAGGACATATAAACACTCACCCTATGTAGAAACTGATTTTACCACACAGGAGGATTAATAACAATAGTCTTAAATACTACACAAGTATCGGGATACTTTCGTCCGTGATTTTAACCTATGTCTAGACAACTACAACATATTCAAATATCCTCTCTCGGATCTTGATTCGAAATCATATAAGTTATGATAATTAGTGATCATTTAATTATCAAGCAATCAAAATATTATTGAATAGATCTTAATATGGCTGAAGAAGAAATCAATAACTATGCATTAACTATCTGAAAGAGTTTCAAAAAGATTCGAATGGACAACCCTAATAAAGTAATTAGCTCCTAGACATTGTCATGTCAAAAACTAATTTACAATCCAACACAAACTAAAATAAAATAAGGGAAAAAAAAGAACTTGAACAATGAGATGTCTTCAATTGTGTCTTGTGGCCTTCTTTTTCTCTCCAAAGTATCCTCCCAAATATGTACAAGATGTTCCCTGAAGAATAAGAATTGGATCCCTAATAAAGAGCTGCTGTAGGATTTTTATTTTCTGGAAAATCCCCTTTTTGATCCTTTTTCCCTTTTCTAATTTCGCCTCGGATCTGAAAAATCCCGCGTCGGCGTCGCGCCCCTGCATTCTGCACTGTGGCGCCGAAACTCCTGCAACTCTCTGGAAATATGGCGTCGCCGCCCTGCAGACTCTTCGTCCGGATGCTGCTAACTTTCGTCTATTTGCCTCGGGAGCCCCTTTTTCTGCTCATTTTGCCATTTAGATTCGATGTGACTCAAAAAAAAGAAAAACGATCCTAACACAACACTAATTTCAACGAAAATGAAAAAAATACTAACTAAAAATGAGTCAAAAAGTGTATATAAAATATACATAACAAGCATATCACACGTCTTCGAAATTTTGTATCTCAACTCAGCTCATTGAGCAACTAATTCTACTTTAGATCCGCTCCTTAACACCCCCTTCTCCTTATCTATATATCTATGTATTAATCCATTACAATTCCACTTTTTAGCGTGTGGAGCCTACTCTATATCTCATCTTCAACTCGTCGTCTTTCCATATATAAGATAAGATATGAATTACACAAAGTATACATTTATGTGCACTTAATATTAGGTTAAATCAATGAATATAAGATAAGTATTAGGGGGGAAGGGTAGTTGATAGTCTAGCGTAGTCCCACTCACGCCCACAAAAAGATAGTTCTATAATTTGCTCTTCACAATTATAGAAGTAGCTTTATTTTCCCTTTAGTTTGATTTCTACAGCTATGTGCTCTCTAGTGTACTTCGTTCATATTATTTATTTGTATTCTCGCTTTCTTTTGTGAGAATGTATTCTGGCGTATTCATATACCGATTTCATGCTGTATTTGTTTGTGCCATGCAACGTTTGCTTTGATTGCGATTACGGATCACGAGTCAGTGCAGGAAGCGGCCTACTCTTAAGGTAGATGTAAACTCTGGGATTGTTGTTGTTGACCTTAATTTAATCTTTAATTGCTAAGTATATTATTTAATTTGGTACAGATATTCAATTCGGATAAGTTTTTTAAAGATGCACACTATATGGCACTGTCAGTGGAAGTAATCTAGGGAAGTGTTACTAAAATCTTTCGGCAGTTCGGACTTACCTATCAATCAGGCAATTTAATTGAATAAAAGGACATGGAGTGAGCTTGTGTCATTGTACTCGCTTGTCAATTTTCATCAATGCATTTTATTTTATTTTATCTTCTAAATTGTATCCATGTATTATGTATATTATCAAAACAAAGTGCATTCGAATAAAATAGAGCGGTAACTAACACAATTAAATAACACATATCAGCAGAAATTAAACTATAATAGATTATAAAACAATAATTTGTCTATAAGTGTAATAGGTTAACCAAGCCTATAGAAAATCGAGCCTAAGATTGAGGGAAAAAAATAGAACCTTAATCTTTGTGTGTTATATTACTTGGTCACTTTTTCTTTTACACGTCTTTTAAGAAATTATAAATAACAAGAGTATTTTTACTACATTATCCTTATACCTCTCCAATTAATTACACTCTAATCAATATTTCTTATTTTAAAAAATAATTACTATTAAGTATAAAATAGAAAAAACTTAACCAATTCTATCTTATTTTTAAAAAGTAATCAAATATTTTGATATAAATATTTTTAATAATGTGATCAAATAATTGAGACGTAGTGAGTATTTTCTTGTATGAAGTTTTTTAGTTCCTTTTCAATAAATGACAATATTACAAACTATCACCTTTTTATTTTTATTTTTGTTAGTACAGTTATTTTTTTATCGTAATACGATAGTGTCAAATAAAACTTCATTTTGGACTTTATAATTGTCTCAAATTATTTTTATTGTTAAGTGATTCATCATATGACGATAATTTAATTAAGAGTAACTATGTTCACTAATATTCCAACAACGGAAAAAAAGTTCACTTAATATCCATAATTTCCCCGTGAACTCCATCAATTTGTTGAAAAGGGAGAAAAAACTAAGAGGAAAAAGTGGAATAGGAGTTCAAACTTTTGATATTTGAAACATATATAATTATTAAACAAGTCCACACTTATGGTCCTACCTCATCTAGTTTTTTTAGATGGATGATTAATATTAGACAGATTTGTCAGACAAAACCTTTTATATATCACATTTTGCGAGAGATAGCCTTTTTTTTTATAATCCAGGTCTCGGGGTGGTCTTAGTACCCCCATATCGCTAGTACATGCACAAATACTGGTACTATGCTCCTGGAGGCGAATGAAACTCGTTCTTAGCCGCCACCGTCAGGTAAATCGCGGGATGTGCGCCCCGCATTCAGTGTCTGATCGCCACCAACGGATCAATGCTACAAGGTCCGACCCCCCAACAGGGATTGTCTGAGGGAGTATCAAACCCACACTGCAACATGTCCGCGCGGTTAAGCTACCAGACTTTAATACGAGACATATGCCCCGGAGAACGTATCCGCCGAGAATCGAACTTGTGACCCTAAGGCCACAAATTTGACTAATGGCCACTGGGCCACTATCTTTGGATGACAGCCTTTTAAATTTAATAACATAGAAAAGGTGGAATCGAGTATTTCTAGAAAAATAATGCCCATGTGCCTTGCATATGAGTTTTAAATAAGAGGTGTTAATTATTAACAGAAAATATGATTTACCGTTATAAAGTTGTGTTTCACAAAAAAAATAAAAATTTAAGGTCTGACATTGTCAATTTTGTTTAAAAAGCTGTCTCTCGCAAAATATGATACGTAAAAGGTTGTCTCTGACAAATCTTCCTACATATTATAATATTTTCTTCTCCTATCTTGATATGGGCCGTCATTACAAGGCATATTAAGGTGCAAGGAATGTATAGGACATTGTTATATAGTAATATACTATTCGTTTTAGTTCTCTTTATTAATCGTTTACTTCTTACAAATAAATTACTACATGAAGTATACTATAATTTACGACAAAAGTATTTTACTTTAAATTAAATATTTCTTTCCATTTTGATAAAACTAATTGAAGCAATTCAATGAAAATCAAGTATAACTTGAATTGTCGATAAGTAGATAAATTCTTTGGTCTTTATATATAGTCTATGTATCCCAACTTTCAAATAATTCTGAGAATATTACTAACCATAGCTAGAGAATATATTAATATTATTCATGTATTCTTCTCCAATTAGGTTTAGAGATCATTTTTCAATTAGATTTTATAATTACAAATACCTATATATATTGCAGTAATGAGAAGTTTTCAACCAAGAAAAATTACACTATTCAATCGAAAAAATCTCAAAAGCCAAAACCTACTGTTTCATATAAATTCCTCAAAACTATAAGTAACGAATACCTAATTTTCTCAATAGTATTAATTATACTATGTGGGATCTACGTACTTAACTTATGAAGGGATCGAGTAAAGAATGACAAGTAGTTTTAATAGCCATTAGGGTATGCACTGTTGAGTTTTGATATTGGTGAATGAGAAATGATGAGATGAAAAGTGAAGGGAATGTAAAAGGTCTCTTTTGTCTTGGTTAAACTATTTGTCCCACATCGAAAAAAGGAAGGAAAAGAGAGGTGTATATGTTACATTACACATTTTCTAGTCACTAAAAGGGCTGAGGGGGCAAGGACCTCTCGCGCCGTCGCTCGGCTCGACTTCGGTCAAATGATCTGATTGATTGATAATAGGCTGCAGAACTTTCGGCACCGCAGTGTCATTCTGCAGCACCGCGGTGCCGATGCGGAATTTCCAAAACCGAAGTTAAATTAGTGAAACCTTTCCTCACCATTCTGGTGACTGTTCTGAATGGTTGCAAACATTCAGAATCAGTACCTCCAACAACTATAAATTCTTGATTCAAATCAAGAATTTAATACAACATTCAACGAATTATTCCTTCATCTATTCTTTCTTGCTTATCTGGTAAGATAATCGTTCTATCCTGAGATGGGATATTCCATCAACCTCGAGTACTGTGAGGGGAATAATTTCCTTAAGGGCACACTTTGAACTAAGTGGGCTCGATTATATTCTGTTCAATTTTAGTTATTATTATTTACTAGTTTTTGGAATACAAATTGATAACATGCACCACAATGTAATTAACGCCTGCTTGAGTGTCCATTTAAATGCAATTTATGAAAACATATGGAAGTTGGATTGTCTGCATCATTTTAATTACGTAAGTAAATCAAAGTAAGTAGTACATGTTTTCACAGCTGCAGATGAACATTTGTAACTAATGTTAGTTATTTTATCCGTTTCAATTTATGGATATATATAGGCAATAATTGGGAGTGACGATCAGCAATATAATGCTCGTGACTCGCCAAGTACTAATCTCGTAACAATATTAATTGGTGCAAAAGAACGGTCTGAATCTGTAATTTTGTCAAAGAGGGTTTGACCTCAACTAGCCTACGGGCTGTTATTATGGATTTCTGGTAGACATCTGTTGATATAATAATCTGTATATGGCTAAATAATATTTCAACACAATCTGTTAATCACTTAGTGAAACAGATTACATGATATAAACATTACTTAACAGTAAATTATTCATGAAACAATAAACGAAAACAAAATCTGTAGTACTCCAAATTCCGGTAGCAGCGAACCACTCAACGACAGTATATCACACAGAATGAAATTTTCGAGTTGAAGATCAAATTCAGAATTGATTAATGAATGAATAAATTCTTGGAATAATCAAGAATTTATAGGTTTGGAGGTGCTGATTCTGAATGTTTGCAACCATTCAGAATAGTCACCTAATTTTGGAGGGAAATTCGAAAAAGAGAGGGAGAGCCGAACGGGTCGGGTCGGTCGCGGGTCGATCAGTTGGATTTATTTTTAATTAATTAGAGAAACGTTTGTCCAAAAAGATTATCAATCAATCCGAAGCCGAAGCCGAGCGTCGACAGCGCGAGGGGTCCTTGCCCTCTCAACCCTTTTAGCAATTAGAGAAGGTGTAATGTAATATATACACCTCTCTTTCCTTCTCTTTTTTCGATGTGGGACAAAAAAACCTTTTACTCCCTTTAATTTTTATCCCATCATTTCCCATTCACCAATATCAAAACCCAACAACATCACCCGAACACCTCATTCTAGACCGATGACACTCACTTAATCTCTAAACGTGGTTTCGGAAGAACTAATATTGAGAGGTTGTATTGACATTTGCCGTACAATAGAGACTCTAGATTTTCTTAAATTTATCTTTAATGACAAATCTTTGTAGTCACACAAATGTCATATCACGTTTTACACCATGATTTTTTTTTAATTATTTTTTCTGTCTAATCAAACTATGCTACATATAAAGCAAAGAGATTATATAATACGCAAAATAAAAATTGGCGTTTCCAAAGGGGAAAAAAAGGAAAGATAATGATCAAATAACTTCCTATGAGAATCCAACTAATACTGTACTTTGTGATCGATAAAGGAAAAAAAGACTGAATATCATATATATATATATATAAATGAGCAAAGATAATATAATTTCGGGCAAAAAGATAATTTGGTGCACTAAATTTCCGTTTCTGGCACTTGACGAGACACTCCCTTATTTTTTTTTTATGTTAAAACTAAATAATAATAATAATAATAATAATAATAATAATAATAATAATAAAAGGTATGCAGTTTACTAGGAATTACTTTGAAATATTTTATGATGAAAGTTTTTATGCCATAAAGATGATTGCAAGAAGATAAAATGTTCTACAATTAAAATAAATAAATTAAGACAATCATTCACAGAAATTAAGCAAAACCTAAAGATAAGTTGTTCAAATATACACGTGATACTCAATTGTGACAGTTCAACATAGTTAAGAATCTAACCCGCATGGGTGTAGCTCAGTTGGTTCCAAGGTGGCAGATTGCTTCCAACATAGTTAAGAATTTCTTTAGGAAAATGCCTAAAAAGGGTTGACATATACACAATACTAATATATAATTAATGGCGCTAAATGATCCAAGAATAATTCGACATTACACGCATTGACACAATTATACCATATTTATAACTTCTTTTTTTCATTGTAATTACACTAAGGGAAAACCAATCATGAGAAAAATATCATGTTACAGATTACATTGCTAATTGAAGTTAAAACTCTAATTAATTAATCACAGTTATAACAATAACAATTACACATTACACGCATCGACACAATTATAGTTGTTAAGAGTTTCACATCGGATATGGAATATGAACATGGACTCCTTATATGGACTTGAACAATCCTCACCCTATAAGCTAGCTTTTGCGGTTGGGTTAGACCTAAGATCCATTGTTTACCATAGTCATATTTGTAACCCTTTTTTTCATTGTAAATAAACTAAGGGAAAACCAATGATGAGCAAGAGCAACATGATACAGATTGGTCATCAACATCAATTACTTATTGAAGTTAAAACTATACTTAAGTATAATAATAACAAATTTGTAAACTTTAATTTATATGCGTGTGGCACAAACAATCGTTATCATGAAGGTAATTACACGCCTACAACTTTTTGTAGCTAAAATAAGCCACAAAAAATGTGGTATGACACGGATGAATTTATGTAAAATAATAAATTTGAGTAAGACTGATAATTTTAATTGAATTTGTGAAAATATTCATAATAAAATAAATAAATAAATGAATGGATCAAATGAATTCATGAAATAGATTAATTAATTACTAGATTGACAGAAAGGAGCATGGTTTCAAACTTACATATTTAGACAATTACGAATAATTTTCTTAATTTAGGACAAAACAGGTATAATTACGTTCCACATATCAATATCTACATAGCCATGAAGGTGAAGTATATTTATACATATTACCAGTTAGTACGTGCACTTTCTTTGAATACATATAGTAGCATATGTAAGATTCTCTACCAATGGTATTGACCTATTGTCACAAATGTTGAGAACTAGTCAGCAAATTTTACTTATAGGTAAATAATCAGCGTAAATAAATATTGGACACTTTAATTATTATATATATCCAAAAATAATATATGATTTTTGAAATATATTATCGGTGTATATTAACAATAAAAGCAGAACACTAATATACGGTTAATCAACAAGGATGAAAAGAGCAATAATGACACTAATATTTTTACGTGAAAATCCTTATGAATAAAGAAAAAATTGCTGGCCGAAATAAGCAACTGATATGACTATAATAAGAAAACAGCGGAAACCAAACGAAAAACATATAAAAAAAATATAGAAGTGTGACATGTTCATTCTCATGCACAATCTTTTTGACACGGGGTGAACATATATAGGCGTTGAACAAATAGAAGTGGTTGGGTCACCTGTATTATTTATTTTATGATTAAATTGATAAATATTAAGTAGCTTTACCTACTAAGAGTAGCCCCTTTCCTGTGAAATTTCGGCAAAAAACCCTAATGTCATTTTTTTTATCATTTATGTACCAAATTATAATTACTTTCTATTCATGTATCAAAATATCACTCTTTGAGTCTTTTTTTTTTCTTTTTAATAATGACTTTTTTGCTTTTTTTATTATTTGTTCAACATATTTTATAAAGAATATTTTGGTTTAAATTAATTTTCATGTTTTGTATTAGATAGTCAACTAAAATTTTAATTAAATAATTAACTACTTTAAATTCTTTTCTTTAAATAACTCATGTTTTGTATTAAATAACCAATCCAAATTTTAATAAGATAATCAACTACTTAATTGAATGGTCTAACTGAACAAAAAAAATTAAACACAAAATTTATTTATTTATTCAGTTTAAGATATAATTATTAAAGAACAAAGTGGGAATAAATTGCACACTTAAATAAATATTGTCGATTACAACAATTAGATAGTTAATTGCACACTTAAATAAATTTACAATGATTTAGTTTCCTCTAGAAACATTGATACGGTTAGGGCAATTTCTCTGGCTATGTCCCTCATTCCGGCACAGACCACATCTGTTCCGGTGCCTACTCTTCTCCCTTTGATCCATTTCAGTACGGATCCGAGTAGATTGGGAACAACCTTTTGAATCTCTCCTCATCGTTGGATCGTGGCACAATTCAGTTCCACTGTATTCTGGCCAGTATGAATCATGAGGCACTGCTGGAAACACTTCCAAGTAAGTATTGAAAACATAATGTAATGTGTACTCGGGAGGCACACAAATCATGTAGTCATGGTGGATAGATGAACAAGTAGCGATGGCATGTGAACACAGATAGTGCAATGATTGAAATTCGCCACAATCACACCTTCGCCTTTTGAGGTCTACCGTGAATGTTTTAGATGGTCGGCCGCTTGGTGGGCGAACCAACTCTTTGACTCTGAAAACAGTTTGTGCTCGGTTGTGAATGTAGACTTCATGGGAGTTCGATATTGCTCGTTCTTTATAAAGGTATTCCATTACTTTGTCGGAGTAGATCATACCAGATGCCATCATTGCTTGTGCCTGCCTCCCCCTCTCGACAAATTTTTCGGTCAACTTGTAGTAGGTTGCCTGCACCAAGAAACTGATAGAAAGATTGCGTGTCCCCTTTAATACGTTGTTGATGCACTCAGCAAGGTTAGTCGTCATGTGTCCCCAACGTCTCCCTTCATCATGTGCCTGAAACCATTGTTCCTTAAGAATATTATCGACCCACTTCACTGCATCTTCATTATAAAGTTCGCTCCAATAATAAGCAACAGTCGGTTTAGTCATGGTGTATCCTGAAGTAGCAAAAGTTAATCCTCGTAAGGTTAGGAATAAAAAAAGTGTGAAATGTGTGTATATAGAAGACTAACCCATATTGATTACGGTATTCTTCATGTCTGTATTCTTGAATGTCCTCATGAAATTTTGTGAAATGTGACGAATGCAAAAGACATGATGTCAATTACTGTTTAATCGCCTAACAACACTCTTGATTGACTCGTGTCTATCAGAGATCAAGCAGAGGTCTGGCTGGGGTGTTACAAACGTTCGCAAGCGTTGGAGAAAGAAAAACCATGCATCAGAATATCAGATGTCTCACCTTCTACAAGGGCGTATGCTATTGGAATAGTGTTGTTCCTCCCATCCTGTGCGATCGCCATCAGCAACGTACCGCGATACTTCTCATACAACCATGTACCATCAACTGAAACAACTGGCTTGCAGTAAGCAAACCCTTTAATGCATGGTTGAAAAGCCCAAAAAAGCGATGAAATACAACCTTGTGAGGAACTACATAGTCATTCTCGATGAGGGGCTTCACTTGTATGTCAGTAACGGTGCCCAGAAGATAATTGTTGAAAGCAATGATCCACCTTTGAAGCTCCTTGTACGATTCCTCCCAATTCTCGTATATTATCTCGATGGCCTTTTGTTTTGCAATCCAGGTCTTCTGTATGTTGTGGTATATGTGTAAAGTGATCTTATATGTGCGATCAACACTGAGACTGAGATTGTCGGATCTTGCCTCACCATGTGGATGATACTTTCACAAATGAATGTTGACGAGAGTTGTCGATGATATTGTGAAACCATTGTTGATGCACATGTATGGGGCCCGCCAAGTTTTTTAATCTCCCAAACCTTTGATTTATTGCTAAGAAGAATTTTACACCTCCACTTGCATTTTTCGTTGGAACAACGAACAGCCCATCTAGTTGTATCAGAGTAATCTACCACGAAGTCTGGGGACTTATTTAGGTGGTATTCTTGTATGCATAGCTTAGCCATCTCTTTTGTGGAAAATCTCATACCCACTTGGAGTTTTTCATGGTCCTGAACAGTGAACGATTGGTTTCGGTCCATAGAGTGGATAAATTCATCGCCAACGTACTCTATGTCGTCGGAAGTTACATTGCGAAAGTGAGAGGGAGGGTCAGAGTAACACATAGTAGTTGATGGGCCCTCATCATCAGCGTCATGTTGAGCAATGATGTCATCTTCATTTTCATTGAAGTCACCGACTTCTTTATTATGGACACCAGCCACAACACTTCTACGAACAACAGTTAGGTTGCCCATATGGAATTGTATGTTTAGGTCAATGTCATCAATGGGTGGTGAAGTGAGTTGAGCTGATGAAGATGATATGCAACTATGTGTTTCTATGAAAATGTCACGACCCGACCCCGTGCCCGTGACTGGTGCCTTACCCCGGGCACCCTAGTGATACAACATCAGAGAAAATCAGCGGAAATAAAAACTCACACATGAAACAAGATATACAATAAGAAAAATAGGCTAACCAAAACGGTCACCTTTCTGCATATATATAAAAACGATTAAACCTGAACAGTTACATCCTTTTTACAAACCACACTTGTGCGATTACTCTGGACCTCTAAGAGTTTTTATAACAACTATGACGGAGACGGGGCCGCCATACCACGAATGTACAAGGACCTACAAACTCGTGGAAGCATGCAAAAGATAAGCCTCGGAGCCAGGCTTCCCAATACTGAATCGTGATCCTAGGCGAGGATCAACAACCGATGTACCTCTACTGCGGCGTGAACGCGGCCGAAGGAGTCGATGCAAGTACCAAGTATGTGGCCCGAAAATCACGTAAATGAAATCATAACGATCATATAAAGCAGAGACATGTATGATAACCATACTACGATTCCTGACATAAAAGCGATGTCATGTCGTATCGGGGACTCGCGCCTCAAGTCATCCTCGCGCGTGGAACCGCCGCCGGCTGGCGATCTACATATAAGTCGTATGATCGTATAACATGTCTCGGCCCGTCCCTGTGGGACTCGAGGTGGAATCGTATGGTATACGTGTCTCGGCCCGTCCGGCGAGACTCGATGTAAAATCGTGTGGAATACATGTCTCGGCCCGTCGTGGGACTCGATGTAAATCGCGTGGTCACGTGTCGGCCCGTCTCGTGGGACTCGGTGTCAATCGTATGGTCACGTGTCGACCCATCTCGTGGGACTCGGTGTCAAATCGTATGGTCACGTGTCGACCCGTCTCGTGAGACTCGGTGTCAAATCGTATGGTCACGTGTCGGCCCGTCTCGTGGGACTCGGTGTCAAATCGTATGGTCACGTGTCGGCCCGTCTCGTGGGACTCGGTGTCAAATCGTATGGTCACGTGTCGGCCCGTCGTGGGACTCGGTGTCAAATCGTATGGTCACGTGTCGGCCCGTCGTGGGACTCGGTGTCGGATCGTGTGGTATACATATCTCGGCCCATCTCATGGGACTCGAGGTGAAATCGTCCATAACATTTAAACCATTTTTTAAGACAGATTAAGACAATACCATGCCTTCATTTTAAACCAAAACACTTTCCCTTTTTAAAGTCAAGTAACAACATTTTTTTTCCAAAAGTTCAAATTGCATAATTTCAAATACTCAAGTCTCTTATTTTCGAAAGATTTCATAGTTCATAGTCTTAATCACTTAATAACGTAATCTCTTCTTTTAACAAAATTGAGTAACATATATCTTATGTGTGAGTAGTTTATTCTTGTTTATAACAATCTTATTAAAGCAGCCATGATCTAGAAAATGTAATACAATTTTGTCTTATCTTAGCTTCTATGCAGATGGAGGATTCTACTGGTTTTAATATAATTTATTTGTCAATACATTTTCCTTTATTAACGCTGCAGTGGTTTGTTCACTACTTATTCTCATTTCCGAAATCAACATAACATTAGCCTTTTTAAGATCACGTACCCATTACTCATGAATGCGGTTGCACAACTTATTAATAATTCAAGTCCTTAACATTTCATAAAACGTCATTTATAAGTTAAGTCTCTTATCTTTTAAGATCAAGTCTCTTAACTTCTAAAATCAACAAACCATTCTTTTACCTACATAAAGTCGTTATAACTAACTTCCCATAAAGCTATTATAACACTTTATGTTTTAAACCGACCAAATTCGTTTAGCACACGTACGTCTACCGTACTACATAGTTCACAAAAATCATGCTAGAAAGGATAGGAAGAGGTTCACATACCTCGCGACGATTATCGACAATTAGCAAAATGCTCCAAGTACTATCACCTTGCTAGCCTTTTCCACCCAAGTAGAATACGCTACTCGTAGTACTTTAACCTATAAAGGCCAAAAATCGTCTATTAATTTCTAGATTCGTTCGTAGAACTTTTCTAAGTACAAGGTTCCTTATTCTACGGAAAATTCGGACGCCTCCCGCATGACCACAAAAATCTCCTCTCTATCAAGGCCCGCTACCAAGCCAACAACTCACTGGGGTTACACGTCTAACCTGACGTGTACAACACCGCCACAATAATACTACAAGTCTCAGTAAATCTGATCGATGTAAATCTGATTCAATTCTTTATAATCATCCTTCCATAAATCATATACTCAATTATATATTACTACAACATGTAATCTCCAATTACAATAGGGGGATAAAGATCATTACCTCGATAAGCCCAAAATTATCCAAGATTATAAGTCGATCATGAGCAACGTTTAGCTCCTATGCATGCGCTCAACCGCTCAAGCAACCCTTAGAAGTTTCTAACAACTTCTCTTAAACACTTCAACCATCTATGAAGATTTCCCTAGGGTTTCACTTTTGTGACTAATGGAATAAAGTAGTATTTCTGGGCTCTTATGTTGGGATAACTTTGAAATACTACAAGTGGATGAAGAAGTCTTGAAATCAAGGGGTATTTATAGATAAATCAAGGGCCAAGATCTAGGCAAGTGTGTGGTGTAGATTGGGGACATGTGGGTGTGAGTTCTACCAACCACATGTCCACCACAAATTTGGGACAAGTGGTAGCGATTGTCGCTTTAATCGTCGAGGGACAACATCGCCGCTGGCGACGGCAACGTGGCCACATGGGGGTGACACGTGTCGCCACTGCTGTCAAAATATTTCCTCTTCCGAAAATATCCGTAATGCCAAAAATCCGAAAATAAAGTGGGCCCCACAAAACCGTAAATTTTCCCCGTGGGCCCCACGTGACCATTTTCGGAAATAAAATTCCATAATTCTCAAATATTCCAAAAAGTCCGAATACCAAATCTGGGAATCCAATTCCCATTAACGAACATTTTTCCTTCACAAAATTCGGAAACTTTTCCGTCGAAAAATCACATCTTTCTTCCTTTTAATTTAAAAGTCGTATTCTCGTACGTACGTCCTCATATACATACCCTGGAACTACGGGGTGTAACAGAAAGGGTATGAAGAGGGTACGGAGTGAGGGTATGATGAGGGTATGGAGTGAGGGTATGATGAGAAAATGGATTGATGGTGTGAATGTGGTACGATTTGATGGTAAGATGATGGTGGTTGTTCAGTATATCGTGGATCTAGTTGGGTGTCAAAATCGAGAGTATCTGCCAACCATGCATATACATCCATTGTTGAAATACCAATGTGTTTACAAGCCTTGAACATGTCAAACATCATATGGACATCCTCATCTCCTATCAAATTTAAGGACTCATACCGAACAAGGCCTTGTACAAGGGTTGTCGGGTATCGATAAATAAGTTCAACAACTCTTTTGGAGTTGTCGGGATGAATCTTTGGCTGGATAGACCGGATAAGCCCATTTAGTTTTGTGTTTTTTTCACCTTCAATAGGGATGGATTGGTACATGCAAATATAACACCTTCTGTGTTAGTCCTTTCAACATTTCCATTACATTTCCATTGTAATAGACTTGGACAAACAATCTTACTGGTGCCATAATAAAAGAGTTTTGAATTTTTGTGGTGCAATGAATGAATAGAGGATCATTCCTATTTATATTGTTTGGGTGAGTGGTGTTGGTATGATCTGGACCATTGAAAGTGTTGGTCCAATCTGGACCATTGAAAGTGTTGGTCCAATCTGGACCATTAAAAGTGTCGGTCAAATCTGGACCATTGAAAGTGTCGGTCCAATCTGAACCACTACTTTTTCTACTCTCCTCAGCTCCACATCTTTTTCTGGCATATAGGACGAAGACATCAATATCTTTGGTCCTACACTTCTCACAACCACTGCTTTTTCTGGCACATAGGACAAAGACATCAGTGTATTTGACTCTACTCTTCTCACATATCCACATTTCAATAATTACATCCTTAACTAAATAAAATAATTAATTGTGTGTCTATTTTTTTATTTAATTAGACTATTAGTTAAGTAGCTAATTATTTAATTAAAATTTTAGTTGACTATCTAATACAAAACATGAATTTATTTAATTAATTAAGTACCTAATTATTTAATTAAAATTTTAGTTGACTATCTAATACAAAACATGAAAATTAATTTAAACCAAAACATTCTTTATAAAATATGTTGAACAAATAAAAAAAAAGCAAAAAAGTCATTATTAAAAAGAAAAGAAAAAAAAGACTCAAAGAGTGGTATTTTAATACATAAATAGAAAATAGTGATAATTTGGTACATAAATGATAAAAAAATGGCATTAGAGTTTTTTTGCCTGAAATTTCATGAGCCCTAACATGGACAGTTCAAACTATCAATTTCTAGTTGAGACTTAGTATTTCATGAGCTCTAACATGGACAGTTCAAACTATCAATTTCTAGTTGAGACTTAGTATTTCATGAGCTCTAACATGGACAGTTCAAACTATCAATTTCTAGTTGAGACTTAGTATTTCATGAACCCTAACATGGACAGTTCAAACTATCAATTTCTAGTTGAGACTTAGTCTCATATTTCATATAAGAATTTAGTTAGTGATTGGGAAAATAGTCTCATATTTCATATAAGAATATAGTTAAAGTGATTGGGAAAACACTATATATCCTAAATAGTTTTCACCAAATATAGAAAAAAAAATGCTAATGTTAGCAACTGGTAATAGCTTACCCATCAAATATACCGTCCTCCTTTCGTCTTTTTGTTTTGGTTTCTCATTCGTGTTAATATTTTAATTTGAGCCTGATTGTATTCGAATTCGTGCCGTTTAAGGCCCATCCAAAAAATGCTTCCTACCAAAGATTTTTTCATATTAAGAATTCGAATATGACACTTCTGATTAAGAGAAAAGTAGCCCCGTACAATGTACCACATTCTTTGATGATCCCTTTGTCAAATGACAGACTTGTAATCAAAATGCCATTCCTCTCTTGTGAAGTTTAATGTTTAAATTTCTGAGATACAATGCATTCTAAAAGTCATAAACTTGATTCTATTGATAATAAAAAGAAAAGATGCTACTTGATAAAAGAGAAATATGAAACATCAACATTGAACAGAAAAATGCTAATTAATTTAACAAAATAATCATATGCCAAAATTTCTTGTGCTTCTGCGATGATAAATTGACATTAATTTTAAAAAATTGACTTATAAAAATTGTACGTAATTTCTTCTCATATGTTCAAGTCTTGATGAAAAGAGTTACTCAACATCTCTACTTGCCCAAACACCATCTTTATCACGCTATTACAGTCAAATAACTTTATAATAGTCATCCTACATATTGACATTTTTACTATAGCAACCTATTTTATTTTATTTTTGGAATCAATTTTCATATTATGTATGTTGAGATAATTGAAAGGTGTACAAGAGTACCATATGGGGCAACACATGGTATAACAGTTAATGCATAGTCAACAATAGTGGAAGTGTTTATTGTAATTAATAGAGTTAGTTACAAGTTAGTTAGTGGATAATGATGTGTAATTAGCTAGACCTATAAATACTAGGTAGATATTTTCTTTACGGTTGAGTATTTTCATTTTCATTTTCATTGTATCCAGCTGTATTCTTTCCTCTACAGAAGTTGAATGTGAAGTCCCAAATTATTGTTACAATAATAATAATAATAATAATAGTGGGGGGCATTAGAAAATTAAGAATTTAAGTTATACATTATTAACATATTATTAACTTTTCATTTACACTATCCTATTAAATAAAAGATGATGACCTCTTATATTAATGATTGTGTTAAATCTCATCTTAACACTAAATGGGAAAAAAATGTGCACATCTTCCCTTCCCTCTCCCCTCACTCACGTTATTCCTCTTCCCCTCCCTTTAACTCCCCTCAAGTTTTGGTCTTCTACCTCCCATAAGTTATACAAACACCCTTACTTATACACAAACAAAGTACCTACCACAAAGGATAGAAAATCAGAAAAAAAAAAAGTGAACAAGAAGAAAACAAACCTGGAAAAATATCAAGAGGGCATGAAGAACAAGAATAAAAAAATATTAGGGACCAAGGGTCACTTTTAGCAACCGAACAACAATTATTTTTACGCTTACAAGGTGAGTTTTCTCACTCAGAAATCCTTGGTAACATCCTTTATTTTAAGTTCAATATATGTTAGAATAAGAATTGAGTATTGAAAAGAAATATTGAACTTTTGATTGTTTAGACAACTAGTTGCGTCATAAACTTTACGAACTGTTCTCACTGAGTTATAATTGTTAGAATTTGATGAAATTCGGAAGAGTGGTACACCTCTCTATTATGATCATATAGAACCAAAAATGAGGTAAAATGGACATACGGTTTGAAAATTATCATAGTTCAAAGTTTCTGCCTTTGATTTGATCGAAATTCGGAAAGGCATAATTACGGACTGTTTTTATTGAGTTTTACTTATTAGAATTATATGAAAATTTACATGGTTGTAAATCTCTCTGTTACAGACATATATATATAAAGATTTGTTATAACGGACTTACGAGTTGAGAGTTATTGTAGTTTGAAGTTGCTGCCTCGGATTCGTCGGAATCCAGAAGGGTAGGACGTTGAAACGTAAAACTGTACTAATCTGTGGGGAATATGAAAATTGTTGCTCAATAGAAGTTCTAGATCTATTTGTTGTGGACATTTGGAGACCTTACGGGGGTCTATCCGACTTACGGATTGAGAGTTATCGCTGTTTAAAGTTTCTGCCTCGGATCTGTCGAGATCCAGGAAGGGCAGAGAATAAAAGTGTAAAACTGTACCAAATGGTACAGAATATGAAAGGATGGTTCACCTGGAGACGTGTATCTCTTTGTTCTCGTCGTTTTGAGATTTTATGGGGCTTGAACGGGTTTACAGATTAGGAGTTATGACTATTCTAAGATTGGGTGTTGTTTAATAAAAAATCCGCCGAAATAAATTTCATGTGGCTGTTTTGAGGATGAATTTGTGTTAGTTACCCAAAGTAGTTTTAAATGAAATTTGGTACAGTGAAATATCCCCGTCTTACCTTAGTTTCCGCTTGAGAAACACCTTAGTTGGAGTTATGGTTAAAAAATTATAATCGTTACAAGTATGAATGACAGAATGTTAGAAAAGAGAATAGTATTTATTCGATCTTCTGAAAAATATGAAAAGTGAATACGTGTTCACATAAATATATAAATATATAATGGATCGGGTTGCCGCGCAACAAAGCGTAAAGTGAATACGCGTTCACAAATACGTAAACATAATGGATCGGGTTGCGCGCGCAACAAAGCGTAAAGTGAATATGTGTTCACAAATACGTAAATATAATGGATCGGGTTGCGCGCAACAAAGCGTAAAGTAAATACGCGTTCACAAATACGTAAATATAATGGATCGGGTTGCGCGCAACAAAGCGTAAAGTGAATACGGCGTTCACAAATACGTAAATATAATGGATCGGGTTGCGCGCAACAAAGCGTAAAGGGAATACGCGTTCACAAATCGTAAACATAATGGATCGGGTTGCGCGCAACAAAGCGTAAAGTGAATACGTGTTCACAAATACGCCAAATATAATGGATCGGGTTGCGCGCATGACAAATATGAAAGATGAATACATGTTCACATATATATAAATATGAAAAGTGAATACGCGTTCACAAATATATGAATGTAACAATCATATGGAAATGTAGGGAATGTCCTAACATAATGTCTGAGATAAAGCGAAGTGTTAGTTAAGCGAGAATTTCCTATAAGGAGTTATTGCATATTTAAAATGTTGTAACCTGATATGTTTTTGCAACATGCTTATTACGTTATAATGTGATTGCGCTTGGAATATTGTGGTGTTACTTTGAATTTCAGGGTAAGGTTCTCACTCAGCCCGGATGGTAGTGACTCTTTATTAACATGTTTGAAAGCGTGATAGAGGAAAGGCTCACGCGAGGCTAGCGATCGTCCATGACCAGCTTGTCATACCAAGTCCATTGTTTGGGCTTGGTACTCGTCGAGTTGAGAATGTCGGTTCGATGTATCGGAAAATGCCCGTGTGGAATGGTCTCCCTTCCAACTTAGAATAATATTTGTCAGTATGTCTATGTAGAAACAATATTTGTACGAGCATGGGCTCGCGTTATATTTTCAATAAAGTCATAAACAAATTTCTTTATTGTTATTTTTATTAATAGCTCCGTATTTGAATATAAGTTTAAATTTCTAAATAAAGGGAATTAAATGGTGCTCCTGGTGGAAAATAATTGTCCAGGTGCCATCACGCCCTAAGTAAAGACTTAGGAAAAGTCGGGGCGTGACATTGAATAAGAGATTTCTTCTTCACGAGAGTTTTCTCCTTCTCTTCTCTTCAATCTTCTTTCTACGATCTGTAATTCGTCATGGTATCAGAGCCTCGTAGACAAGGAATCGAGACAGAGATGTGAGTGTAGTGAAGAAGTTGTGGATCGAAGAGTTGAGGTGGAAAACATGCAGTAAATGAATCGATCGAAATTGTTCGTAGAATGAGTAGATCAAGAAATTGGTCACATGCAGTGAAGGATCTGGAGTAGATCAAGGATTATTCACATACATTGCAAGATCTGTATACTTGCGATCGAAATCCCTAATTTCCAATAATTTCGATTGCGATTGAAAGAATCAGTAAGCAACATTAAAATGGGAATAGTCGAAGAATCCACAACAGTTGTAATTGATCACAATCATCCGCTGTACTTATTTCCTTCGGATGCGCCAGGATCGTTATCAATTGGAGTAATTCTAACAGGTATTATGGAGTCGAGCTATGAAGTTAGCCTTGTTGGGAAAAAATAAAATCGGTTTCGTGGAAGGAACTGTGAAAGAGATTCGTATGGTGGATCTTTGGTTGGATTGTGGGATAGATGTAATGATATAGTAGTGTCGTGGCTAATGGGGAATGTGAGCAAGAATTTGCTTACAGGAATGTTGTTTAATTCGAATTCACACACAATTTGAAAAGATTTAAAGGAGAGCTTTGATAAGATCAATAGTTCAAGAGAATTTCAATTACATAAGGAAATAGTTTCTCAGAGACAAGGATCCTTGTCAGTTTTGATGTACTATTCGAAGCTCAAGAATTTATGGGATGAATACGACTCGATCAAACTTTTACCAAACTGCTGCGACAAGTCGAAGGAATTTGTGGATCATCTACAATATCAAAGGATGTTGCAATTCCTAATGGGATTGAGTGGGAGTTTTAATCAAGCTAAGAGTAAAGTGCTGATGATGCAACATGCTCCCAACCTGAATCAGATTTATGTCATGATAAATCAGGAAGAAAGTCAGAAGCTGATGTAGGATATGATAGAACCTGCTTCTCTGTTCACAACAAGAAATGGAGGTAACAAAGGAGGACACGGAGGGAACCACCACAAGCAGAGAAAGCCTTTCAATCCCAATGCCATTTGTGACTTTTGTCACATGAAAGGACATTATAGATTGGACTGTTTTAAACTAATGAAGTGCAATCACTGTGGGAAGACGGGGCACTTATAAGAGGGATGTTATCAGTTAATTGGTTATCCTGAAGATTTCTAAGGGAAGTCGAGGAGAGCAAATGTTGTGACAGGAGAAGGAACTTATTTTGAAGACACTGGACAAGAAAATAACATGAAATCTGTCCAGTGTGTTGATGCGCGATTTATGCACACACTTTAACGCAAGTGCACGTTGTCGAGTCAAGTAATATAGTCTTTGAAGACCGAGTTATCGTCCTCAGGGATTAGTGCTCAAGTACCAACTTCTATTCTTTGTTATCTATTTGGTGACCGATATTTGAGTTGTTGATTATAACTAATAATTATAAAGACTAATTAACTATGTTGTTTACTTCAGTGATGATGGAAATAGGGCTTCCAAATCTCCTCAACTATCCACTTATATTACTTACTAATGCAATTAACTATGGTTCTTCTTCTTTTGGAGATAACAGGTTTACTAATTCGTTTTATACTCCTGTTAAGGTTATATAAACACTCAACCCCAGTACAACTCCTTTCTACCTTTCGGTGATAAGGATGACTCTAGAGGAGGATTAAGAACAAAACCCTATTAATGCTACACAAGTAATTGAAGTATTTTCATCACAATTCGACCTATGTCTACCCAACTACAGCATAGTCACAACCTCCCCTTTCGGATTTCGGTTAGAAATCATATAAGTAATGATAATTAATGATCAAGTAATTACCAAGCAATCAAATCATCTATTGGATAAATCTCAACAATAAGAAGAACAACCATAAGCGTCGTTAATTCATAAAATAAGGTTGGCGAATTGACATGGAAAGCCTATATTAGAATTAGTTCCTAGCCATAGACATGTGAGAACTAATTCAATATCCAACATAAAGCGAAAATAAAGTAAAAGAAAGAAAAGAAATTACTAAAGAATGGTCTCGATCTTGAACTCAAGATGTGTTGTGAATTGGCAAGAAGGAACCCTTAATTACGACTGGGTTCTCTTTTATAGCATTCAAATCGACATTAAGGTTTTCCTTGAGCTGGCCCATAATTCGTTCAAAACCACGATTTTTCGCGTCGGCGCGCGGCCACTCTGGCGCGGCCACGGAGTTCTGCAATGTTCTGAAGATTAGGCGTCGCGGCGCTGCACTCTGCTGTCTAGAGGCGCCGCGGCGCTGGAACTTCTGCAAGCCTCTGAAGATTGGGCGACGGGGCGCCTGGCCCTGCTGGCTGGAGGCGCCGCGGCGCTGGCCCGTGTTCGTGCCTGGTTCGTCACTTTCTCGCATTTCGAGCTCTGAAACCTCCATTTTTGCTCTCTTTTCGCTCTTTTTCCGCCAAAGAGCCACTTTAACTAATTTGACTCAAAAGAAAGAAAATTTATCCTAAGACGACACGTATTTGTACAAAAATGGACAAAAGACTAACTAAAAACGACTCAAAAAATGTATATAAAATACACCGATCATGTGTACAGCAGGAGAGTGGACAAAGCAATAATCAGTAGAGATATGATTTGCAACAAGGTAATCAGAGGAATTCTGCAATGCAGAGGGGTTCTATGTTGTTAGGAAACCTCACACCTAAACAACAACAGAGATTGTTGAAGATTCTAGACAGTGAAGATGTGGCAGGGAGTACAATTGAAGTTGTTGCAAATACGGCAGGTATATCAGCCTTGAATAAAGAAAGGATTATAAAATGGATTGTGGACACAGGTGCCACAAACCATATGGCCAGCAGTCATAAATTACTGAAAGTTAGACATTTGGTAGGAAATGCAGGCAAGGTGCATATGCCTACAGGAGACTCGGCTAACATTACACACATTGGTGACTATCATTTAGGAGGAGGTGATATGTTTAAGAATGTCTTATGCATACCTACATTCAAGTTCAACCTCATGTCAGTTACTAAAGTAACCAAGGAATTACATTGTAGTGTTACATCCTTTCCTAAATGTTGTGTGTTTCAGGATCTCTCGTCTGGGAAGGTGAGAGCGATTGGTAATGAGGAGGGAGGTTTTGTCATGACCAGGCCCGGGGCATGGCCCAGTGCCCTGCAGGCACCCTGTCAATATACATCGAGAATAGCGTGGAACATACATAACACATAAACTCGTAGATAGTAAACATCATCTGGCCAAGCAGGCCGCCTTCCATAGAATATACTTAATCAAAAGTAAAACAGTACAACTTTGTTCTTACAGCCCAAACCACAAATGTGACTACATACCTCTAGGAATAACAACTGTGGCGGGACAGGGCCTCGCCATACCCCGTGAATGTACAAAAGTCTACACCCTCAGGGAACCGTACCACAAGACAAAGCCTCCGGAGAAATGGAGCTTTCGAAGCCGACGGTGATCCAGAGTGCGGATCGGCAAGCTATGCACTCAACTGCGGCGTGACGCAACCGAAGGAGGTCGATAACGTGTACCAAGTATGCGGCGGAAAAATCGCAAATACCTCATAAGTCTAAAATAACTGGAGACATGTATGATAATCAATTACAGTACACAATACATAAGCAGTCATATCAAGTGAGGGACGCATGCCCTCAAAGTCACAACTCAAATATAGCTACGGGTCTCATGCCCATAATATCAACCATGCCCGTGGAATCGCTTCCGCCACGGCGATCCATGATATAATATAACATCGATACGCATCATGAACACTAAGTCCACTGTGTTCTAAAAAGCTGTCTGGGCAAGTAGGAAAAGCGAACCACGGATCCGGCTGCGTCATAAAAGCGGCCAGGGCAATCGAAAGCCAACTACGGTCGGCTGCGTCGACAATCGACGGGGCAAGTCTGAGCTAACTACCGATCCGGCTGTCGTCGCGAGATATGATCGGGGCAAGTGCGAAGCTATCTCAGACCTCTGGTACCAAAGCGTGCTATAAGCGACGGACAAATCTGAAAGCTATCTACGATCCGTCCTGCGTCGACCCACCGACGGCAATGCGAAGCTATCTACCCGATCCGTCTGCGTCGCTAAACCTCATAGAGGCTAGTCCATGGAATAACAATATCCACATGGTCGCGTGTCGGAATCCCATCGGATAAACATGTCAGGATCGATCATAGTGGAAACATGCGTGGAATCCTCCATCACCGACTGCGCCCAAGTAAACTCATACTAAGACAATAGAGGCATGCGGTGGAATCCTCCATCACCGGCTTCGATGCGTCAAGTAACTCATACTAAGACAATGGAAGCATACGTGGAATCCCCGTCACCGGCCAGTGCGTCTAAGTAACTCATACTAAGACAATGGAAGCATACCGTGGAATCCCCATCACTGAGTGCGTCGAGTAAACTCATAACTTCTTTAGACTTTCATTAACATATAAAATGCATCTCATTTTCATGACCCTAAGGTACTTTTCATACCACTTAACAATTCCGGGGAAATTCAACCCAAAGTACTATGTACTTCTATTCTTTCCAAAGATTCCCGTTTTTCCGCATAAGACCCCAAGATACTACCACCCGTAGTATCAAGACTTATCTACATTTTAAACAAGTCACTATACTTTTAGGAATATGTTTCGGCTTCTAACTCAAGTGACCCTCATTTAGACGTTAAGCAATTGATGCCTTTAAATCGAATTGCACTTCTTAGTTTCAATTCTTTCATTTATATTTACCTATTTCAAGAAAACCAACTCTTTAACCTTCCATAAAGTTATTATAACCAACTCCCCATAAAACCGTTATGCTAACTTTATGCTTTAGAAATTAAGACATTCTTATTCTTTCATAAGACCGTTATAACTAACTTCCCATAAAGTCGTTATAACTCCTTATATCTCAAACAATTTCGTTCTTTTATTAACCAAGAGACTTATACTTCAAATCAGTTTACACAATTTTCAAAATACTTCAAGTCTCTTATCTTTAGAAAACAAGTTTCTTAACTTAAAATTCAGATGTCTTCTCTTTAGAATGGTTCAATACTCAATATTTTCCACGTCAAATATTCTATACTTTTTCGTATCAAGAAATCCTTGTCTACCTTATTAGAATAAACCATTCCTCAAGAACAAGTGAGTTAACTCTCTAATTCAACCAACTTAGACATTCTTTAAAATAAGACAAAGATACCAAATGGATTTTCTTCATTTAAATCACGTACGTCTACCGTACTATATAGTTATAACTACTCATGCTCAAGAGATAAGAAAGTTCCACATACCTCTCCGGTTAATCCACTTTCTAAGTCCAATACACCGCACGTAGTACGTCAACCTATAATGACCATAATACGTTTATTAACCTCTAGCTTCAACGTAGAATATTCCAAGTGCAAAGTCACTAAATTCTACGGAAAATCGGACATCATTTTCTTTGTTTCTACATACTTTGCCACCTTTTCAAGGTCCGAATTCAACATCCAAACGCCACTTCTAAGGCCCAACAATCCAAACAATTCAAAGGGGATTACACACCTAATCTTGGATGTGTAAAATTCTGCCCCACAATGTATATTAACTAAATTACTAAGCAATATTTACCACCACAAGTTCTTTCTTCTTCACATGCAACACCATAAACTAGCAAAAAGAGAAAGAATTGTTACCTTAGAGCTTACCCAAAATAATCCAACAAATTCACTAGTCTCTTTTCCACAATCACCACCACAAAACTCTGAGCTTGCGACAAGTTTCCTTCTTGCCACCTTTTTGATTTTCTCAAGCCTTGATTTCCTCTTGATTTTCTAGAGAAGGAGAACTTTTAATTTTTAGAGAGAAGAGCTTGAAGAATGACCAAGTCTTCAAGACTTGGTCAATAAATAGGACATCTGAAATCGGATGGGGACAGCATCGCCTCATGACCTTTTTAAAACAAAGCAGTTGATTTTCCACCCACCTCGCAGAACCAGCGCCGGCGCGCGGCCTGCGGCCCGGGCATGGCGCTGAAACCTCTATCAACTCTCGGATCTTGGTGCGCGCCACGCTTTCCGTGGCGCGTCCTGTGGCTCACGACCGAAATATTTTTACGTCATTGCGCCGAACTTGTAACTTCCATAACTTTCTACTCCGATGTCCTATCGATGAATGGTTGGTTGCGTCGGGAACTAGACTCAACGAACTACATGCTAGGCCTTAGAAACACCTACAAACTCTGGATGAACTAGGAGATATACCGCTCCAAAGTTGACTAAAACCTGTCTGAATCATTCTGACAACCTATCTTTCTAAAATTTTAAATCTTAACTCACGTAAATGCGTTCATGCGCATGGCACGGCTTACGGGGTGTAACAGGTTTATATGTGTTGTGCATAGATGATGCAAGCAGTAGTAATGGAGAGGTGAATAAGGCAGACATGATCCAAGCAATGGCAGTTTCACAACAAGCTGATGCTATTACATGGCACCTGAGGATGTGTCATGTACCTATGAAGGTGTTGAAAATGATATCATGTTTTAATAACATCAATTCTTTTTCATTAGAAAGTTGTGAGATATGCCAATTGGCTAGACAAGTTAGAATTCCATTTCCTATTAGTACTAGTAAAAGGTTAGAACATTTCCAATTGCTACATATGAATATATGGGGCCCTTATTGTCACGACCCGAACTCCGGGCCGACGATTGGTGCCCTACCTGGGCACCCTTCTACCCATACAACACAAGTAATCCGCGGAAGCTAAATAACACTCTTTTTTTCCAAACAAAGGCCAAGCCGACGCCATAATATATAATACCTGGATGGGACTACAACTGTACAACAATATAAATACAACTCACGCACGTCCAACCCACATATGAATACAGACCTCTAAGAGTTTGGACAAATATGACGTGACAAGACCCCGCCGTACCCATAAATGTACAAGACTCTAATACAAACTTCGTATCAACATGACAAGACTCCGACCTAGTGGAGTTGTCTCAATAGAAGCTGACTGGAGATCCTAAGCTCGCGGATCACCTAACTGAGTACCTAATACCTGCGGGCATGAGCGGCCAGAAGAAGTCGATAACAAGTACTAACTATGGAACGGAAATAAAGTACAGTATTAAATCATGGCTGACCAAGAAATGACAGGGACAAGTAAAATAATCAAATACCAGATCCAACTGTGTCATATAAAATAAGAGACAACTGTACCTTGTATCACTATACCCCTGTACCATTGTACCACTGTACTCGCCTCATGGATGCCTACTCATAGAATCATCATGTTCATACACGTATAGATAACGTATCATACTCCATACCTATAGCCTGTCCCGGCCCATATTGGGACTCGGTCCTCATACTCTGTATCTAACATGTCTCGGCTCATATTGGGACTCGGTGTAGGGTTGTATAAGGTATAACATGTCCCGACCCATTTTGGAACTCGGTGTAAAGTCATATAAGGTATAACATGTCACGACTCTTTCTGGGTCTCGATGTAAAGTCATATAAGGTATAACATGTCCCGACCCTTTTCTGGGTCTCGGTGTAAAGTCATATAAGGTATAACATATCCCGACCCTTTTTGGGTCTCGGTGTAAAGTCATATAAGTCGTATAACATGTCTCGGCCCATTATGGGACTCGGTGTGGTCATCCTCCTCACATATGCACCTACAACGTGTCCCGACCCATTAAGGGACTCGGTGTAATCATAACTATACATATAATCCTCATGTGTATACATGCAACGTGTCCCGGCCCACCATGGGACTCGGTGTATCAATGCAACCATATGACATTTTAAACCATATCTTGACTTTTCATAAAACCGTTATAACAAACTTCCCATAAAGCCATTATAACCAACTTTTATTTTTGAAACTAAAGCACTGCCACATTTTTTTTTAAACAAACCAAGACACTATCACCTCTTTCCTTTTAATAAAACCAAGGCATTATCATGTGATGTAACATTAGTTATGAACCCAAAGTACTATGTACATCTAATCCTATAAAAAGAATCATATCATGTCATATAAGGGAGTTGAACCCAAAAGTACTATGTACATCTATTCTTTCCTTTATAAAACCCCAAGATACTAGCACTTGTAGCATCAAGGCACTTTCACTATTAAAAAAAGTTACTTACACTTTTAAACTCAAGTAACTTATTATTTTCAAATCAAGCAACCTATACCTTTAAATCAAGTTACTTCTTCTTTCCCAAAATCAAGTCATTTATACTTCATATAAATCAAGTCTCTTATACTTCATCTAATCATATCTCATATACTTTCAAGTAAGGTCTCATATACCTTCAAGTAAAGTCTCATATACTTTCAACTAAGTCTCATAACTTTCAAATAAATCTAGTCTCATGACTTTCAAATAAATCAAGTCTCATTAGTGTTGTAACGTAGCAAGATCAACTCGACTTCAATGCTTATTAAACACTCTTACCAACATCTCCCATAAGACTTGGTAAGGACTTAGGAATAATTTAGACATGCCTTTAGCATAGAATCAATAACATGAATACTCTAATAACGAGGCAAGTATACTTCAAGAAACAAATCATCTATACTCCAATAATCAATCATGCCGATAGAAGGAAGAAGTTCACATACCTCGTTGACGACTAACCAACACGAAAAGTAGAATACGCTGATGTATTTCAACGCGTCGGCTATTCCACATGCCAAGTAGAATATGCCACACATAGTACTTCAACCTAAAATGACAATAGCACTTCTATCAACTTTAAGCTTCCAAGTGTAAGACTTATACCAAATAATGACCCTCTTATTCTACGGGAATTTGGGCAGCACTTCCTTTGTTTCTACGTACTTTTCCACTTTTTCCAAGACCCAAATTCAACAACAACCAAGCCACAATTAAAGGGCCTGACCAGCGATTAACCAAAGGGATCACACACATAGCTTACGTGCAAAATTCAGCCCTTAACTTAAATAAGCGATTCCACAACCAAAGCAATAACCAAAAGGGATTACACGCCAACTTGGCGTGTAAATTCTACCACAACGATATAAAAGCGGTTTATAAAGCGATCATAAATAACTGACATTAAGTACAATATGAAACCTTTTTCACCCTTATTCCTTAGGACTTTCATTAGTCATTTTCCCACATTAAACATGCAAAATGAGGGCTGAATTTCCAGAATTCCAACGCCTAAAAGCGATCCTAAAGCGTATAATAACGTCCAACATTTTTATAGATTCCACGGCCAATAACTACAATCCGATAACTCTTTCCTTAATTCATTTTATTCTAATTCAAGTTCCAACACTTCCATATATGACATACCAACTTATCAACAACCATATTACCTCATTTTAACATGCGACAAATGTGGATAACAACAACAATATAACCAACGAAACCAATGACACAAAACTGCCTCCAATCGGCCAACAACACATCTATCACATACACATCTTATTTTCCATTTCTTCCTTAACATAAATTCATCCCTTAAACATAACAATAAGTAATATCCAATTACTTTAATTTAAGAAGAACTATTACCTCATTTTTGTGCCCAAAATCGTCCAAAACAGCCCCTACTATATTGGTCCGCAATTTTTGTTTCGCTCCACTTCTTCAAAATCAAATCACATATACGTGACCCTTATGAGCTTATAACTAACTTCACTTCATATTTCGCTTCCAAAAGGTCGACGGAGCCCTAAGATTTCACACCCTTATTCTCGGCCAACCCTTGACTAGAACACTTGGAGAGTTAATCTTGGCTTAGCACCTAATCAAGGTGCTTAATCTAGGAGAATTTGCAACTATTAATCTTCACTTTTGGTCTTAGGTGATTCTCGAAAAATGTGGGAGAGAAATGGAGAGAAGATAAGTCTCAAAGTGTGAGATATTGTGTAATGAACAAGTCTTGCAAGCTCTCTCTATATATAAATATCTCCAAGTGTAGCAAGACAAGTGGAGTGGGACCCACTTGTCCACCTGTCTCCCAAAATATCTAAAAGTCCAAGTCTTCCAAGACAAGTGGATGGGTGACACGTGTCACCCTCCTATTGGTCCTAAATAATTTCTTCGCAAATAAATTCTATACTTGGCCAAAATATCTCAAAATCTTGTGGGCCCCACAAAATCGTAAAATTTCCCGTGGGCCCCACATGACCAAATCCGAGATTTAAAAAATCCAAAACTTCAATATACTATAATAATTCCATATACAAAATTTGAGAATCAAATTCCAAGTCGTTAACTTTTTCCTTCACAAAATTCAATTCTTAAATCCTTAATCACGTTCTCAATTAGTAGCCCTGATATTACGGGGTGTAACACTTATAAAGTTGAAACTTTTAATGGAATGAAATATTTTCTGATCATTGTGGATGATTATTCAAGATGGAATTGGATATTCTTATTAAGATTGAAGTCAGATGTTGTCACAGTCTTAAAAGATTTCTTCACAGAAGTAAAGACACAATTTAATATGGTAATCAGGGGAGTAAGATCAGATAATGGATTAGAATTCTCAATTCTAATTGTAGAGAGTTGTTCAAACTTTATGGTATAGTGCATGAAAGTTCATGTCCATATACACCACAACAAAATGGTGTTGTGGAAAGGAAACATATCTTGCTTATTAGAAACTGACCAAATTTGTTAAAATCCAGGCAAATTTACCAGATAGATTTTGGGGATTCTGTGTTGAAAATGTTGCTTATGTTATTAACAGGGTACCTTCCAGTGTGTTAAAGAACATGTCTCCATATGAGATGTTGTACAAGAAGACACCCCCACTCACTCATTTGAGGGTGATTGGATGCTTGTGATTTGGTACAAGATTGCCTAAACTAGACAAATTCAGTCCCAAGGCTGTCAGAGTAGTGTTATTGGGGTATGGTACCTCACAGAAGGGTTATAAATTGTATGACATGGAGAATAGAGTGATCTTCATGAGCAGGGATTTAGTGTTCATGGAATCCATTTTTCCTTACAAAAATGAGATAGATGACAGGCCTGGTTTTATGACTTTGCAGGAGCATTTCTGCTTTGAGGATCTAATAATGTGACCCCAACAGAGGAGTCTTGGCAATGAGACTACACTGCACAATCCATCCTATGATTAGCTACTAACAGGTGGACTTGATGCAAGAGGAACAATTGGTGATGTGTTTATGAAAGATGCATCAGCTGAGGATGCAGGAACATCTGTTGATATACTTATGGAAGATGCAGCAGCTGAGGAAGCTCCTGTGGAGAATGCAGGAGAATCAGATGGGGAGGTTCCTGTGGAGAATGTAGGAGAAGCAGCTGGGGAAGTACTTGTGGACACAATCAGAAAGTCCACAAGGACTTCTAAGCCACCTATTTGGCATAAGGATTTTGTTACTAATCATGGATCTTCCAGATGTTTGTACTCTATTTATGATAAAATAGACTACACAGAATTGTCATCCAAGTATCAGGACTTTGTGGAACAGGTATCCAAGGAGGTTGAGCCAAATAGCTACTCAGAGGCAGTAGGAGACACAAGATGGGTAGAAGCCATGAAAGATGAGATACAAGCTCTGGAGGACAACAAGACATGGGAAATGATGGAATTGCCAAGAGGGAAGAAAGCCATTGGATGTAGATGGGTGTATAAAGTGAAATACACAGCATAAGGGGAAATTGAAAGATTCAAGGCTAGGCTGGTTGAAAAAGGGTATAACCAGAAAGAAGGGCTTGACTATCAGGAGACATTCTCTCCTGTAGTGAAGATGACAACTGTAAGGACTGTGATAGCTATTGCTGCCACTAAACAATGGAGAATCTATCAAATGAATTTGTATAATGCATTTCTACAAGGAGATCTATATGAAGAAGTCTATATGACACCACCAGAGAGATTTCATACCAGAGATACCAGAGGACATTAGTATGCAGACTATTAAAATCCCTATATGATTTGAAACAGGCCTCAAGGCAGTGGAATATGACAACTGCATACTCCCTATATGACATGAGCTTGATATTCCACTGCCTTGAGGCCTGTTTCAAATCATATAGGGATTACTCCCTATATGACATGAGCTTGATATGACAACTGCATACTCCCTAGTCCCTATATTGCTGGCAGCTGGATTCACTCAGAGTCATAGGGATTACTCTCTGTTTGTCAAGCAGAAGGAGGAGAAAATAGTAATCATACTTGTATATATTGATGACTTGCTCATCACATGTAACGATTCAGATTTAATTCGTCAATGAATATTATATATTCTCTCTAACAATAAAAAAATATTTAAACAAATACATCGTTATAAAGAGATTTTATTTGTCTCAAGAAGTTAGAGATATTCATTGTCAAATAGAAAATCACCAAATGGTAATTTAAGAGTAAATGATTATGCTGCTATATTTTTCTCTTTTAAGAAGTCAAAATATTATACAGTTCTTTTGTGAAAAGAGAAATGAGGTAATACAACAAATACAGCAGATTTTCAAAGTTGATCAAAAACCAAACAACAACCAGTCAAAACTTTGTAATATAGTTCACAAATGTTCACACATAAGAAACCACAAAATGCTTCTCTCTCTTACTCGTTCTCTATCTATATATAAAGACAGGCTGGAAGGATCCGAACCCCCAAACCCCACTTGACATTATTTAACAATTAATAATATTTTCATACAAAGAAAATGAAAAACAAAAACAAAAATAAAAGGTTGTTATCGAGCCGAACCCTACCGAATAATGCAGTTATTCGATTCGGCTCGAAAATATTCGAATCTTAGGTTAGATTCGGCTCGAACCTTAGAAATTTAGGCTCGATTCGGGTTCGACGTTATTTTGGAGAAGTTAAGGTTCACAAATATTCGCGAATATTCGCAAAAAATTGGCAACTCGGATTGGACCGAATATTTGGCTCGATTTGAGCCGAATCAAAATCTAAGGTTCGGCTCTGTATTTGATGCATAAAATTCAACTCAAATCGAATTTTTTCGAGCCGAATTTTGCGAATCGAATCAAAATAGTTCGGCTCACTCACAACTCTATACATCGGTATAATAAACTCTCACTATGTGTGTGAGATTTGAAAAAGAAAGTGTATTGTATGCATATTTACCATTCATTTTATAAAATGTTGTGTCAATAGATTGAACCCAAACTGTGTCCGTAGCTTAAGTCCTTAACCTCATGATCAGTGATTACATAACAATAATTTTATAGATCAACCCGAAATTCCTTTAAAGCCCCAGTGATATGACAACTTTACCCATTGGAACCTCTTATTAACAAACAAAAAGAGAGAACTCACATGGGTGTAGGCTGATTGGTTAGGAGTAATGATTACTACTTAGAAAGCGAGTTCGAGCGCAGCAGTGCATGATGTGGGAGTTCATTTCTTCTTTGTGAGAGATGACTCCTTATGGGCACTGCGAACATTTGTCACTCGCTAGTGGTAGCGAAATCTTATGATTTACCTTCCTCCACCAGCGTCTGCAGCCGAATTCGGAAGGGTGGGGCCCGTGTGGACGAGGGATTTCGACTTTTGCTCCGAAAAAGAGAGAGAGAAGGGGCGAGGGGGGCGAATATGCCAATATAATTAGCTTCTTTAATTCCCCAATACCCCCATCCCCCGCACCTTTCTTTTCTTCCTGCTGTTGCTTAAGCATCTTTTTCTCACTTTTTTGCTCTTCTTATCATTCTTGTGTTCATTCTTTACTTTCCTATTGATAAAAAAATTAATATATTTTTCCTTACGTTAGTTTGATTCCATACTTCCCACTACCTCCTTATATTTCTTTACATTTCTTAAGCTATAACCTGTTAATAAAATCTTTGATTCTTGATGGTTGTTGTTGCTTATCTGGCATTGATCATTTGATCACAAAGTTTAATTCCTTTTTCCCCTTCTTGGGATTTGCTCTTCTTATACCTTAGCTTAATTCTCTGTTGATCCCTTCTTGGTTTTGCTGTTTTAAGCTAAAAAATCCCATCTTTCTTGTTTTTCAATTCCAAGATTGTCACTTTCTTTGTTATTTAGTTATTTGGGTTTGTGGGGTTGCCTTATTTTCATTTGTTTTGTTACTTGTAGTTGTATTTCTGTTTCTTGAGCTCCAAAGTCTTGAGAATTTACTCTTAAAAATCCCATCTTTCTTGTTTTTCAGTTCCAAGATTGTAACTTTCTTTATTTTCAGTTGTTTGGATTTGTGGGGTTCCTTTATTTTCATTTATTTCGTTAATTGTAGTTGTATAATTGTAGTCTTAAGAATTTTACTCTTGTTTCTTTTCCCTTTGTAATGGTATAATTCTGTGTATTTCTTAGTTCTTGGTAAAAAGTTCTTAACTTTACTTCTCGCTTTTTGATTAATTGAATTCTGTGGATCTTTGTTGAAATTGGGTTCTTGATTCCATGGGACTTTGTCATGGAAAACCCATTGAGCCCCCACAAAAGCTATCTGAAAATCCCATAATTCCCATAGATAATGAGCAAGAATTGAATTCCCATCACACTGGGAAAACACCAAAATTTCCCTTTTACAGTCCAAGCCCATTGCCCAGTGCATTCAAGAACTCACCTGCTAATTCTAGTGTAACTTCAACACCTTTGAGATTTCTCAAGAGGGTCCCACCATCACCAGCTAAGCATATAAGGGCATTGCTTGCTAGGAGACATGGTTCAATTAAACCTAATGAAGCTACAATTCCAGAAGGTAGTGAATGTGATATTGGGTTGGATAAGAATTTTGGGTACTCTAAGAACTTTGATAACCACTATGAGCTTGGAGAAGAAGTGGGAAGAGGGCATTTTGGTTATACTTCTGCAGCTAAAGGGAAAAAAGGGAGTTTGAAGGGGCATGATGTGGCTGTAAAAGTTATCCCAAAATCAAAGGTTTGCCCTTTTATGCTGTTCACCTATTAAAGATATGAGCTTTATTTACATAAGACCTTAAAAACTAAGAATTTTGTTTCTGTATGTGGTTTGGATGCTGAATCTTGTTGAAGTCTTCATTTTGTCATTGCTGCTGATTGCAGTTTTACCTTGTTGAGATGTCTTTTTATTCTAAGTGCTTTGAGGTGCAAAGTGTTTGGTGACTTAGAATGAGCTGCCTGAGGTGATGACTGTATTCTTTTCGCAGAAATATAGTGGTCGAATGTTCCATTTTTTTCAATAAGTATTGGTTCCAGAAATGGTTGATGAGGTTGGAAATTCCGTCGTCAGGTTTATGAATTGACCTTGGCCAAGTGAAAATTATTATGGATTTTATGTGGACCGTCAAGAACATCTGATATTGTATTATGTTGTATAGTTTGGTATCTATGAAAAGAAGGAAACGTTGACTTATAGCTTGATGTTGTTTCCAGTTACTGATTTTTTTTTCTGGTTTAGGTACTTCTACATATAAAAGTTGAAGCAAATAGGTGTAACAGTATTACCTGATTGTGTTCTTTCTTTTAATGAGGTTGAGGATTCTTTTGCAGATGACCACAGCAATTGCAATTGAGGACGTAAGGAGAGAAGTTAAAATATTGCGTGCTTTAACGGGACATAGGAATCTGGTTCAATTCTATGATGCCTATGAAGACGAGGAAAATATTTATATAGTCATGGAGTAAGTTAAATTAGTCAATCTTAAGGAGAAATCTATTTTAGTTCATCAATTCTGGCTTTTATGTTTTCCGCATTTGTGTGTACTTATCTTAGTGAGATTTTCTTCAGGTTATGTAAAGGAGGAGAATTACTAGACCGGATACTTGCAAGGTGTGTACTTAAAATATTTTCAACTTAGCATGCTCGTTATTCTCCTATGTGAACCTACTGACTCCAATTTCTTTTGAAGGGGTGGGAAATACTCGGAAGAAGATGCCAAAGCTGTCATGGTGCAGCTTCTAAGCGTGGTCTCGTACTGTCATCTTCAAGGGGTTGTTCATCGTGACTTGAAGCCTGAGGTAATGAATTATGTTATTTCTTTATTACATAAAAACACTCAAAACATTTTCTTGCAATTATACCCTCTACTTTGGTTTAGACCTTCTGTACATAGTAGCAGATTACTCACTTGAATGGCTAGGCATACCTAACAAGTATTGTGGAACTATACATTTATAAAAATAATAAGAAAAAGTATGTCTAACTACAAAAAAGCTTGGCAATTTTTATATTTTTGGATGGTATTTATTCATTATTTTCAAGATACTTGAGGAAAAAACAATAAAGGGGGAAATCTTAAGTTTTTTTTTTGAATTTCAATACGGGAGAGGGGGAAGGGGTGCTGGTTCTGGTTGCTGTTTTTACTCCAGTAACTAATCTGACCTGTATCCTTACACACTGGTGGAAGCATTACGATACACATGGTACAAGCAATATGTCAATCTACTAAAAGTGTGTAGAATTGCTTCCTTACCGTGATCTGATATCTCACTGGTAAGTATTCTCAAATTAGTATGGCTTATTTGTATATTTGGAATAGAAATAACCAGAAGACTAGTGTCTGTATTTGGAGAACCGGTTAGGAATTTGTTGTTAAATTTTTCTTGAATGAAACTAGACCTGTCCATCGGGTCGGGGACCCGACCCTGCCCGAAAAACCAGGGCCAGGGTCAGCTATTTTCTGACCCGAGAGCCACTCGACCCGAAAAAGCGGGACCCGAGAATACATAGGGTCGGGCCAGGGTCATAACTTTTGACCCTCCCGACCCTGGCCCGACCCGACCTCCGGCCCGACGTTGACCCGCCACTTAATCTATTTAATATAATTTATATTATTTTTTCTTTATTAATATTTACATGTTTTAAGAATATATGTGATGTAGACTTTATATTTTAATGTGAAACATAATATAATATAGGGAGAGAAGAAAATAGTTGTAAATTAGTGAAACTTTAAATGATCCTGCACTCGGACTTCCGTAGTTCCGTTTCACCTAATTTTTTTTATTTCGCGTATTTTTTCGAGACGAGGCTGGACAAATTGCCGGAAGGTGATTTGGGCAAGCCGATTTCTCTAAAAACATACGTCTTGCCAATCAATTTCACTTTTTCCCCAAATCGGTTACTAATTTTCCCTTTTCTTTACCCCAAATCTCACGATATATAATAGATTTCAACGTCAAAATTTCGTGGTAATGTTTCCGAGAATGTCAATTTCAGTATTAGAAATTCAATTTTAAAAAAATAATTGTCGGGTCCCGGGGCCGACCGGACCAAAATTCCACATTTTTTTAATTTTGTAGGGCGGGTCAAGGCCAGGGTCGGCAAATTTTTTTAATAATAGGGTCAGGGCCGGGCCAGGGTCGGGCAAGTAGGAAAAAAAATCCACCCGACCCGACCCTGGCCCGAGCTTTGGACAGGTCTAAATGAAACTAAGGAATAGGGTCAAGTTTACTGAGGGAAGTGTTGCTCTACTTTTGTTGATCAGCATTAATTCACGAGTGCAAGCACAGTAACGTGATTAGCAACCTCAAATATCAAAAGAAAACACTCGAGACATCATCATAGTAATTATACGGCTCTTACTAACTGATATACTAATCATGTGCAACAAGTTTGCAGTAGATGAACTGCGTATTCCCCATTTTATATGGTCAATTGTTCATTAATGATATCTAGGATCCTTCCCAACTAATTAGTTTAAAAGATCACTCATGAGAATTTTCAGTAGTGTAATATCACATGATGCATGTGGATAACCCAATTGTTCTTTTTACTTCTTTGGTTTCTGAGCTCATTTTATTGACAGCTGTTTTTGTGTTTTATTCAGAACTTCCTTTTTTGTTCTAAGGATGAAAACTCTCCTTTAAAGGCCATTGACTTTGGTCTTTCTGATTACGTAAAACCAGGTACTGATTCATAACATTTTATCAGTTCTAATTCTGTGCTTGTAGCATGCCATAGTTTGACTAATTGAAAAAATTGCAGATGAAAGGCTAAATGATATTGTTGGAAGTGCATACTATGTTGCACCTGAGGTTTTGCATAGATCTTATGGAACAGAAGCAGATATGTGGAGTATTGGTGTGATTGCCTATATTCTTCTTTGTGGAAGCAGACCTTTCTGGGCGCGAACGGAGTCCGGTATATTTAGGGCTATCCTGAAAACTGATCCAAACTTTGACGAATCCCCGTGGCCTTCTTTGTCTTCTGATGCAGTGGACTTTGTAAAAAGATTGCTGAATAAGGATTATCGCAAAAGGATAACTGCAGCTCAGGCTCTCAGTAAGTTTCCTTGACAATGTCAATTATGGTATATCCTGTCAGCATTCCGTAGTAGACGATATTGGAATACCAGTTTCAAGTTTCTTAACGTACTTGTTGATTCTTGTCTCAAGCGAAACTTGTCGTCTCCAACTCTCCATAGATGAAGCCACCTAATGACTTCTTGATGTATAGCCGGTTTGTCCAAGATTTTGAAAAGTGCTTTTCAAAAAAGTACTGTTGGAGAATATCAATTTGTGTTTGGATTCAAAAGTACTTTTGCCAAATAGAGAAGTAGTTTTTGCTTGGTCAAGGTTCCAAAAGTGTTTCGGGGGGAAAAGCTATTTTGTTCCTAAATGCTTGTTCAAACACCTCAACTCTCTAATATAAGCACTTTTGGCTTCCCAAAAGCTTGGCCAAATGGGCTAAAAAGGGCAGCCCGGTGCACTAAGCTCCCACTATGCGCGGGGAACGAATAAGCAGCAGCCAAGACTCCAATTCAGGTCACGTGCCTGCGGTCAAGGGCCCAAGGGGCACGCTGACCAACTAACCCAGTTTGGCAGATTTGGCCAAATGGGCTATAAACCATATATTACTTATGTGGTTTCATATTTTGTGTTTCTTATTGCAGTATTGGACTTTAGCAGCATTATAGATTTTTTAACCTGTCTCGTTTCTTGTCTAGGTCATCCGTGGTTGGCTGGTCATCATGATGTGAAGATTCCTTTGGATATGATAGTATATAAGCTTGTAAAAGCTTATGTATATTCTTCTTCTCTTAGAAAATCTGCTTTAAAGGTATGTATATTTGTTCTTGTGGAACTTGCTTCGAAGTTCAGCAGTGACGCAATCTTGGAGCAATATGACAACTGAAATTATTTTGACTTGATAAAAAGATGTTAGCCCCTGGATCGGTTAGCTGTATGACTTATCGTTGGCTGCTACTATAACAGGCTCTTGCTAAGACATTGACTATACCACAACTAGCTTATCTGCGAGATCAGTTTACACTATTAGGGCCAAGCAAAAGTGGGCTTGTAGCTCTACCAAACTTCAAAATGGTAAGTTTTCTATCCTCAACCATCATTGCTTCAGAAAAATAACAACATACCCAGTGTGTTCCCACAAGTGGTGTCTGGGAGGATGGGGGCATATGCAAACCTTACCCCCGTACCTTTGGTGGGTAAAGAGGTTTCCGATAGACCCTTGGCTCAAGAAAAGTGTTTTCAGTACAAGTTTGAAAAATACAAGAGTAAAAAACGATGATGAAAATATTGAAGATTAAAAAGTATTGATAGCAGTAAAGAAAACCAAACTAAAAGAAACAACAACAGGAATAAAATTGAAGAATAAGATAATGATAGAATAAGAATAGTACTTTTAGTTTCTTGTTCCGGAAAAATAACAAGAAACTAAAAATATTGTTGACTCATTTGCTTCTTTTTCTTCAGTATACTGTTTTTATTTATTTACATTTTCCACTAGTGAATTGAGTTAAATGATTTGCAGGCTGTGATGAGGAATTCCACTGATGCAATGAAGGATTCAAGGGTTTTCGACTTTGTCAATACGGTAAGCTCAGGAAGCTCCTTTGATAATATAGTAAAGTGATGACAAATTTTATTGACCGACTTTTTCATGTCCCGTGCAGGTGAGTTCTCTTCAATATAGAAAATTGGATTTCAAAGAATTCTGTGCTGCTTCGACAAGTGTACATCAACTTGAGGGAATGGAAAGCTGGGAGCAACATGCTCGTCATGGCTATGAGTTCTTTGAAAAGGAGGGGAACAGGCCTATTATGATAGAGGAACTTGCTTCGGTACACTCTCCCTCCGCCCCCTTCTCTCATCGTGAATAATAGTAGTACTATAAGTATGGTGGCCAAGTAACTGAAGTATTATGTTCATCAATAAAACTTAATTCATAAAGGGGCGTAATAACCTCCCACATGCATTATTGTTATTTGCTTATGACATCCTCGAGATAAAAAGAACAAGTTGACACGAACAAAATTCATTTTTTGGCGTCAAAGCTATGAACTGTGCTATTACAAAGCTTGAGCTTTTCAAAATAAGTTATAATTTGTTATGTGGTAAGAAATAAAGAACATATACGAGTATGGTGGTGCCACGGCGACTAAACTTTCCTAATATCGTTTCTTGAACTTCTTGGTTGGATAGCGTTTGCAATTCTCAGCTTCAAGCTTACTAATTTTCCTATCCGGTTTATTAAACAGGAGCTCGGACTTGGTCCTTCCGTCCCAGTTCATGTAGTTCTACAGGACTGGATTAGACACTCTGATGGAAAGCTCAGTTTCTTGGGATTTGTCCGGCTTCTGCATGGAGTTTCTTCGCGCACATTTCAAAAAGCTTAAGGAGTATAACCGTCTATTCACTCGAAGAATTGTATTCTTGGTGCTTGATCAAATGGTGGCAAAAAGAAGCATTAGATGATGATCTGTTAAAGGCGGAAACAGCTAGTTTACGACGAAGCTACAGATCCTATTTGATAATACATGGCATTAGCAGCATATTTGGTGTCAATCTTATTTTGTCATGTAATTTCTTCTATTCTTCAAATGCTGGATCACATTCCACTTTAAGAGGATTGTACAGATGAGGATAATCAGGAAAAATGTAAGTAGTTGGTCAGAAAAGACAGCTGAAAGCTGAGTTGAGTTTCTTGTGGCTTCTTGGTGTAACCTGTTACCATTTTGCTAGCTTAATAAATTCTCTTTATTGTGTCCGTAACCTTTAAATATTTAATATACCGACAACTTAGTGGCGTACACAGAATTTTGCACAAGCGTTTATTGTTACCATTCTGCTTCTCAGTCAGTTTGGATTTGGACTGAAGTGATTTTAAGGCTTCCTTTCTTGTCCCAAATTGATCTTCACGGTGTTATTTTCAAGTTGTGTTGGCGTATAATATGCGTTTCCTTTTATAGAAAGATATTATTACACATGTAGACAAGTTTTTTAAGCCATGTCGGATGACACTTCTATACGATTTTCTTGAGTCGAAGTCTATCAAAAATCTCTTTACTCCACTAGGTAGGGATAAGGCTTGCGTATATTCCATCCTCCTCATACTCTACTTGTGGGATCATAATGGATATGTTATTATTGTCGGATGACACCCCTTAGCAAAAGTGTGGCTTCCCTGTTTTCAAATGATTTTAGAAGGATTTGCATATATTAAGAAATTCATTAAACATCTAAATTATGTATTGGATAGTATATTAATACCCTACTCATTCATCTGAAAATCTTGATTCAAACTCCACTAAGATGAGATGGTAGCTAGGAGGTGAAATGTAATTGATATCGAAATGTTTATGTCCCTCGAGACAATGATATGACAATTTACCAAATATTCCAAATGATAGAGGTAAATGCAATTAATTTATAACCTTGGAGGGCCATAAGTTTTTATCATTAAGCTTTTCTTTGTCTATATACTAAAAATATGTTGTCTAGCAGTTGGGAGGTTTACTTATAGGTAGATGTCCCACTAACATAATTTAAATCATTGAATTGTTTTAAGTTAAAGTGTGATAGAATATTGACATATTCTTGTATATTTTCTATATTTAGTCAATATTATAATTGTAATGATTCAAAATAGTTATCTAGTTTGTAGCCTAACTTGTAACTTGTACCTTTGTCAATAAGTATGTCCTACTATATATTATACACAATAATTAATGAAAATGCAAGGAACATATTCCTTTATCGTATCCACCAAACCCTAAACCTAATGCCTATCTTAAGTTTCATCTTCCTCCGCCGTCCTCCTCCCTCTTCTTCTTCTCGATGTCCCTCCTCTCCCTCTCTTCTTACTTCCTCACTTCAATGGCTGAATAACCAAAATTTCATCCTGATCTTGCAGTTAACATCAAGAATTTCAATCTCGTAACTCTTAAGATGAAAAAAGTTCAGTACTCTTCATGGGCACAAGATGTTTAAAAAGCAAATAGGAAAAACTATGGAAGTATATATAGACGATATGCTCGTTAAGAGGACCATTAAGTCATTTGTAGGAAACTTTTGAGGTATTGAGTAAATGTGAAGCTTAACCCCGAGAAATGTGCCTTCAGGGTCGGTTCCGTAAAATTTATGATTTTTTTGATTTCTTAGAGAGGAATCGAGATAAATCCTAAAAAAAATAAAGGCTATTAAATACATATCAGACACACTTGAAGACGTGAAAGCGGTGAAATGGTTGACCAGGCGAGTGGAGGCTCTGAGCAAATTTATCTCCTGGTCGTCAGAAAAATATCACAGGTTCTTCTCATTATTGAAAAAGAAGAATGATTTTGTTTGGACGTCTGAATGCCAGCAGCCCCATGGGACCTGCAATGCTATTTATCCAGCCCTCCCCTCATGTAAAAGCCAAAGGATTGAGAACAATTACTCATATATCTTACAGTGTCGAAGGTAGCGGTAAGTGCAATTCTAATACTGGAGGAAAAAGGTATGCAATTTCCTGTCTATTATGTAATTAGAGTAATGGCAGTGGTCGAAACCCGATACCCATTGCTCGAAAGACTATCTTTTGCTTTAGTCATGTCATCGCAAAATCTTCGGTCGTATTTTTAATGCCACCCAATTGTCGTATTAACCACATTTTCACTTAATGTGTTACATAAGCCCAATCTTTCCGCGCGCGCCTGGCTAAATGGACAATAGAATTAGGTGAATTTGATATTGAATATAGACCCAGACTATAATAAAGTTGTGTGTCCTAGCGAATTTTGTGGTCGATTTCAGTCAGGGTACCCCTCAGGTAGAGAAAGAAGTCATATTGGTCTTGGGGACTGCCCCCGGGGTCTGAACGCTCTACACAGATGGAGCCTCCAACATCAATGAGACCGATCTGGGAGTAGTATTGCATACTCCTACCGATGAAATTATAAGACAGACAATTCATAGCAAGTTGACTAACAATGAAGCTGAGTATGATGCTTTGGTTGTAGGTCTGAAATTAGCCCGAGGCTTAGGCTCTCAAATTATTTAAGTCAAGTGTGATTCGCTGCTGGTGGTGAACCAAATCCATGGGGTATTCGAGACTAAAGAAGAACACATGTCGAGATACCTCGAGAAGGTTCTAAAGCTTTTGTCACAATTTCAAGAATGAACGGTGGTACATATACACCCGAAAGAAAACATAGATGCAGATGAACTCGCAAATTTAGGCTCCAGTACGAGAAGTCCCGATATAAGATGAAAAATACATCATTCGGAGTATATTCAATTTTGATGAAAAGTTCTTTAAAAATTTCCAAAGCTTAGTATTTACCAGTTGTAAAGTAACCTTTAAAATAAGGTTTCAATTTATGAAGCAAAGAAGTCATAGTCAACAAATAGACTCGCATAAATAATAATGATTTTCTTCTAAAAATGAAAACATAGAATGGATACCTTGAAAAGAATTGCGGAAAATTAAATTCTTTCATTTTTTTCCCGAGGCTTAAGTCAACTCGATTACAAAAGATAACAACCGAACCCAAAAGTAACCCGATAGCATTTAAAAAATAGGAAAGAAATTAAAACTTGCGCGAAAGATTATGATACACCCGCTTCATGGTCGGTCGGGGGGTGTTTCAAATATTTCTAATAAAATAAAAAGATCAAAAGGTCAAACAGGGAGGGGCTCGTCACCGGTTTCCACATTTGAATCATCTCTATTCCCACAAATAGCTTTCAAGGATAGCTCCGCATCATGAAGGTCAATCTTTGCGTCTATGTGTTCATAAGGGATATCAATTCCTGATTTGATGGCTTCTTCAAGGGTATCCGTGCGACTCTTCAAAACTGCCAAATTTCAACGAAGCTTCCATCCTAGGAATTTGACCTGGAGTTCAACAATGGCATGTTCGAAGGCGTTTAGCTTCCTTTGGGCCCTTTCCAAGCCTGCTACTAACATATACATTCTACCTTGAAGGGTCACATAGGAAGTGGTTAATATTGGAAGAGAATTCTCTCGGTCCTGTAGTGAATCAACAACATCCTGCAAACGTAGCCAGAGAAGCCAGAGAGAGGCTTGAAGAGAGCTCGAATTCCTAAGATCAAAATTAAGGTATTCAACTTCTACCCGAAGGTATTGAATTTCCTCCTTCAAATATTTTCCTCCTGAGATGAGCCATTCGCCCTAGCTAGATCCACAGTAGAGAGTGCAGTGGCATTGCCCTAGACAAGAGAATTAAAGTCGGTGAGGAGACAAGGATATATGAAAAACAACTAAAAAGAACAAATATTTTACATGTAAAAGTAAGCCTCCAAGGTGTACAAAAGAAGCCTCTAGAGAGGTGTTGGGAGATTTTTGGGGAGTAGAAGCGGTTGTCTTGACCTCAGTATTGGAACTAGGGACCGAGTTGTGGTTAGAAAGGTCGTTGGGGGAATAGTTATCTCAGTCTCTGAAACATCACATAGAGGACTCTCGGGGCGAGTGCTTTAATCATTTACCTTCTCTTTCTCATCGATTTGAATGATTCCCGCTTGTGCCTCCGCTTGTACCTCTTTCCAAATCTCAATGAGCCAACGACGATTCCTGACCCCGGAATTAATTTCCACCGGGATCACGGGAACTTTTTCTTGAGTTTTTCGCTTCCGGTTACTGTAAGTGAAGAATGTTGGACAAAGTAACTATGTAAGAAAACACCTTCTGGGCTGCAAATTTCCTTGTCGGGAGCCCTTCGGATAGAGTAAATAGAATAAAAAGAATTTCTGAGAAACCAAGAGATACCAAGAGATGGATTTATATAAAGGGTCGAGTTAGGATTAAAGCTTATCGCGGTATTTTCCCTTTCACTATTTGGAAGTAATACTTTTTCACGACCAGGTGATGTTGGGGGAGGCACAGAGAAGATTAACAACCCACTCGAAAATTTCTCCAATCAGTTAGGGCTCAACTAAAATGATGTGAAATGCAATGATTACATGAGAATGACTAATTCCTTTATTCAGAACAAAAATAAATAAGTTTGTGTCTAAAGATACTCATAGGAGGGGTTCCACTCTTCAAGAAAAAGATCTGAAGAAGGTTGATGAATTTGCTTAGTCTTGATCAATGTAAATTGGGTTAACCAACCTCGACTAAAATCATCTTCAGCATTGATGAGGCTACGAATTTTACAGGGGTATAAATGGATAATTCCACCCCGAAAAACCCGAGGGTAGTAAATAAGGAAAAGGCGATCAATGGTGAATGAAGCGTTGGTATTATCGGACATCATCTACATGTAGTATATCAATCTCTAAATTTACGGAGCAATTCGACCCAAGAAGATTCTATATCGATGACAAATGTCTTCGATGATTTTTGGGCTAGCAATTTTGAAACCAATAGTAAAAGGGTATGTGTAAGACATGGAAAATCTTTCAACATGGTGGTGCACTCGGTCCAGTGGATCAACTGCTCTAATGACTGCGTCAGAGGTGAAGTTACAATCTTTCATAATTTCACGGAGAATTTTGACAGTTATCATGGATTCAATTTATTCAACATGTTCCGAGTTCTCTTGAACACAAAAATCTTCTGAGAAATCGAAACCAGAAGGAAGAATTTCTGCAGCAATGGAGTGCAAGTCAATTTCTTGATTCTTATGGGAAGTATGTTCTTTCCCATGATAACTATTTGGTAGACCAACGTCGTTGTCATGAGAATGTGAATGAGAAGACTTAGTGAACAACATTATGGAAGAAAATTTGAAGAAGAAAAGAAGTTTATGAAGATTGTAAATTTGAAGAGGATTGTAATTGCATTCAGTGTGGAGATTTGGCCTATTATTTATGATATGAGAATATAACATTTGGAAATGAAAATGTGTGCATCATCATTGTAATACGCCACGTCGATCAGAGCAATTGATCAATTGCCTCCGTTTCAAAAGCATTGACGAGATGTGACATTCAATATTTCTTTAATCAATGCGTTTTAAATTTTTCGCTGAAATATAGGGCTTTCATCCAATTTTGGGAGTGCAAAGGTTATTCATAGAAAGTGTGGGGACTATTTGTATGAGGCAAAATTTATATTAGACAATTTTATGAATTATGAGATGACATATGGAGTATGATGCCGAGTCAAGTCCATGTCAGCGTGTGCCCTACCAATAATACACGAGCAGTGCCTAGAGCGTCGTACGCATATGTGGTACCGATTTCAGGAGAGTCGTTTGAACCGTAATGTACAACTGTTACTGAATCAGTCATACGTCTTCCAATAGGGCGTTAATAGCATTTACAGAGATACTAATTGTCCAATTATTACAACATTCATTCTCTTATTTAATGAGGGGATATTTTGTGGGGGGTGTACTGTTAGGCGTATTTTACATACGCTTTTCATGTCATTTTAACTTAGTATTTTTCCTATTTTTGTCCAAATTAGTGTCGTGTTAGGGTTGTTTTTCTTTCTTTTGAGTCACAGCGGTTCTAAAAGGCAAAATGACGAAAATGAGCAAACAGTGAGCTAAAAAGGAGATTCCCGAGGCGAAAAGAGCAAAAGTTGGCAGACCCAGACAAAGCAGAAGCAGCGCCTCGGCGACATCCAGCAATGTCGCGGCACCAAAATGCGAGGGCGCAGAGTTTCAGCGCCGCGACGCCGATATCTGATGTCGTGGCGACGCCGGGATTTCAGTCAGAGTAATTTGGCCAAGGACATAAGGGTCCATAGGGCACGAATTTTGCAGCAAATAAAAACCCTTGGAGCATATTTTAGGCTTCATTCATTCTACATTCGATCATTCCTTCAACACACAACACATCACAAGGCTTGAAGGCTACAATTGGAGACTTTACTTCGCAGTATTTTTCTTTCTTTTCTTTTCAATTCAGTTCATGTTTAGAACTGTATTAGTTCTTAGCATGTCTATGGCTAGGAGCTAAACACTTAATTAGGATTTTCCTTTTGAATCGCTTGAAACTCTATTTCATGAATTAATGTATTAGTTTGGTTTTTTCTTGACTTGATTAAGATCTATTCAATATTGTTGTGAATGCTTGATAGTTAATTGATCACTAATTATCATAACTCATATGATTTCGAATCAAGAACCGAGAGGAGATATTTGGATATGCTGTAATTGAATAGACATAGGTTAAAATCGCGGCCGAAAGTACCCCGATACTTGTGTAGCATTATAGGTTATTGTTCTTAATCCTTCTACCGTTATCTTAACGTAGAAGAAGAAGTCGTTCTTGTTGCATTAAGGATTGAAAAGAATGGATAGTTGAGGATATTGAAAGCCTTATTTCCATCATAACTGATTTAACCCCAAAGTATTTTCATCATTAGTTTATTTTCTGCACTTTATTTTAGTTTAGTTCTTAGATAAAAAACCTAAACAAAGTTATGTTTGCCAAATAGATACCATAGATTAGATATTCGGTAATTGAAAAACAGTCTCTGTGGACGATATTCGGTCTTACAGACTATATTACTCACTTGTAACGATATGTACACTTGCGTGAGCAGTTGTAAATCGCCTAATAAGTTTTTGGCGCCGTTGCCGGGGACTGGCGTACTATCAATATCGACTTATCTATTCTTATTTCTAATTTGATTTGTATATATTTCGGTATGTTATTTTATTTCTAATTTGGTTGCTCCAAGAACAAGTTTCTAACTTGTTCTGCGAGCATCTTTTTATCAGTTTTTGTTGTTTTTCTTATTTTGTAGTGTAAAGAAAAAAAGAGAAGGGCGCATGGACTGCTACTATCAGGGGCAGTGGAATCATCAACAACAGCCTAACCCACAGGTCCAGAGGAAGATCGAAATGAGTTGCAGGCAGCCATACTCAGGCTCACCAAGTGTCAGACTCAGTTTATGACTGAGACAAGGGTGTCCCTAACAAATTTGGAGATACAAATAGGGCAGCTGATGGATATAATGATCAATGTAACGCAAGAAATCTGTCTAGCGACACAGTTGTGGGGAGTGATAAGCAAAGTGAGGAACCTGAACCACACCAAGCTGTTGAGGAATTGAGAAAGGTAGTTGGTGTAGAGAAAGAAGGGGTTACTGGAATCCAATTTTTCACTTTTTTGGATTCCTTGGAGTTCCTTTTTGTTGTACCCATTGCAGAAGAAACACCACCAGATGTCTTTGCTGACCATAAAAAAGAAAGTTCATACTCTCAAGGGAACCCCCAAAAGTTGAGAAATGTAGGGAGTTTCACTGATCCCTACATTATTGAGAGCCTTGAAGACAAGCATGTCTTGTGTAAATGGGAGATAATCTTAGATATGAGACCCTTGTTTGAAAAAAGTGTTGTAGGAGAAGTGAGACCTGCAACAATAATTGTGCGGATGGCAAGCAGTTCGCAGAAGGATTCACTGGGCACTAGTAAAGATTAATTGCGTCCGGCTAAAAGACGTTAAAGACAACACTACTTGGGAGGCAACCCAAGGTTTTAATTATGTTATTTTCATTTTTCATTTTTAGTTTGTTTTATTTTATCTTGAACAGTCTCACGATCTAGTATGTTTAGTGTTTTTGGATGACAGATACAAACAGGAACTAACCGAAGTGGAAAAAGGGACAAAAATGCTGAAACAGGAAAATATTGGCACAGCGCCGCGGCGCCAAAAGATCAGAAAGCCCCAGGCCTGTGCAATTTCAAGAACCTTCTCCTATACCTCCGTTATGACCGCTGTGTTGTGTCAGTAAGTTGTCCCTTTGTTTAGTCTTTACACATTAGGGACAAGGTGTCGATTAAGTTTGGGGGATACCTTATTTTGTTTGTTATTTTATTTTGAGTCTTTTTGTAGTCTTTTTATTTGTTTTATATGTTTGTGAGTGTCGCGCCCATTTTTGACCTCGGGGTCTGAACGGTATCCGCAACGTTGCTCTTTGGCGCGGTTCCCTGGATGGAGCAATAGTGCTGTTTTTAAGGAGTCGCCACCTAATTATTTAAGTGAATTAGGACACTTGATTTATTACAATAAAATACTACAATTAATCTCCATTTAATGGTCTGCGAAATTAGTGAGATTCTGAATCAGGGTTCTTTATTATCCTAAAGGGAAGTGGTTAGGCATCCTTTAAGATCCGCTAACTTGCGGTTATTCATTCAAACCTAGGTTAATTATTTATTGCCTTTTTTATTCTACGTATTCTAAGCATTTTTCATAATTTATAATTAAAATAAAATGCAATACAAAATAATAAAAACTAAAATTAAATGCGACATAAAATAAAACACCGGGACATCTTTTAGCCCTTTTTAGGCCTTCTGCACAAGATGATCTCCGGGTACCTGCATAAACACTTAGTAAAAGTGTTAATAGTAGAATAAATAATTTTAAAGCAATGACAAAAATTAATAAGTAAAGCAAAAATAAATAAATAAATCCGTCTTTTGCACAGAGGAGGCCTTGGAAATCAGACGGAGATTCCTTCATCGGCCAATATTGTTAAAAGCAATAAAATAAATAAAACCTTCGGATCCGCAACAAAACAGTAATAGTTTTAAACACGGAAGGCTCAGATATATATAAAAATAAAGTGGGACATCCTAAACAAGTGCGGCTGCGAAATTACAGCCACGCATGTTGGTTATCCTGTGTAAGTAGAAGAAATCATCAACGCCCAGAAAGCTTCATTTATTTTATTTTCCGTCTTTGCAACTGTGGAGGCCTCAAAAATCGACGGATAACTTTTTCATTGGCCAACAAGTGTAGCATCTTGTTCAAATATCAGTAAATCAACAAAAAATGTCCAAAATCAATAGCAATATGGCCAAAACCAGTCCAATAATATGGCCAAAAACAGTAGCAGAAATGGCCGAAAATTAGTCCAATAAAATGGCCAAAACAGTAGCAAAAATGATAGAAAATCAGTCGACAAAATGCTGACAAGAGCAATAAATGGCCGAAAATCAGTGACCAAACATTGAAAACTCAATCCGACAAACAACAGAAAACATTAGAATCAGTAACCAAACCAATGCCGGAGTCGGAACTCCGGCGAGAAACCAAAGTCGAAAGAAATCAGTCCACCAATGCCATAGATCTAGAAATAAAGCAAAACAAGATTCGCAAATCACAAAAACAATCAGTACAACAACCACAACAACATAATAGCAACAAAACCGAAAACAAACAGTAGAGTGGGGACGGCGGTGTCACTTCTACGACGAGGTCACCGGAGCAACGCCACCACAGTGGTGGGTTTATCGGCGACGGGGTATAGGAAAACAATGGTTCAAAGGTGTGGGTGATGGGGGTTACACCGGTGATGGCGGAGTTGACAGTGGTGAGGTTCGCCGGCGGTTTCACCGGCGACGGGAACAGTGGGTTGACGGGGTAAGGGTTCGACAGTGAGAGAGAGAGAGTGAGAGAGTGAGGGAGAGGGGTGTGTGCGGCTGTAGGTGTTGCTAGGGGGGTTCGCCGGTGATGGCGGAGTTGACAGTGGTGAGGTTCGCCGGCGGTTTCACCGGCGACGGGAACAGTGGGTCGACGGGGTAAGGGTTCGACAGTGAGAGAGAGCGACGGGAGCAGCGGGTTCGCCGGCGGCGACGACGGGAAGGAGAGAGGGTGAGGAAGTTAGGGCTGAAGGTTCTTTTGTGGGGCTGAGGGGTGTCGGCTGACCTTTCTTTTGTTGGGTTGCCCCCCTTTTTTTTTAATAAAGGGGGGTGAGGTTTATTATATAGGGGGTAGAATTAGGGTTTGGTATTTGGGGGGGGGTGGGGGAATAAAAAGTTGTATTTGATTTTAGGGGGAAAAATAAAAGAGGGTGTTTGGATGAAATTAAAAAAATAGTGTTGGATTGGACTGATTCAAATTGTGTCTTGGACTGGATGTCACGACCGAACCGGGCAGTGGTGGTGCCTTACCCGCACCCAGTAGACATACATCAGTAATCAATGGAATATAAGACAAGACATGAAATAACATGAAGTGTGAAACGATTATCCGAGAAAAGTTGTCTTTCGCATATATATATAAAAACTTAAATCAGCGATTCATCCCTTTTACAAACTCGCCCACAAAGTACTACTGCACCTAAGAACGATATAACAACATTGGCGGGACAGGGCCCCGCCATACCCCTGATTGTAAGTACCTACAACGACAGGGGACTATTCCCAAGATAAGCCTCCGGAGAAACGGAGCTTCCCAAACGCTGAACTGTGACCATAAGAGCGAGGATCAACATCGGTGTACCTCTTACTGCGGCATGAACGCGGCCCGAAGGAGGTCGATAACAGTACCAAGTATGTGGCCGAAAATCGTAAATGAAATCATAGTAGTCTATATAAAGCGGGAGACATATATGATAACCAAACTACGATTCACAATAAATAAGCGATGTCAAGTCGGGGACTCACGCCTCAAAGTCATCACTCAAATATAACTATGGGTCTCACGCCACAACATCAATCATGCGTGGAATACCTTCCTCACCGCCAGCGATCTATGATATAAAAGCACCAAGGAATACACATGAACACCAGTCCCACCGGTGTCATAATAAACCGTCTGGGGTAAGTACGAAGGCATAGCCGACTACTAAAACCAGCATCGGCAAGGTCATAAATTGTATCATGAGATCTGTCTGCACCGCCACATGATCGGCCGCCACTCGCCGCGATATCTAATGTCGCGCGTCTAGTCCGAACTTCCGCGACTCGCGCGTAGGCCACTCACATAGGCCCGCATGAGGTATTCCCGCGTCGAGGTAGCTACTCCCGGCGTCGCCCCGACTCGCGATCGCGTAGCCACATGCGTAGATCGCATGACCATATAGGCCGCACTAACACCGGAACTCGTAGCTCAAAGATAGGTCCCCGGACCCGCATGAGGTATTCTCGAATCATGGTCCTGCATCACCGAGTCTACCCGCGTGGAGGCGACTTAACCCCCGGGATCAAATCAAGGTGAGTGATATAATACTAACATAACAGCTTATCGTTAAACAACATAAGCACAATCAAGGGAAACCCCCTTACACAACATTACAAGACACTAACACACGTAGCATCCTAACATGTTTATTTATCAAACCAACAAGAAAGTATTACAAGGCTATCACAAACCAAAGATAGTCAAGTTATTCACACAAGGTACTTTCTATTCTATGTCAATAAGTTCGGGCTTTCAAACCCCCAAGTACTACGTACGTTAATTCTTTAAAAGATCCGTTTCTTTCACAAAAGTCACACAATACCCGTAGTATAACAAAATGAGTGACTATCTTTTTAAGTAAACCAAAACACTTCCCTTTGTAAAATCAAGTAACAACATTATTTTCCAAACGTTCAAGTTTGCCTAATTTCAAATGCTCAAGTTTCTCATTTTCGAAAGGTTTTGTAGTTCATAGTCTTAATCATTTGATAATAAAATTCTCTTTTTAAAACAATCTGAGAAACATATACCTTATGTGTGAGTAGGTTATTCTTGTTCATAACAATCTTATTAAAGCAGCCATGATCTAGGAAATGTAATATCATTTTGTCTTATCATAGCTTCTATGCAGATGGAAGTTTCTACTGGTTTTAATAATATTTTATTAATCAAAACATTTCCCTTTATTAGCGCTGCTGTGGTTTGTTCGACATTCATTCTGATTTCCGAAATCAGTAAAACATCATTCCTTTTGAAAACCAAAATACTCATTACTCACGAATGAGGTTTTACACTTTTTAACAAAATTCAATTAAGTCAAGTCTCTTATCTTTTAAGATCAAGTCTCTTAACTTTTATAATCAATAAATCATTCATTTTATCTTTCTTAAGACGTTATACCTAACTTCCCATAAAGCTAGTATAACTCTTATGTTATCAAAACCAAGTGTTACTCTTCTTTCAAAAAGCAGTTCTTATCTTTTTGACATACTTCAAAGTTCTTTATCATTCAGCTTAAGTCAAAAGACATTGCGTACAACCACGTTCAATTAACACGCGTCGTCACCGTACTATATATACTTCTTTAAAATATCATGCTCAGCGTATAGGAAGAATCACATACCTTGCGGCGATTATCGACTATTAGCAAATCGCTCCACGGCTATAACCCGCTTAGCACGTCCACCTTCTCAAGTAGCACATGCTTTCGCGAACATTCAACCTATACGGGTTATACAAGTCTATCAAAGTCTAGACTACTCGCTAGAATAAATCTAGATACAAGATCCTACGGAAAATGGGCGAGACTTCCTATCCGTCAAACTACATAAGTCTCAGAATACAAATCCTACGTAATTACTGATTCGATTCTCTTCTTTAAATTCAGCTTAAGTCCAAAGACATTGCCGCAAAATTATGTTGATTCTATATATAGTATACTTCAACTATATATTCCTACAACATGTATTTCCAATTACAATAGGGGATAAGATAATTACCTCGATAAGCCCATAATTATCCAAGTAAAAATGTCGATCCTTAGCAATGTTTCGCTCTACTCCGGTGCTCAACCCGCTCCAACAACCCTTGAAGTTCTACGCAACTTCTTCTTAATACTCCAACCAACTATGGAGATTTTCCCTGTGGTTTCGGTTTGAGACAAAAGGACATACTGTAGTATTTAAGACTCTACGTATAGAGGTATCTTTGGAATACTACAAGGTATACGACTAAGGTAATTTGGGTATAACAACAATACTTTTGAGAGTATTTCTACCAAGAGGGTATTTATACGAGACAACACCACAAAGTGGTGTATACCCTCGCCAACCCCACTAGGGGTACTCTCGGCCGAGGAAGGGCTCTCGGCGAAGGGCCTCTCAAAGGGGAGGAGGCTGGGGCGAGAACCACACTACGGGAGGAGGATTTTAACACTTAGGAAATTTTAGGAATGGATGAAGAAGTCTTCCAGGGGTATTTATAGTACAAGCCAGGCCAACCAATGGCCAAGATCATGCCAAGTGCAAGGCAAGTGTAGGGCAAGATTCACCCACGTGTGTCTTATCCATCTACCACCAAAATATCCTACCAACCCGACCAACAAGGCCACCAATCGTCCACTTTATCACACCAATGAGAGGTGCAAGTGTCGCCTCTCGTTGGTCCAAAATGTTACGTCTCTCGAAAAATCCATAAAATTAGAAATGACATAGCGGAATTTTCCCATCGCAGTTATGTAAAGCGTTTGTCGAAAAATGACTCTACTCGGGTGTTGTGCACAAAGTAACATCGGCCAAGCCACTTTAAAAGCCCAAACTTTTCTACGTACGTCCTTACGTACATACTCTGGAAATACGGGGTATAACATTCTCCCCTCCTTAGAAACATTCGTCCCGAATGTTCCTTCTAAGTCTCAAAGCGAGCAGCGCCGAGATAGCCTTCACTACTATAATTACGAGAACAAACACCGCCGCACGTAAACACGCGCAAAATACTTACATCCACGTCCACGAGAAACACCTCTAACATCACCACAAAACACCTCTCTCGGGTCTAGAATATACTTCTTTCGCACCTTCTCTTTACAAAAGAAATGATCACATCTATGCTTGCCATACATGCTCTTCTTCCCGATACCACTTTTGTCACTTTGCGCGAGGTTCTAGTGTCACTCCGACCCAACAAATGGTACCCGTGCATCACGATCCTCGAGGATGTCGTACCATCTTGTACACTCGAACTCTTTCATAACCTACCATTTTGTTACTCCTTCGGTTTCAAATCTCGGTTATTATCTCCAACTTGGTCATCATTAATCGGGAACACTGATGGATCTCGATTTCCCTCTCGAACATAACACGAAAGGCGGATCTGCTGCCTCCTAAGTCGGACGGCAAATGCTAACATATAGGCAACTGGCCTATCCTCACATGAAAAAGGCCCAAGTAACTCGGGCTAAGCTTTGTTTTCCAAAACTCGTCACACCCTATCAGGGTGGTACTTCAAGACCGACCGTCAACTGAACTCTAAGCGTCGCCGATAATCCGCACGATTTCTCCGAGCCGCCAAAACCTCTTCTAGATAAGCTTCACTATCCACGGTCTGTTGGAACAAGCTCAACCAACTATCTGAACCTTGCCACCATCAAACCAAACGGCCGTGACTTACACTTCCGCCTCTACAAGGCTTCATAAGGCGACATCCGAACACGAAATGGTAGCAACGCTCCTCCACAGAGACAACAATCCCCACAACTACCGCAAATCCACGGCTGGCGAGGCGAATGCGGTCGAGACTCACCAGTTCTTAACCCGCTGGTAAAACCTTTAGAAAACGAAAATAGCCACAACCTGGGCTTCACTGCCTGTCATAAGGTGAAGGTAGGCACCCCGTGCAGCCTTACAACCTTTCTGATAAAACAACACTGCCGAATAAACGGTCCTGACCGAAAAACACGATGGGCTGCCCCCATCGGCCCAACTACTGGTTGAACGCATCCACGAACTCGTACGCTGGTTAACTAAACTTGGGCCTAACACCCTCGTGACCCTACCTCAAGGCGGGACCACCACAAACAGACCCCACCACCATACAGCCGCGGGTTGACGCAACGTGGCCTCAACCCGACGTGCAGCGCAAAATACTAGCTCCCCGATCCGGAACAATCTCACTAATCACGTTACGAAAACCTAGTGGTCTTCTTAGCTCAACTACCCTCTTTCATTCCACACTACTCAGGGACTTATCACACAATATATCTCACGTGCACAATGTACTCCGATAAGGATTAAACATAACACTACACCTTTACTCGAGATGGCCTTACCTCTAAGGTCTCCACGTATAACATTTTAAGGCTCACACCTTCCCTAACCCCAAGCTTACCCTTTTAACTAACCATGATTTCTAATCACAATTAACACAATGCTATCTGAACATAACATTTAAGATATACTCATCTTATCACACATACTAATCTCTAGAGGGTTAAGGATATGCCTGTATCTACTGCTTCACTACCCTTTGTCGTTCTAATCAATCCTGCCCTGTTGGGCGCATAGCTAGGGAAGATGACGAACTACCCATCGATCCCGAAGGCTAAGTCCTCTTAGTTGCATCCCTCCTACTAGGACGTCCTTTCGACACTGCCCGACGGCGCGAGTAAAACAAGTACCAACAAAAAAGCGACATTCCCGGGATGGCGTCATCACATTGTATCGAGGAAAAAGCGAATCGGTGGTGGAACTACGTGTAGCCGTGAACGGAAACTCGAGCTCGACCAACTCTGCATAGTCCGAACGTCCCGAACCCCGTGGAGGACCACTGCGTGGCGGAGGTGCATATCTAATCTGCTGGTGAGGCAATTCGCCTCGAAAAGTTACCGAAGGACCTTGCTGCTCTGGCCCTCTTCTACTGTCCTTGGTTAACCCGTCGATCTCTACGTTTCTCAGCCTGCTGCGCATAAGCCCGTTGATGCGCGTAATATGCACACACTTTTAAACGCAAGTGCACGTTATCGTATCAAGTAGTATAGTCTTAGATAAGACCGAATATCGTCCTCTAGGATTAGGGTCCAAGTACCAGTTATCTATTTTTTTGTATCTATTTGATGAATTAATGATTGATTGGTTGTTTCTAACTAAGAATTATAAAAGCTATTTAAATATAAAGATTTACTGCAGTTGTGATGAGAATAGGGCTTCTATGTATCCTTACTATCCGCTTATGTTACTTGTTAATGCATTACTTATGGTGTTCTTCTTTTGGAGAAAGCGGGTTTCTGAAATCGCTTTATACTCCGTTAGGGTTATATAAACACTCAACCCCAGATTGTTCCTTACCTAACTTTTGATAAGGGTAACTCTATAGGAGGATTAAGCACAAAACCTAGTTGACCGTCGCACAATGCGCAAAATTAGGGTTGTTAAGCCTCATCAACGCTACAAATCTAATTGAGGTATTTTCATCCCCAACTCGAGACCGTCTACCCAACTTACAAGATATTCACAATCCTCCTTTTGTAATCGATTAGAAATCATATAGTGATAATTAGTTGTCAATTAATTACCAAGAGTTCATTGATTATTGGATAGATCTCACAATAAGAAAAATAACCATAAGCATGCATTAATTTATAACATAAGGTTCAAGAAATTCAACATAGAAAAAGCCCTATAAGAGAATTAGTTTCTAGTCATTGTCACGCTAAGAACTAATTCAATATTTAACATCAAAACTGAAATAAAGAAAAGAAAAAGAAAAGAAACTTAACTAAACTAAGAACGAGACTCCAAGCCAAGCATCCAAGGGTTGTGTTGTGGAATATTTACAAGTGGAGTGGTGGATGGATGGATGTAGAATGGTGAATGGTGGAATGGTAGAATGGTTCGAGAATCGAGAATTCTTCTAATGGTGTAGAGTATTTATAGCCAAAGAATCCTTTAGGTGAAGGGTTAAGAATTTGTAGGAAAAGGAAAAGTTATTAGAATCCTTTTAGGTAAGGGTTTTTAGGTAGGAAAAGGTTTCCCTTTAGGTAGGAAAAGTTATCCCTTTAGGTAGGAAAAATAATCCCTTTAGGATTCTGAAACATGTCAAATTCGGCCCAGCTCTTCATAAATCCCGCGTCGCTGCCAGAATCGGCCAGCGCGGCTGAAGATCAGCAACTCTCGGGACTTTCAGCACTTTGGGCGCGGCTCGGCACTTTCAGTGGCCATGCGGTGACATTTTTCGGCGAATTCCGTTTAAATCGTCTTTTCTCGTCCGGACTTCGTCTGATTTCTTCTATAATTCCCGGAACTTTTTAGACTTCATCTCTTGGCCCTTTTAGTGTGCAATTTCATCTCAATTAAGCTCATTTTCTCTTCATTTCGTCATTTCTCCATTTATGACCGCTGTGACACAAAAGAAAGGAAAACGACCCTAATACTATACTAAACATAAATAAAATGAGTAAAATACTAACTAAAAATGACTCAAAAAGTGTATATAAAATACACCGATCAAATACCCCCAAACTTAACCTTTGCTCGCCCTCGAGCAAAGATAAAAAGAAAGAAATAAAATGAAAGACTCAATAAATAAGAAAATAAACAGACTCCCTGCCATTGATCACTTTTCTTTGCATTTAATGTTAACTAGAAAAACATGAAGGTTAGCAGAATAATATGCAGGAACATATAGCATGGAATTTCAACACATTGAGCTAGATATTTCGCAAGCTCATACTTATCATGCTTAAATGGAAGTCAATATACTCAAGTATGCATATAAATTCAAAAAATTCCTATGGCATGCTTACTTGCTATTCTCCACTAATTCTGGACATACATAAAAGAGATCTTCAGGACTTTAAGAGTTGTAATGTAGGCTTAGGTAGGGGTTGGTAAAGATAGGCATTTAGGCTCATTTTTCTGTACCATAAGCTCTTTGGCTTTTCAATTTTTCCCTTTTTCTTTTGTTGATTCTTTCATTCACTTCAATTCTATCCTTCCCCTCTTTTGTTTTGGGAGAGTGAAGTATACAATAATGACAAGCACCCCCAAACTTAGGCTTTTGCCTATTTCTTATTACTTTTGTATTGGGGTGCAACAGACTTTATTCACTCTTTTTGTTTTCTTTTTAACACAATATACTCCACTGTTTCATATTTTCACTTATGGTACACTTTGTGGGAATATAGGGTGTCAAAGAAGAAGTTTCAAATTTAGGCTCAATGGGGCTAACTAGTGATATTTTTACTGATGCGGGATAGAAAAGAATGGTAAGAATTGGCTATCAAAGAAATGCCTGAGTCATCTCCCTAACATGCATATCCTAACTATTTCGCCTCAAATAGCAAGCAATCATAACACATAAGCATTTATCATTTAGCATACATAACTCAAGCAAGAGACTCCAAATAGACAAATTCTGTGAGTTTTTGGCATATCTAACCTAAGTGTTTAGATAGTTGCTTCAATTCCTTTACATTATTCCACCTTACTTCACTAGGTGTTTCTAGCAACTACAGCATACATGATCTTTGACAAGCAATTATGACTCAAAAAGAAAAATTTTTGGTGACTCAAAATAAACACAAAACAATCAAAAAGACTCAAATAAAACATAACAAGACACAAATAAAACACCCCCAAACTTAAATCACACATTGTCCCCAATGTGTGCAATACTAAAAAAAAAAATGGACAACTTACTGACACAACACAGCGGTCATAATGGAGGTCTAGGAGGAAAAATTCTGGAATTTGCACGGAAATATGGCTCTCTGAAGTTACGGCGCCGCCACGAGATTCAGCGCGCGGCCATGCTAATCTTGTGGCTCTTACGGATTCAGCCGCTGCCCCGATTGGAGCCGGCGATCGCTTATTTTCCTTTTTCATTTTGTTCCTTTTTCCTCGGTTTTAGCTTTCAGTCCACCTGTCATCCAACAACACAAAACAAGAACCCAAGACCGTGAGACTGTTCAAGACAAAATAAAATAAAATAAAATAAAGACAGTAATTGAAATAACATAATTAAAAACATTGGGTTGCCTCCAACAAGCACGTCTTTAACGTCTTTTAGCGGACGCTTTAACCTTTACGAGTGCCCATTGGATCCTTCGCGAACTCTTGCAATCCGCAGAGTTATTGTTGCAGTCTCACTTCAACTACAACAATTGCTTCAAACAAGGGCCTCAAATATACGATTATCCCCAGTATACAAGGCATTGCTTGTCTTTTAGGTTCTCTAATGTAGGGATCGGTGAGATTCCTACATCTTTCAACTCTAGGGGTGCCCTTGATGGTATTGACTTCTGTTTGGGAGTCAACTTTGACTGGTGGTGTTTCCTCTGCAATAGGTACAAGAAAAGATTTTCCAAGGAATCCAAGAAGGTGAATAATTGGATCTCTGCACTCTTCTCCTTCTCTACACCAACTGTCTTGCCAGATTCCTTAATAGTTGGGTGTGATTCAGGCTCCTCACTTTGTTGTTCGCTGTTGAATATGATCGCGAGTTTTGCTATTTCTGTTTCCAACCTCTTTATGCCCGACCTCATTTCGTCCGTAGGCCCGAGCTTGGCGCTCGTGAGATCGAGTAAGACTTCTCATGATTCTTCTCTCTCTTCTACGGTTGGAGCTCGATCATATTGTGATATAAATCCATGTCTTAAGGATCCCTGAGATAAATCAAAACCAACAACGAATCACGGCACCTCGATTTTTTTTTTTTTTTTTTTTTTTTTTTTTAATAACGAAAAACGTAAAAAAAAAAAAATTAAAACAAAATTATAAATTAAAAAAATATAATTTTATATTTAAATATTGCCAAATCCCGACATGGCGCCAAAAACTTGATGCGGCGTAATATGCACACACTTTTAAGCCTTGAGTGCGTTATCGTATCAAGTAATATAGTCTTAGATAAGGCCAGAATATCGTCCTCTAGGATTAGGGTCCAAGTACCAGTTATCTATTTTTTTGTATCTATTTGATGAATTAATGATTGATTGGTTGTTTCTAACTAAGAATTATAAAAGCTATTTAAATATAAAGATTTACTGCAGTTGTGATGAGAATAGGGCTTCTATGTATCCTTACTATCCGCTTATGTTACTTGTTAATGCATTACTTATGGTGTTCTTCTTTTGGAGAAAGCAGGTTTACGAAATCGTTTTATACTCCCGTTAGGGTTATATAAACACTCAACCCCAGTATTGTTCCTTACCTAACTTTCGCTGATAAGGGTAACTCTATAGGAGGATTAAGCACAAAACCTAGTTGGCCGTCGCGCAATGCGCAAAATTAGGGTTGTTAAGCCTCTCATCAACGCTACAAATCTAATTGAGGTATTTTCATCCCCAACTCGAGACCGTCTACCCAACTTACAAAGATATTCACAATCCTCCTTTTGAATCGATTAGAAATCATATAGTGATAATTAGTTGTCAATTAATTACCAAGAGTTCAGCCCAATTATTGGATAGATCTCACAATAAGAAAAATAACCATAAGCATGCATTAATTTATAACATAAGGTTCAAGAAATTCAACATAGAAAAAGCCCTATAAGAGAATTAGTTTCTAGTCATTGTCACGCTAAGAACTAATTCAATATTTAACATCAAAACTGAAATAAAGAAAAGAAAAAGAAAAGAAACTTAACTAAACTAAGAACGAGACTCCAAGCCAAGCATCCAAGGGTTGTGTTGTGGAATATTTACAAGTGGAGTGGTGGATGGATGGATGTAGAATGGTGAATGGTGGAATGGTAGAATGGTTCGAGAATCGAGAATTCTTCTAATGGTGTAGAGTATTTATAGCCAAAGAATCCTTTAGGTGAAGGGTTAAGAATTTGTAGGAAAAGGAAAAGTTATTAGAATCCTTTTAGGTAAGGGTTTTTAGGTAGGAAAAGGTTTCCCTTTAGGTAGGAAAAGTTATCCCTTTAGGTAGGAAAAATAATCCCTTTAGGATTACAAACATGTCAAATTCATTGACTCTTCATAAATCCAGCGTCGCCATGCTGCATAGGCGCGGCTGAAGATCAAGAACTCTCGGGACTTTCAGCACTTTGGCGCGCGGCCATTCCAGCCGCATGGCCGGTGACATTTTTCTGGCGAATTTCCGTTTCGTCGTCTTTTCTCGTCCGGACTTCGTCTGATTTCTTCTATAATTCCCGGAACTTTTTAGACTTCATCTCTTGGCCCTTTTAGTGTGCAATTTCATCTCAATTAAGCTCATTTTCTCTTCATTTCGTCATTTCTCCATTTATGACCGCTGTGACACAAAAGAAAGGAAAACGACCCTAATACTATACTAAACATAAATAAAATGAGTAAAATACTAACTAAAAATGACTCAAAAAGTGTATATAAAATACACCGATCACCCGTACACGGGCCATGCTCAAGCCTAACTGAAGAACTACTCTTGCACAACCCTCTCTTAGGTAGTCATCAAGACTCGCGGTACATCGGTATACTCTCTGGTAGCCAAATCCATAGCTAGTAACAGGGTCGCCTCTTTGCAATCTATATTCTGTTCGTGCGTGGGCGAAGGTTCGAATATCATGGCGCGATGAAGCTGCGCCGTGCTAAACTCTGCTGGGCTAGTGACGTCGCGAACTCCCGAATGAAGCACCACCCAGCGATGATTGGGCTCTGTGCCTCGTAACCCTCAGACTACTCGCGGCTCGCCGGCCTTGCCCTCCAGGCGGGTTGCCTGCGAGGCATAACGGCGAGGAAAGAAATACGTTAGAGGTCCAACTTACAACACGGCTCTAAGGCACGATCTCGAGTGAGGCGAATAGAAACCAATCCTACATATCCTATAGCCTCACGATTATTGGTGTGGTGCACAACACCGATAATCAAGACTTCTTGATACGATGCGTAGACACTTTCAGGATTAATCGCTCGATACCACTTTTGTCACGACCGAACCGGGCTCGTGATCGTGCCTTACCGGGCACCCAGTAGACATACATCGAGTAATCACGGAATATAAGACAAGACATGAAATAACATGAAGTGTGAAACGATTATCGAGAAAAGTTGTCTTTCGATATATATATAAAAACTTAAATCAACGATTCATCCCTTTTACAAACTCGCCCACAAAAGTACTACTGCACCTCTAAGAAAGATATAACAACAATGGCGGGACGGGGCCGCCATACCTGAATGTAAGTACTCTGACGACAGGACTATACCCAAGATAAGCCTCGAGAAACGGAGCTTCCCAAACGCTGTGACCAAGAGCGAGGATCAACACCGGTGTACCTCACTGCGGCATGAACGCGGCCCGAAGAAGTCGATAACAGTACAAGTATGTGGCCTGAAAATCAGTAAATGAAATCATAGTAGTCTATATAAAGCGGGAGACATATATGATAACCAAACTACGATTCACAATAAATAGCGATGTCAAGTCGTGACTCACGCCTCAAAGTCATCACTCAAATATAACTATGGGTCTCACGCCCACAACATCAATCATGCGTGGAATACCTTCCTCACCGCGATCTATGATATAAAAGCACCAAGGAATACACATGAACACGTGTCCCACCGGTGTCATAATAAAACCGTCTGGGGTAAGTCGGGCATAGCCGACTACTAAAACCACGCATCGATGCAAGGTCATAAATTGTATCATGAGATCTGTCTGCACCGCCACATGATCGGCCGCCACTCGCGCATGATCTAATGTGCGCGTCTAGTCTGGAACTTCCGCGACTCGCATAGGCCACTCGCATAGGCCGCATGAGGTATTCCCGCGTCGAGGTAGCTACTCCCGGCATCGCCCCGACTCGCGATCCGCGTGGCACATGCATCGCGTGACCATATAGGCGCACTAACACGGAACTCGTAGCTCGGCGCAGGTCCCTGGACCGCGTGAGGTATTCTCGAATCACGGTCCCGCATCACGAAGTCTACCCCGCGTGGAGGCGGCTTAACCCCGGATCAAATCAAGGTGAGTGATATAATACTAACATAATGACTTATCGTTAAACAACATAAGCACAATCAGAAACCCTTTACACAACATTACAAGACACTAACACACGTAGCATCCTAACATGTTTATTTATCAAACCAACAAGAAAGTATTACAAGGCTATCACAAACCAACATAGTCAAGTTATTCACACAAGGTACTTTCTATTCTATGTCAATAAGTTCGGGCTTTCAAACCCCCAAGTACTACGTATGTTAATTCTTTAAAAGATCCGTTTCTTTCACAAAAGTCACACAATACCCGTAGTATAACAAAATGAGTGACTATCTTTTTAAGTAAACCAAAACACTTCCCTTTGTAAAATCAAGTAACAACATTATTTTCCAAACGTTCAAGTTTGCCTAATTTCAAATGCTCAAGTTTCTCATTTTCAAAAGGTTTTGTAGTTCATAGTCTTAATCATTTGATAATAAAATTCTCTTTTTAAAACAATCTGAGAAACATATACCTTATGTGTGAGTAGGTTATTCTTGTTCATAACAATCTTATTAAAGCAGCCATGATCTAGGAAATGTAATATCATTTTGTCTTATCGTAGCTTCTATGCAGATGGAAGTTTCTACTGGTTTTAATAATACTTTATTAATCAAAACATTTCCCTTTATTAGCGCTGCTGTGGTTTGTTCGACATTCATTCTGATTTCCGAAATCAGTAAAACATCATTCCTTTTGAAAACCAAAATACTCATTACTCACGAATGAGGTTTTACACTTTTTAACAAAATTCAATTAAGTCAAGTCTCTTATCTTTTAAGATCAAGTCTCTTAACTTTTATAATCAATAAATCATTCATTTTATCTTTCTTAAGACGTTATACCTAACTTCCCATAAAGCTAGTATAACTCTTATGTTATCAAAACCAAGTGTTACTCTTCTTTCAAAACGATTCTTATACTTTTGACATACTTCAAAGTTCTTTATCATTCGGGCTTAAGTCAAAAGACATTGCCGTACAACTACGTTCAATTAACACGCGTCGTCACCGTATATATACTTCTTTAAAATATCATGCTCAGCGTATAGGAAGAATCACATACCTCGCGACGATTATCGACTATTAGCAAATCGCTCACGGCTATAACCCGGCTAGCGGTCCACCTTCTCAAGTAGCGTCTTTGCTACTCGCGAACATTCAACCTATACAAAGTTATACAAGTCTATCAAAGTCTAGACTACTCGGTAGAATAAATCTAGATACAAGATCCTACGGAAAATCGGGGCGACACTTCGCCACGACCGACCCAGCGCGGTGCCCTACCCGCACCCTCAAACATACAACATAATAAATCTGCGGAAAATAAGTAACACACATTTTTTCTTAATACCAAGGCAAAACCGATAAGTGCCGTAATATAAATCACCCAAAAGGGCTTACACTATCCAAAAATGTAATTACAATTCTAACCATCCAAATTACGTGAATACACTCTAAGATTTGAACACCTCTACGATGGCGGGACAAGGCCCCGCCGTACCACGAATATACATAGCCATGACAACTCCGAACATTGGAGCCATCTCATGTCTTGAACCAGATCCTAAGCTCGCGGATCCATAATCGTAATACCTAAACTGCGGGACATTTAACGCGGCCCCGAAGGATCGGTCTGATAAATGCAGAATATGGAGCGAAATAACGTCTGATGCAGATCATAAGCGTACAAAAGAATGACAGAGACAAGTATAAAAATACATACCGGATCTGCCGTGTCATTACCACTTATGAACTCAATTTCACATCAATATCTTTTCCATTCCATTAAGAGTTATAGCCATATCTTACGTACTTACTTAGGAGAAGTCATTAAGTTCATTTCTATCTAACTTACTTATCTTTCATAACATAGTCCGGCCCACTACGGAGGGACACATATCTTACCCGCCCAATGGGACGCGATCGATCACGCGATATCAAAGCATGCGTGGAATCCCATCATCACCGGCGGCTAAAAGTGTAAAACATAACCATGGGTCTCACGCCCATAAAATCAATCAAAGCAGTGGTATAACGTGCGGGGCTTACCCGCCATTTATACTCTTACCGGAGAAGGTGGTAAGCGTAGGGTATAACGTCTTGGGGCTTGCCCGCCATTTATACTCTTACCACGGAGAAGGTGGTATAACGTCTTGGGGCTTGCCTCATTTATACTCTTACCCTATCTCGACCGGTCGTCAAATAACACATAAAGCGGTGGTACATCGTCTTGGGATTTACCTCACTTATACTCTTACTGGAGAAGGTGGTATAACGTCTTGGGGCTTGCCCTCATTTATACTCTTACCTAACTCAATGGCCATCATACATAACATAAGCACTACCGACTTATCATACATAACATAAGCACTACCGACTTATCATACATAACATAAGCACTACCGACTTATCATAACATAAGCACTACCGCTTATCATCACATAACATAAGCACTACTGCGTATCATACATAATATAAGCAAGTTAAGAAATCCCTAACTTCTTATTAGCTTGTTCATATACACTCGTTTTGTTTACTTAAGGCACTAACATGTCATTATAAAATCAGAATTTAACCCAACGTACTACGTGCCTCTACTCCTTTAAAATGATTCTCTTTCAAACAAAACTTCCAAGATACTAACAACCGTAGTATCAAGTCATCTCTACCTTCGTGACAAGTCACAATACCTTTTTAGAAATACAATTACGCTTCTAAATCAAGTGACTTCTTTCTTAAAGACCTTAAGCAATTGGTACCTTTAAAACAATTTGCCTTCTTTATTTCAAATCATTTCTTGTTTATGTTCTTCAAGAAAACCATTCTCTTAACCTCCCATAAAGTTATTATAACCAACTTCCCATAAAGCCGTCATACTAACTTTATGCCTTAAACTAATTCATTCTCTTTATAACCAATAGACTTATACTTTCAAATCAAATCACATAGCTTTCAAAATACTTCAAGTCTCTTAACTTTTAAGAAAACAAGTTTCAAAGTCTTAAAAACTTCATACGTAAACTCTTTTAAAATTAGTAACATATACTTTGGTGCGTTGTGATTAAGTTATACTTATTTATAACGATCTTATTCAAGTAGCCATGATCTAGAAAATGTAATACAATTTTGTCTTATCTTAGCTTCTGCGGATGGAGAATTCTACTTGTTTTAACATAATTAATTGTCATTACATTTTCCTTTATTAGCCGCAATGGCTTGTTCGATACTTATTCTTATTCGTGCCGTAAATTAGCCAAGTCAACTTGGCTCCAAAATACCTCCTAACGACTCTTACCAACATCCCCCATAAGACTTGGTAAGAACTTAGGATAACTTATACATAACCTTTACGTAGAGTAAATCGACATACATACCTCTTAACTTCTAAGAGTAGAAGGAATCATGAAATAGTACTACATGTATATTCCATACATAGAATCATGTCAAAAGAAGGAAGAGGTTCACATAACTAGCGACGATTATCGACAAGTAGCAAAAAGCTCCAAAGTACTTCAACCTTGCTAGCTATTCCATCCGTCAAGTAGACTACGCTATACTTGGTACTTCAACCTAAATTGGCCATAATACGTCCATTAACCTCTAGCTTCGAACATAGAATATTCTAAGTGCTAAGCCACTAAAATCTACGGAAAATCGGGCAGCACTTCCTTTGTTTTTACATACTTTGCCACCTTTTTCAAGGCCGAATACAATAACCAAACACGCCAAATTTAAGGCCCAACAAGTCAGCTAACCAAAGGGGATTACACGCCTTAACGGGGCGTGTAAAATTCCGCCCCGCAAATTACATTAAACTAGTCCACAATGCAAATGTCAATTCGGCCAAAAAGTGCAACAACTTATCAACCTTTCCAATTCCTTTTCAATCCAAGTTCTTAGGTCTAGCATGTTATATAGTAATAAACAACTTAACAATTATAACCACCTTAATCCACTCTTTAGATAACATGCGACGACTAAACTAGTACTAAATTGAATTACAATCTTAAAGGCTAAATCATGCAACTTCGGATTCCATCCAACTATTCCATAACACATATCATTCTTCATAATATAATCCACATGATCATTTCTAACTACTGACATGAAATCTTGAATTATAATAGTAAGGCGGAGATTAATACCTTCTTAAGCTCAAAATGCTCCAAAACCTAAGTCGATCCTTAGCAACTCCAACTCCTTTTCTTAACGTTCCAATCCGCTATTTGCGACCCTTGAAAGCTTGTGAAAAACTCTCTTCTATTTCCAACTTCAAAGTTGAAGAACACCTAGGGTTTCGCCTTGCCGACTAACGTAAAAACGTCGTTTTTCCGAAATCTTTCTATTGAGATATCCTTACAATACCCTTAGGGACCTTGGGTTAAAGTCTTGTGGCTAATGGATCAAAACTACAAAATTTTTGTGTGGGAATGAGACAAAGCCGAGAGCACTTAGCTCAAGAACAAGACCTCTCTATTTTTTTCTAAGTGTTCAAGACTAGTCTTGCACTAGTGTAGTGAATATATAACACCTTGGAAGGCTTAGACTTAAACAAATGGGTGGCTAAGATGAAAATCACATGGATTAAGCACAAGTGGCAAGTTGACTTGGTCAACAAACTCAGTATGAGACTTATCTTCCAAGATGGTCAATGACCATTATACCCTTGCAAATTTCGTCCAAGACTATGGTGGGGGGGTGCCACGTGTCGCCCTCTCATTCATCCATAAATTTCCGTAACACTCGTGGGCCCCACAAAAATGTAAAATTCCTCGGGTGGGCCCCACGCGACCAAAACCGTAAAAAAAATCATAAATTTCCATAATGATAATAAGTTCCATACTCTTCAATTAATGCATTTTGAGAACCTAATTCTCACCAATGAACATTTTTCCTTTCCGACGTTCGGAAGATTTTCCGTCGGAAAAACAATTCTTCCTTTCGAACTAATTTCAAGTCTTGAGTTCCTTACGTACATTCTCTTAAACATGTCCTGGAGTTACGGGGTGTAACAACTTCCCTATCCGTCAAACTACATAAGTCTCACGTAAATACGATCCTGCGTAATTCTGATTCGATTCTCTTCTTTAAATTGGGCTTAAGTCCAAAGACATTGCCGCAAAATTATGTTCAGTTCTATATATAGTATACTTCAACTATATATTCCTACAACATGTATTTCCAATTACAATAGGGGGATAAGATAATTACCTCGATAAGCCCATAATTATCCAAGTAAAAATGTCGATCCTTAGCAATGTTTCGCTCTACTCAAGTGCTCCAACCCGCTCAACAACCCTTAGAAGTTCTCGCAACTTCTTCTTAATACTCCAACCAACTATGGAGATTTTCCTAGGGTTTGGTTTGAGACAAAAGGACATACTGTAGTATTTAAGACTCTACGTATAGAGGTATCTTTGGAATACTACAAGGTATACGGCTAAGGTAATTTGGGTATAACAACAATACTTTTGAGAGTATTTCTACCAAGAGGGGTATTTATACGAGACAACACCACAAAGGGGGTGTATACCCTCGCCAACCCCACTAGGGGTACTCTCGACGAGGGGAAGGGCTCTCGGCCAAAGGGCCTCTCGAAGGGGAGGAGGCTGGGGCGAGAACCACACTGAGGAGGAGGATTTTAACACTTAGGAAATTTTAGGAATGGATGAAGAAGTCTTCCAAAGGGGGTATTTATAGTACAAGCCAAGGCAACGATGGCCAAGATCATGCAAGTCTGAGGCAAGTGTAGGGCCAAGATTCACCCATGTGTCCTTATCCATCTACCACCAAAATATCCTACCAACCCCTTGACCAACAAGGCCACCAATCGTCCACTTTACCGCCACCAATGAGAGGGTGTCAAGTGTCGCCCTCTCGTTGGTCCAAAATGTTACGTCTCTCGAAAAAATTCGCAAAAATTAGAAATGACATAGCCGGAATTTTCCCATCGCAAGTTATGTAAAACGTTTCGTCGAAAAACGACTCTAATCGGGTGTTGTGCACAAAGTAAAATCGGCCAAGCCACTTTAAAAGCCCAAACTTTTCTACGTACGTCCTTACGTACATACTCTGGAAATACGGGGTATAACACTGGACTGGTTTGACAAAATGCAAGGCGGGTTAATTATTTAAAAAAAAAAATTTAAAAGATGCAAAATTACTAAAATGCAGATGCCGACGCAATAATAATAAAATACAATATTTTAGCAAATGTTTAATGCCCAATTACAACGGGATGTCAATTAATTATTTAAAGAGATGCAAATATTATTAAAATAAACGACGGTGTAATAATAATAGAAACATAATATTAACAAAGACATAATGCTTAAATTAAAATAAAAAATGCAATGTCATTTTGTGAAGAAATAAACATAGGATATTATGTAAAAAATGCAAAAAATAATGATTAAAATGTGGTGTCCTAAAACACATAAAATTGCAATAAATATACGAAAAACGGATCAAAATTGACTGTCAACAGCATGTCCCTCTTTTTACGGAGATGATGGAAGAGTCTTCGGACAAAGATGTTGACTTGTAGCCAATTTTGTCATGTTTTATAAACTAGAACTCAAAAGTGGGGCAGATGCAGACTCAAAATTGTCCCAGTGTCGAATTATGATGACATTGGGTCGTTGTGATGCGAAAATAAAAGCAAAGCTGATGCTGATTTAAAAAATGATCCAGTGTCGAATTATGAGGACACTGAGTTGCTGCGATGCCAAAATTAAAAGACAAAACTGATGCGGATTTAAAATTTATCCCAGTGACGAATTATGAGGACACTGGGTTGCTGCGATGCTAGAAAATTAAAGCAGGTAGATGCCGATTCAACATTGTTCCAGTGTCGAATCATGATTGACACTGAGTTGCAGATGATGTGGTGCTGAAAAAGACATGATATTTGTAGATGTTGATGATGTCATTGCATGGATGCGAGACAGATGCTCGTCGTTGCATAGACGAAACATAGATGAAGCCGTTGCATGGGCTTTTATGAAAGGGCGTCGTTGCATAGACGCGATGCAGATGTTCGTCGTTGCATAGACGAAACAAAGATGAAGTCGTTGCATAGGATTAGATGAAATGACGTCGTTGCATAGACGTGATGCAAATGTTCGTCGTTGCATAGACGAAACATGGATGAAGTGGCGTCGTTGCATAGACGAAACATAAATGAAGCCGTTGCATAGGGTTAGATGAAATGGCGTCGTTGCATAGACGCGATGCAGGTGTTCGTCGTTGCATATACGAAACATGGATGAAGCCGTTGCATAGGCTTAGATGAAATGACGTCGTTGTATAGACGCGATGCATATGCTCGTCGTTGCATAGACGCGATGTAGATGCTCGTCGTTGCATAGACGTGATGCAGATGTTCGTCGTTGCATAGACGAAACATAGATGAAGCTGTTGCATAGGCTTAAATGAAATGGCGTCGTTGCATAGACGCGATGCAGATGTTCGTCGTTGCATAGACGAAACATTGATAAAGTCGTTGCATAGGCTTAAATGAGATGGCGTCGTTGCATAGACGCGATGCAGATGTTTGTCGTTGCCTAGACGAAACATTGATGAAGCCGTTGCATAGGCTTAAATGAGATGACGTCGTTGCATAGACGCGATGCAGATGTTCGTCGTTGCATAGACGAAACATAGATGAAGCCGTTGCATAGGCTTAAATGAAATGCGTCGTTGCATAGACGTGATGCAGATGTTCGTCGTTGCATAGACGAAACATGGATGAAGCTGTTGCATAGGCTTATATGAAATGCGTCGTTGCATAGACGCGATGCAGATGTTCGTCGTTGCATAGACGAAACATAGATGAAGTCGTTGCATAGGCTTATATGAAATGACGTCGTTGCATAGACGCGATGTAGATGCTCGTCGTTGCATAGACGTGATGCAGATGTTCGTCGTTGCATAGACGAAACATAGATGAAGCTGTTGCATAGGCTTAAATGAAATGGCGTCGTTGCATAGACGCGATGCAGATGCTCGTCGTTGCATAGACGAAACATTGATGAAGTCGTTGCATAGGCTTAAATGAGATGGCGTCGTTGCATAGACGCGATGCAGATGTTCGTCGTTGCCTAGACGAAACATTGATGAAGCCGTTGCATAGGCTTAAATGAGATGACGTCGTTGCATAGACGCGATCACGGATGTTAAATCGTTGCATAGACGAAACATAGATGAAGCCGTTGCATAGGCTTAAATGAAATGCGTCGTTGCATAGACGTGATGCAGATGTTCGTCGTTGCATAGACGAAACATGGATGAAGTTGTTGCATAGGCTTATATGAAATGCATCGTTGCATAGACGCGATGCAGATGTTCGTCGTTGCATAGACGAAACATAGATGAAGTCGTTGCATAGGCTTATATGAAATGACGTTGTTGCATAGACGCGATGCAGATGCTCGTCGTTGCATAGACGAAACATGGATGAAGCCGTTGCATAGGCTTATATGAAATGACGTTGTTGCATAGACTCGATGCAGATGCTCGTCATTGCATAGACGAAACATGGATGAAGCCGTTGCATAGGCTTTTATGAAATGCGTTGGTTTATGGGCGTACCTGCTTTGTGACCCGTCTGGGTTAAGATAGCGTCAGTGCATAGACGTTGTGTGTTTGTGACCCGCATGGGTTTATTATTGTGTTCCTGCCTTTGCTGATATGAAGATCCTGCACTCAAATAAAACTTAGTGAGTTTTAGGAAAGGAATGGTTGATTAGCGTCGACTCTGTAGCTTTGGCTCTTGACGCTTGCATTCTTGGTTTGGACTGAAGACCTAGTTGACCTGTTTTTTTTTTTCCAGTCTATTGCCATTTTCTTGCAGTGAATCCTTAAAATGTCCCAGTTTCTGGTAATGAAGATGTTGAACTTTCAACTGGGTAAGGTTGAATCTTGACGCTATCAAGGCGATTAGGTAAGCAATTTTTTTTTTTTTATCATGAATGAAAAGCTAATGCGAGAATATGGACAATGTATAATTGAATAGATGAGAATGCAACCCTCAAAATATGTCACAGTCATGTGTAGATAGTAATGGATGCAAAATATATGAGGATGCTAAACTCTCCAATGGACAAAATCGAGTCCTGTGCAAAAACAAGAAAAAAATATTTCTAACGGTGTGACCGAAGCCGATGTGGCTGTCTACGTATTCCGCCGAGGGAATCAGGTCAAGACGTAGTTCATGCTGCAAAATAAGATTTTTTTATGATTTTAAAATGATGCGGGACCGAAGCCGATGTGACCGCCTACGTATCCCGCTGAGGGAATCAGGTCAAGACGTAGTTCGTGATGCAAAATGAGGATTTTTATCATTTTAAAACGATGCGGGACCGAAGCCGATGTGGCCGCCTACGTATCCCGCTAGAGGGAATCAAGTCAAGACGTAGTTCGTGATGCAAAATAAGGATTTTCATATAATATGCATTTTGTTGTTTTTTTTTTCTGAAAAAATGGAAGACAACATTACGTTCTGACTCCAGTTGATACCAGCAATTAGTATTGTGCATAAGGATATTCTTTTATTGCTTTCAGTCTAACCGAGATTGACTCTAGTGTAATTCACACAGCTTCAGATAGTACCTCAGACATACCTGAGTGTTGACACACCTGCTTGCATCCAAGGTTTCGAACTACACGTAATCTCACGTTTCAAATGCCCTCACAGAAAGAAAGTCTCATTTCTCACATATATTCCAGTATTTTGAATTTTGGGACGTTTGGAGAAAAACACTCACACTCAGAAAGATGTTTAATGCATGCAATTGTGATACCATAGGCTTGACCGTCATATAAGTATCCACTAATGTGAGAACCCTCAGTATAAGATCATGTAGGACTTGTCACGGGCTTGTAATGTAGGCTTGGGGAAAGGAATGAATATCATTTGGATAAAAGTGACTAATCATTCCTCGAGAGTTGGACTACGTTCATGCTTGATATTTGTGCGCTTTAATGCTGACTTGCTTTCTTTTTGTCTCAGTTTTTTGCATTGACTTCTTTTGAATCTTTCATTTCGAGCCCCTTTTTTCGGGGTCATATATTCCCTTATTTTTATCGGGGCTTTTGATTTCCTCTTTGTGTGAAGTCGTCTCTGCTTTGTTTTTTTGGGACTTTGACAATTTTTGTCTTTGCAAACTTCATCTAGAATTTTGTCAGCCACTTGCACATTTCTAAAGCACTCGAGGAGGTCGGGCCAAGAGAGGGATAGTGCGTACGCACTCAGAAAGGGTATAGGTGTAATATGCGGTTGTCAAAAATATATTTTAGGCTCAAAGGGGTGTACTAGTGATAATGTTATTTGGTAGGCTGAAAAGGCTCAAGCGGATCAAAGAAAGCCTACGATCATTTCCTACACCGAGTGTAACTCAGGATTTCGCCTCAACAAACATTCAGGCCAAGTTCTAGATCACAATGCAACGCAATTAAACTTATTCAAACACTCACCACACAATGCACATGAAACGATGAGGTTGGTTTCGTCCTTATCTTGGAAACACGCAAGACAATGTCATTTACGGGTGTGAATAAGAGGTACCAAAAGAATTTATGGTTTACCACAAAGTCAACCCATACTGTTTTTTTTATGCACACTTGTAACTGTGTTGGTATCAACAAAGTCAAACAATAATACTTAAAAAATGTTTTTGTATTTTTGAATAACATTATTTTTTGTATTTATGAACAATTGTTTTTTTGAATAAAGGGTACCGAACCCGAATAGGGCTGCCTACGTATTCCGCCGATGGAATCAGGTGCGCGTAGTTCATTCAAAGATGTTATAAAATGTATGCTTGAAAAGAATTTATCAAAGAAAGGATAGCAATATAAAGCTGTGCAAAAGAAATGATTGTCCACTGTGGACGAATGCAAAGTAAAATGAATGCCCGAAAACATGATGAATGAGATGCATGAGTGAGAAATGCACTCTTTATTATTATTATTTTTTTGTGGTTTTTTTATTTTTGTGGTGTCGAACCCAAAATGAGTTGCCTACGTATCACACCGTGTGGTGAGAATCAGACACGCGTAGTTCAGAATGATTATGCTGTAAAAATGCATGATATGAAAGAACTATGTAATCAACGCTAAACATATCAATTAAATTTGCAAATATGAATAAAAATACAAAGTATAGAAGAACTGAGAGTGATGTCTCGTTGAATCTGGTATAAACTGACTTCTATTAATCAACATAAGTCCCGCTCATTTTTGTGATAATTTTTTTCTTTTTCGGCCGCCCTTGACTATTTGCGAGGACAATCTTCCTGCAAAAAATATGACAAATGGGTGAGAGTAGGCAAGTCATAAAAATAATAAAATGTAAGGGCGTGGCAATATAGTCAAAGACTTCCCTGATTGGTTCGACCGGACTGGTGGTTGATGCTTCACAAAGTCCAAGTCGCGCTATTCAAGAGTAATTTACGCAGTAGAAGTCCTGATTGCAATGTGACAGCAAAAGTGCAAAAATGCAAATGCTCGAGCCCGAAATCACAAAAGGATAATTATTGCATTAAATAATATGTACAGAGTTGCTAGCGACAAACAATAGTAAACAAAAAGCATGCAAATCAAGCGCGCGCCCTAACATGCATGAGACCTCTCTTATGCCAGAGGTAGGCCTAAACGCCAAATATACGAGATTATGATAAATAAGTCAAAGCTGTTAAATTGCAATGTTTTGTTGAAAATGGCGACCAAATGACGGTGCACTTTTTCCAATTTCGGTGTGTCATAACCAGGCTTGGATCTGTCTATCATCATCACGCTATACATAGTATGCTAATGGGTCGTTGGGTTGTGAAACCCGTCGACAAGTTTGGTGAATTTCTAATTGTGGCGTTAATACCAAGGATTAACTCACCTAAGGTTTATGCATGCATGACTTAATATAAAAAGTGGTATAGCTCTATCTTAAGTTTTCTAAGATTTGGCTTACTAGACGCAAGGTTCTCGAGCGGACAACTCGAGTGAGAAGGCTACGCGGCTGATCAGACGAACCGATCTAACTCCGCGCAAGCGCCAACTCTCCTAAATTTTGGGTTTTTTTAAAGAAATTCGCGGGTGCGCGAAGCACACCAACGCGTGTAGTGTGTGACAATGTGAATTTTCCAGAGTGGAGGAAATATGAGCGGAATGACAATTTAAGGAAAGCAGTAAAAGAATGTAGCAATTAAAGTAGTTAATTACAAAATAAAAGCAAACAATATAAAATATTTACAATAAATATAAAAGCAAAATAAAGCGCAATATTTAATTAACATGGGTTTGCTATGATCAAGAACCTGATATCCCCAGCGGAGTCGCCATGCTGTCGCGCCCGTTTTTGACCTCGGGGTCTGAACGGTATCCGCAACGTTGCTCTTTGGCGCGGTTCCCTGGATGGAGCAATAATGTTGTTTTTAAGGAGTCTAAGATCCGCTAACTTGCGGTTATTCGTTCAAACCTAGGTTAATTATTTATTGCCTTTTTTATTCTACGTATTCTAAGCATTTTTCAGAATTTATAATTAAAATAAAATGCAATACAAAATAATAAAAACTAAAATTAAATGCGACATAAAATAAAACACCGGGACATCTTTTAGCCCTTTTTAGGCCTTCTGCACAAGATGATCTTCGGGTACCTGCATAAACACTTAGTAAAAGTGTTAATAGTAGAATAAATAATTTTAAAGCAATGACAAAAATTAATAAGTAAAGCAAAAATAAATAAATAAATAAATAAATCCGTCTTTTACACAGAGGAGGCCTTGGAAATCAGACGGAGATTCCTTCATCGGCCAATATTGTTAAAAGCAATAAAATAAATAAAACCTTCGGATCCGTGCCAAAACAGTAATAGTTTTAAACACGGAGGGCTTAGATATATATAAAAATAAAGCGGGACATCCTAAACAAGTGCGGCTGCGAGAATTCGTCCTGCCAGCGCATGTTGGTTATCCTGTGTAAGTAGAAGAAATCATCAACGCCCAGAAAGCTTCATTTATTTTATTTTTCGTCTTTGCAACTGTGGAGGCCTAAAAAATCGACGGATAACTTTTTCATTGGCCAACAAGTGTAGCATCTTGTTAAAATATCAGTAAATCAACAAAAAATGTCCAAAATCAATAGCAATATGGCCAAAACCAGTCCAATAATATGACCAAAAATAGTAGCAGAAATGGCCGAAAATTAGTCCAATAAAATGGCCAAAACAGTAGCAAAAATGATAGAAAATCAGTCCAACAAAATGCCCCAAACAGTAGCAATAAATGGCCGAAAATCAGTGACCAAACAGTGAAAACTCAATCCGACAAACAACAGAAAACATTAGAATCAGTAACCAAACCAATGCCGGAGTCGGAACTCCGGCGAGAAACCAAAGTCGAAAGAAATCAGTCCACCAATGCCATAGATCTAGAAATAAAGCAAAACAAGATTCGCAAATCACAAAAACAATCAGTACAAAAACCACAACAACATAATAGCAACAAAACCGAAAACAAACAGTAGCGTGGGGACGGCGGCGTCACTTCTACTACGAGGTCGCCGGAGCAACGCCACCACAGTGGTAGGTTTATCGGCGACGGGGTATAGGAAAGCAATGGTTCAAAGGTGTGGGTGATGGGGGTTACACCGGTGATGGCGGAGTTGACAGTGGTGAGGTTCGCCGGCGGTTTCACCGGCGACGGGAACAGTGGGTTGACGGGGTAAGGGTTCAACAGTGAGAGAGAGAGAGAGAGTGAGGGAGAGGGGTGTGTGCGGCTGTAGGTGTTGCTAGGGGGGTTCGTCGGTGATGGCGAAGTTGGCAGTGGTGAGGTTCGCCGGCGGTTTCACTGGCGACGGGAACAGTGGGTCGACGGGGTAAGGGTTCGACAGTGAGAGAGAGCGACGGGATGGTGGCGACGGGAGCAGCGGGTTCGCCGGCGGCGGCGACGGGAAGGAGAGAGGGTGAGGGAGTTAGGGCTGAAGGTTCTTTTGTGGGGCTGAGGGGTGTCGGCTGACCTTTCTTTTGTTGGGCTGCCCCCCTTTTTTTTAATAAAGGGGGGTAAGGTTTATTATATAGGGGGTAGAATTAGGGTTTGGTATTTGAGGGGGGAAATAAAAAGTGGTATTTGATTTTAGGGGGAAAAATAAAAGAGGGTGTTTGGATGAAATTAAAAAATAGTGTTGGATTGGACTGATTCAAATTGTGTCTTGGACTGGATTGGTTTGACAAAATGCAAGGCGGGTTAATTATTTAAAAAAAAATTATTTAAAAGATGCAAAATTACTAAAATGCAGATGCCGACGCAATAATAATAAAATACAATATTTTAGCAAATGTTTAATGCCTAATTACAACGGGATGTCAATTAATTATTTAAAGAGATGCAAATATTATTAAAATAAACGACGGTGTAATAATAATAGAAACATAATATTAACAAAGGCATAATGCTTAAATTAAAATAAAAAATGCAATGCCATTTTGTGAAGAAATAAACATAGGATATTATGTAAAAAATGCAAAAAATAATGATTAAAATGTGGTGTCCTAAAACACATAAAATTGCAACAAATATACGAAAAATGGGTCAAAATTGACTGTCAACAGTGAGTCATAATTTTTTTTATGAATCATGTATGTTGTAGTGGCTAAAGAGATTGAGTGAATTAATTGAGATAATGTAATGGAATTAAAAGTAAAAATATGTGTGCTTAAGTTAGATATGCCTAAAATTCATGAACATCTAATTATTTGAGATATTTGTGCTTAGCCTATGTATTGTCAATTATGGAAATAAAGGTTGAAAAATGTCTAGAAAATATGTTTGCTTGTTATTTAAGGCGAAATAGTTAATATATACATGTTTAGGGAAATGATTCAGACATTCTTTGTTAACCCTTCTTACCATTACCTACCCTGACATAAATTATATCCTTAGTCAGCCCCTTTGAGCCTAAAAGTGGATTTTTTTGACACCCTATGATTCCCTTGTTGTGACATAAGTAATAATTGAAAATATTGGAATGAAGGAGTGTTGAAAAAGAAATACAAAGAGAGAGTGAAAAATTGATGCACCCAATGAAAAAATATACAAAAACTTAAGTTTGGGAGTGCTTGTTATTTGAATTTGTCTCATGCTCTCAAAAGAAAAAAAAAGGGAGATGATAGGTATGAGACTAAAAAGAAAGCCAAGAAGAAGGATAAAAAGAGTTGAATGAAAAACGCTTATGGTATGTAATTAGAGCCTAAATGCCTATTTTTATCTACCCCTGCCTAAGCCTACATTACAACCCTATAAAGTCCTGAGGATCTCTAATGTGTATGTCTATAATTAGTGGAGAATAACAAGTAAACATGTCTATAACATTTTGGGAAAGATGGAACAAAATTGACATGCATAGATTAGATGTTTATGTTTCCATTGATTATGATCTAAGTGAATTTGCGAAATATCTAACTTGAAACTCTAGACTGCTAATCATTCATGCTATATATGTTCTAACATATTATTCCAACTTTCAATCATGATTTTGAAGAAACATTGCTATAACTACTTGATCCATTTCATAAAGTCTTCTCTTTGGTTTTGTTTTTGTCTTTGTTTAGTGTTTTACTCGAGGGCGAGTAAAGTTTAAATTTTGGGGTATTTGTTAGGCGTATTTTACATACGCTTTTCGTGTCATTTTTACTTAGTATTTTACTTATTTTTGTCCAAATTAGTGTCATGTTAGGGTTGTTTTTCTTTCTTTTGAGTCACAACGGTTCTAAAAGGCAAAATGACGAAAATGAGCGAAAAGTGAGCTAAAAAGGAGGTTCCCGAGGCAAAAAGAGCAAAAGTTGGCAAACCAGGCAAGCGAAGCGTGGCCAGCGACATCCAGCGATGCGACGCCAAAATTACCGAGGCGCGGGAGTTTCAGTGCCATGGCTGATCTGCGATGTCGCGGTCTTGGCGGGATTTCAGTCAGAGTAATTTGGCCAAAGACAGAAGGGTCCATAGGGAACGAATTTTGCAGCAAATAAAAACCCTTGGAGCATATTTTAGGCTTCATTCATTCTACATTCGATCATTCCTTCAACACACAACACATCACAAGGCTTGGAGGCTACAATTGGAGACTTTACTTCGCAGTATTTTTCTTTCTTTTCTTTTCTTTTCAATTCAGTTCATGTTTGGAATTGTATTAGTTCTTTTTCAATTAAGTGTCTATGGTTAGGAGCTAAACACTTAATTAGGGCTTTCCTTTTGAATCGCTTGAAATTCTATTTCATGAATTAATGTATTCGTTTGGTTTCTTCTTCACTTGATTAAGATCTATTCAATATTGTTGCAAATGTTTGATAGTTAATTGATCACTAATTATCATAACTCATATGATTTCGAATCAAGAACCGAGAGGAGAGATTTTGATATGTTGTAATTGAATAGACATAGGTTAAAATCACGGACGAAAGTACTCCGATACTTGTGTAGCATTATATGTTATTGTTCTTAATCCTTCTATGTGGTAAATCCTATCATAGAAATATAGAAGGGTTCTGCATTGGGGTTGAGTGATTATATATCCTAACCGGAATATAAGACATTCTAGTTTGGAAGCCCTATTTCCATCATAACTGATTTAACCCCAAAGTATTTTTATCATTAGTTTATTTTCTGCACTTTATTTTAGTTTAGTTCTTAGATAAAAAAAAACAAACAAAGTTACGTTTGTCAAATAAATACCATAGATTAGATATTCGATAATTGAAAATCAGTCTCTGTGGACGATATTCGGTCTTACATACTATATTACTTGTAACGATACGTACACTTGCGTGAGTAGTTGCAAATCGCCTAACATGTACCCGTGAAGCTCATTTATAAATAGGACACATAGTTCTATTGTAAATCATCAAATTCAAGTTATTAGAATATACTTTTTCATTCTCTCTCGATTATTGTGCTTTCATACGAGTTGATTAGACTTTGCCCAGGAGCTAACATAAGGCTTATGTTAATTATTACTTCATTTTGTCTTAATATTATTTACTTGCAGTATACTTTATTTAGCATTATTGTCAAATCAGTCACTTGAGATTCACGTGTCCTTGACTGCGTATACAAATTTAACTGTACTATTTTACGGGTAAACAATGGGGGCAATAGAATTAATTGCCATGTAAAATATTGTGATTGCATTGTTATCTTATTTATTTTTATCATTTTATCTTTACTTATTATTTAATAATCCTATTATATTATTTATCCTACATTTTTATAGTAGTTCTACCCCGTACAATACTTTTCTTGTAGGTTTATCCTCTAAATTATTGATGTGTGACATTATATAATGACATCTAAACAATACAATATGATACAATGCAACATAATATAATATAATACGATAAATTTTGAAACGATACGTAACAGCCATCAAAACAGAATGTAAGTCTCAAATTTATTTGTATGATGACATATTCTTTTGAACTGATAGCCAAACAAAAATAAATGAACTAAACAGTTATAGGTTGCTCCTCCTTTAACCAGCGGTTCCAGATTCGAGTATAGAAAAATTCTTCGTAATGGAGCGCTTCCCCCCGAATGAGGCCCTATGCGGCGATACATCGGATATAGTCGGGCTCTAATGCGGGTAGCGGACACTGGTGGAAAATTTAAAAAAAAAAGGCAGCCAAGGGACTAATTTGAACTATACAAAGACAATTAATACTAAACTGAAACATTTAAAAACCTGAAGGGACCAAAGTGAGTTTCATCCAGATCTCATTTCTTTGCTCGTCTGTTATTCAAGAATCAAAAAATGGCGATCCAAAAAACCCACAAAGGGAAAACAAAACCAAGATCCTCAGCTCTCATACTCACAGTTTCCATTGCAACCATAACTTTACTATACACTGCTTCACCATTATTTTCCCCAAATGGGCTCTCTTTTTCTACTTCAAAAAACTCAGTATATTCAAAGAACAATAATCGTAGAACACATAATGGACCTCATAAGTATCTTTATTGGGGCAATAGAATTGATTGTCCTGGAAAACATTGTGATGCTTGTGCAGGTTTAGGTCATAAAGAATCAAGTCTTAGGTGTGCTCTTGAAGAAGCTATGTTTCTTCAGAGGTGACATTTATTGGATTTTTGTATCTCAATTTTGTTTTCCCTCTTTTGGGTTTCTTGATATTGGTAATAAAAACAAACAACAACATGCCTTACCTCTACCTTTGCGGGATAGAAAGGCTATTTCCAATCAGTGGCGGATACAGGAGTAATAATCTGGTGGTGCAAAATACGAAGTAATAATTTTTTGCGTAATAAAAAAAAATTGCGAGGCAAATGTACGCATTTCATTTTTCTTACCAACAACCGGTGCTCAAATCTGAACAGCAAGTTAAATGAGAAAATAGACAGCAAGTTAAATAAAGATGGTGCTTATATGTAGAGACCTTGTAATTGCAAGAGCTGTCACGCAACAGAAAACAATGGTAGCATAGACAAAACTGCTTACAGTTATGCAGAAATTTTAAAAAAGAAAGAAAGAAGAACGGTATTAGGTGCCAAGCTCATTATCGCGAGTGTCTTAAATAATAAGAAGCTTGTAATAACAGTGCAAACTACTGCACTTATAGAAGCTCATTAACAGTGCAAAGACAAACATTCATATTCATTCATTAACTGGTGTAAAAGATCCCAAAAGCTAACATAAGATGTGTACTTAGTAAAAAATTAAAAAAAAAACTGGTGGTGCAATTGCACTACCATGTTTATAGTCTATCCGCCACTGTTTCCAATAGACCCTCAGCTCAATTCTTGATATTGGTAATGTTTAACCTTGTTTTTGAAATTTAAGTTGAAAAGTTTGAATCTTTTCTATGTTGAAGTAGTTTTTACTTGCTAGATGCTTTACATAAGCCCGGGTTGGAAAAGGAAAATGTTGGTCTTTCACAGTGTAGGGGCTTCATTTTATGGCTTGTGACCACCTCATATAAAACAAGTGGGGGGGGGGGGGAGGGAGAACTTTTATTTTCTTATAAGTCTTCAAAATGAAGCAATTTACAAAAAATGTTGGTCTTTTGACCTGGGAGTGTGCTAATAGCATTTGTTGATTGAAGCAATTTACTAGAATGGCATTTGATGACTGGTGCAATTTGCAATGTGCTTTGTTTTCGGAAACAACCTCCTTACCTTCAAATAATGGTAGGGGTAAGGTCTGCGTACACATCACCCTCCCCAACCCCACTTGTGGGATTACACTGGGTATGCTGTTGTTTGTTTTCTCGAGATTCGGTTGTGAGCTTCCATATAATCAAGGTCAATTTGTGCTGAAACTTCGGAATGATTTGCTTAAATGAATTCTCCATCTTTTAGATTAGTCAGCTGTTTTAATGAGCGATTTTGATCTTTGGATTAAATTTCACTACAAGTAGTCAACGAGCATAATATGTTATCTACCATTCTTCTTGTGTTTATGTTAGTGAAAGAAAATTTGTTCCCATTCAAAGATGGTCTTCTGAGTGTGTGATTCTAACCCCAGTTTCATTTGGTCATCATAGGATCGTTTATGCTAAGATCATGGGCATAAGACTTGACATGCATGCAACAATTAGTATTATATTACAGTGAATTTGGATAACCCCATATTTCTGTGTATGTAATCCCATGACATTTGGTTATGGAACCAAGGCATTTTATGATGTGTTTAACAGCCCGGGCATTTTTATTTCTTATGATAGATATATTTGAAGTTCTCCTTATCTAAGGATAGGCTATTGCTTGTTGCAGGACATTTGTTATGCCTTCGAGGATGTGTATCAATCCGATCCACAATAACAAAGGGATTCTTCATCGGCCCAATTCAACTTCTGAGGAAAGGTGAGTTTTCTGTATCATTGGCATATTGTTGTACATTGATTAGGTTGCATCCACTTCTGAGGAAAGGTGCATTTTCTGTGTTAACGGAAAGGTAGTGTTCATTAATTAAGTTTCATCCAACAATATGTAAAATATACCTTCAGAAAAATTGATAAATTATTTTTTATCATCAATTTTCTGATCTGTACATTTTACATACTGTTGGATACGACCTAATTAACGAACTCTACCTTGCCATTAATACATAAAATGCACCTTTCCTCAGAAAATTGATAAGTTGTCTCTTATATAACTCATCAAAAAAACATAAATAGATAAAATGTCTCTTAAGAAAATTTCTGGCCTTAAAGAAAGATAATCAAAATAGAGCTGCAGTATACACGTGTGATAATCATAGTCTTGCATGAGCCTATAAAGTAGTTACAGTTCAAATATGGTTGTTTCAATTGTACCTAAGCTGCAAAGAATTAGGTTATGTATGCTAATGTGATCGGAAGCGGATCTAGGATTTAAGTTTTATAGCTTCAAATTTTAAGTTTTTAGCATCAAATGGATTATATATTTAAATTTAAGGGTTCATATCTACTATTTGTTGCAATTTTAATTAATTTTGCACATTAATTTATGCTCCGCATCAAAAGTACTGGTTCAGATGAGCCCAAGAACATATGAATGCTACTTTTATCTTTTTTTGGGTTTCCTGGTAAAATAAATTCTCTTAACAATATTAGCTTAGAGACTTGCTATATATCCATCTAATTATCAGGTGGGCAGATAGTTCGTGTGCTACAGATTCTTTATATGATGTGGATCTCATCTCTGACACAGTACCTGTAATTTTGGACAACTCCGAAATGTGGCATCACGTCCTGGCAACGAGCATGAAGTTAGGTTCTAGAGGGGTTGCCCACGTTGAAGGAGTTAGTAAGACTGATCTCAAAGAAAAAAGTTTGTACTCCAACATTTTGCTTATCAATCGAACTGCAAGCCCGCTTTCATGGTAAACTTACCTTTTTGTTTGTTTCCTTTATAAACTAGTTTGACTTTAGGTACTGGCTCGTGTGCTAACTTTCATTTGCTAGGAGAAAATGGAGCTTGTAATAGGGATAATTTGTTCATTTTTTCCTGACTTTTAATGTTGGACCTGCTTTTGAATTCTAATAGCTTTACTCTTCATATTAATCATGGTAATAATTCAGGTTTGCAGAATGCAAGGATAGGAAAAATCACAGCTCCCTTCTTCTGCCATATTCCTTTCTTCCTTCAATGGCTGCGGAAAAACTACGGCGTGCAGCAGAACAAGTTAGTTAACTTCATGTCTTTTTAATCAACTTCTTAAATTTACACTGGCTCTATCATCTATGTGTGAAAATAAACTCCTTTTTAACACTGTTTTCATAGCAGTAGAACTAGATTGCTACAGATCTTCGACTTGTTTTCTCTGTAGGTTGAGTCCACCGGTTTAAATTTTGAAGGTTTTTTGGTTTAAAACTACAAATGCATCTTATAGTTTTTTCCTCTATTTGCTTCCTTATATAATATGCTTCTAAGTTTCCCTTTGTTGCATAAGTGGGAGAAAACGACAAAATGGTCCCTTGTGTTTGAGGGTCGATAAATATTTGACGGAGACTAAAATTATTAATTTTGGCAAACTTAAATGACGAAAGTATACTTAAGGGACTATTTTGAACTTAAACATAAGGGACAGTATTTTTTTTATTTTCTCCATAAGTGGCTGTGGAAGTTTATTGACTTATGGCCATGGTCCATCTCGTCCAGTGCCATTGTTTTAAGACTACTAAGAGATATCATTTCCTATAATTTGATGGATTCCGTCATTTCTGTAGATCAAGAGGCGGCTTGGTGATTATGATGCTATGCATGTTCGAAGAGGCGATGTTCTAAAGACAAGGAAGGACAGGTTTGGGGTTCAACGAAGTTTGCACCCCCATTTGGACAGGGATACACGTCCAGAGTTCATTCTATGCAGAATAGCAAAACGGGTCCCGCCTGGGCGAACCCTTTTTATTGCTTCTAATGAGCGGACACCAGGTTACTTTTCTCCTCTGGCTGCGAGGTTAGTGATCTTTTAACTCTCTTTTAAATCTTCCTATCTTCTAGGCATGCTATACAATAGTAATATGCACTATTTCTTTTGGTTGCTTGAAGCTTATAAACTCTTTTTTCCTTATGGTCTTCCTAGAACTTATTAGCTTTACACTATAGTACCTACTTTTCTTCCAAAAACATGCAGGTGACTAGTATGTAAGGACTCCAGAGTTTAATATAAGGGAAATTAGCATTTTTAGTCCCTCAAATTCTGATTTTGCTCCTTGTGATTTCCGATTAAGCACATTTGACCTTCAATTAATTGTTAATTGAAATGTATACTTTTGATTCCTCTGTTTGTAAATCTTCACAGATTTAACGAACTATTAAGTGCTAACCCATTCAATTATTGATGTACTATGTTAAATTTGTGCTATTACTCCATACACGAGAATAATATAATTCTAAAAATCACATATTTCCTATATAAAGGGATCAATAACATACATTTTAGTTTAATTGAAGGTGAAATGTGCTTGTCAAATATTGTAAGGACCAAAATCAGAATTCATGAATAGTTGAGGGACCAAAACTGCAATTATCCCTTATATTAAGTTTCCGAGAGACTGTCAGATTTCAATCTGAAGAACTTTGCATCAAAAAGCTAGATCCTTCCGATTATATCTTCAGCAATATCCTCAGAATTGAGGGACCAAAAGTGCAATTACCCCTTAGCTATGATCTTAAGATGATGATTAGCACTGCCTGCTATAATATTTTTTCGGTTATCAACTATTTTCAGGTACAAGCTGGCCTATTCCTCAAATTATAGCAGCATTTTGAATCCATTAATTGAAAACAATTACGAGCTCTTCATGATAGAAAGGCTTATTATGACGGGAGCAAAAACATTTATCAAAACAATGAAACAGGATGATACTGATCTCAGCCTCAGCGATGATCCTAAAAAGAATAACAAGAAATGGGAAATACCTGTTTATACAAGAGACAACGAAGAATGTTAGCTCTCAGATGCTTCATCGGATTCTTCTGAGCAATGCTCGTTTCATAATTTACACATTTTCACTCAGTTTTTGTTCTTCACTTGTAAAGCAAAATCTTGTGGTTTTCTTTGTGAATGTTAGAGTTGTTTAGGTACTAGTTGAGAGAATAGCTTGTTTCTACATGTATAATATGATATGGGCTTCAGTAGGACATGGAGTTTAGTTGAAGACATGCAATAGTGATTGCAATCATTGCATCATTCTTTGTTAAATTCATGAAAATGGCGTTAAGGATCAAGAAATGTTAAATTTATAAGTTGAGATGTGTTTATACTTTATGTCTACATTTGCCTTTCCTGCAGTGTTGGATTTGTAGAATCTCTTGTTTTAGAGAATTCCTCATTTCAAAGCATCATAGAATTACACTAAAGAATTGTAATTTGAATAGAGGCCAAAAAACAGATCACTCTATTCATCCCTACTTAAAGTCACTAAAATACTTAGATTGTTATTCATACCGTAAATCCATCTTTGGAAAGTTGGAAAAGAAGATGCAAAAGAGGACACCGAAAGTATATTTGTGTCCTAGAGACAGTCTGTATTAGGACAAATATACTTTATAAACATTCATGTTTTATATATTAATGGAAGTTAATATTATAACACTTGCATTTATTGAATTATTATTTGATTGTTTGTAATATTCTATAAATGCATTCCAATTACGTGGTTATTAATGTTTGTGAGAAGTTAATATTATAACGTAACTCTTAAACTATCTCGATTAATGATCATCGAGAATGGGATATCGATGATATGTGATACGTCGACATGTGGTCTGCATCATAACCTTAAGGGATATAGTATGTCTCACATGCTGTGAGTTATGGCAACTCGTGATGGACACGTGAATACTTGTTGAAGTATTGGTATATCCTGCTAATATACTATTTGTTATGCATGTCTAAAGTTATATTAGCGTGTGAGAGATAGAAGTCCTTAGACTTGAGGTCGATGTCATCTTGTTTACTGAGCAATGTATTTTGATCTTGTCCTAAGCTCAAATGTTTTGTAGGTTGAGACACGACTTGTTTTGGGTACATTGTGAAGTATATGGGTGTCTAACGGGTCCCGGTGGCGTTCTGGGTTCTTAGGTTAGGACCGATTCGTTGGCTTCACCGCCTATCGGTCAGTCGTTCTGGATTCCGATAGGCGTCAAGGTCCGGACTAAATCGAACCTCTGGTCTTCTTTTTTAAATTTCGAAATTTAATTTAAATTCAAATTAAATATGTAATATAATAATTTAGTTAACTTTAATTTATATGTTATATTTTGAAATTAAAGTTAACTTTCTATTTTAGTATTTTATAGTTTATAACTTTATAGTTTGTTAATTTGTTTTATACTTTATAGTTAATAGTTATAACTTATAAGTGATAAGTATAACTTTATATTGTAATTATACTTTTATTAATTTATTAAATTAGTAGACATAAGTTAACAAATAACAACTAAAGAGATAAAGAAAAAACTAATGATAAGATGTAAACTTTCGAATTTTCATTATTCATAATGCTGATAAGAGTACATAATGAAATGAAGTAATAATAATTTTATTTACATATTACGCATCCTTTTACAAAGTTTCTTCGTAATTTTTAGGTTGATTGAGCTCCATAGCCTCTAAATCTGGAGTGTTAATTACATTTCCGCTTCCACTTGCGCTCCCGGTTTTCAAAATATTGTCAATTTCTTCATCTTTTGGGAAGTCAACGTCTACAAATCCTTGATTTCTTCTATTTGATCTGACTCAATCCCTTAAGCAGACTAACACTTCTAATGTGCTTCCGCCCAATGAGTGACATGTGTCTCTTATTTGATCTCTTGGCTGAATGCACTTTCCGAAGTCATTGTCGATATATGCACATTAAGAACATCCCGTGTCATAGCTGCTAGTACCGGAAATTGTCTTTTGTTATCTTGTCATCATTATAAAGGTTGGAAGTTCTTCTTTGGCTCCGTTGGCTTTTGCAAATAAAATTGCATCTCATCACAATTTGAGTTGTGCTTGCTTGTGTTGTTGCAAAAGTGCTCCATATAGATAAAGATTCATTATCATCGTCTTCATCGAATCCTGCAGATGTAGACACATAAGCAAAAGCGGAACTAGAAGGAATATTAGTAGCAGAGTTGTTGTTGTCATGTTATATAGCATAATATTCATATAATGTAGTTAAATTAGTATCAAGTTTAAGTATGCAATCAAATGAAGATGGAGTTTCTATTTCACCTACTTCCCTATAAGTGTATAAACAATATATTAAATTATGACAATCTACTTTTTTAACAGAAGAATTTAAGACTGCGTCAATACAATAAATATCAGGAAAGGAAAAAAAGTATTTTTAAACTTTTCAAACATAACTGTAACTGCAACTTTATATTTTATATTTGATTTTAAACAATACAGTAAATATGCAATTTCAGCTATATGAGCTAAAGTATTACAAATTGTTGGGTAATAAGATCCCGAAAATTCAACAGTAGCAGTGTAAAATTTACGTAAATTTTTTAAAAGTTCACCAATTGATTTTCAATGTTCGTCGGTAAGCAAACACATCACGTTCTTACAGTGAGCATTTGAAACATATGTTATGGGGTCTTTATACTTATAACATTCTTTTAAAAATAAATAAGTATAATTCCACCGTGTAAAAATCTCACCCGGCATGAATTTTGGTGTCAAATTAAATTGTTTATATTTTTCTTTAAATTCTGTTATTATATTTTTTTCTATTATTATCTTGAATAACTCCAACAGCTCTTCTGACAAGAGATAATTCAGTTGCAAATAAATCAAAATAACCTTTAATAATTAAATTATAAATATGACAATCACAACGAACATGAAATATATCAGAAAGTGGCGGTTCTAATTCTGCTTTTAAAAGATCTACAACAGAAGTATTATTTGTTGCATTATCAAATGATATACAAAGTATTTTTTATAAAGATTATAATGTCTAGCATAAGCACAAATAGTTTCACTTATATATTTTCCCGTATGACTTTGATCTTCGTCATACACAAAAGCAATAATACGTTTTTCCATTTTAAAATTTTCATCAAACCAATGACAAGTAATTGTCAAATAATCATAACTGTTTAAAACATGCCCAATGTTTGAAGTAAAACAAACTAGGCATGGAAGATTAGTGAACAAATATTGCAAAAAAACAACATATTCATTATAAAGTCTAAAAACATCGGCTCTACAAGTACTACGAGGAACACCTTTAAATAAAAGATTATATACTCGTTGAATATATGTAATTAAATATGAAGAAGAAGCAAAAGAAAAAGTAAACAACCTCTGACAATCATTTTTGTTAATTCCATGCGATCCTTCTTTGGGTCGTACTTAGCCACTCCCCCAGTTAATAGATTAATTTGTTGTTGTCACGATCCAAATCAAGAGTCATGATGGCACCTACCCTATTTTTCCGAGTAGGCGAACCACACTCTCAATAACAGGTTAAATATCGGAAAAATAAATAAGGAAAAAGAAATTATAAGTCTTAAACACTTAATTCATCAAAATCTGGTCAAACGGGTACAAAAGCACTAACAAGTCTGAAAGATAGAAGTCTGAAAGAATGTCCGAAGGCTACATATTGTCTGTCAATAACCAAAGAAAAATGGAATTAACTAAAAAGCCCTTCAGGGGCCACGGACGACCAAGTAGTTCACCCTGAATGACTAGAAGATGTCCGCCTCGCGAATCAGCCACGGGGCGTGGCGGAACACAGATGTACTGCTCTCAGCAAAAGTGCAGCAAGAGTAGTATCAGTACAACACTAGTACCGGTAAGCATCATAGGCCGACAGTGATTAGATAACGCATGAAGAAGTTGAAACCAACAAGTAGCACATAGAACAATCAGACATGGTCACGTATCATATACAAGTAAAGCGTAAAGAAATCATGAAATCAGCCAAGACAGATATAATTTACCAAATGATCAGTCAAAATATGAGTGGATGAATGCAATTCAATGCAATGTGGATGAATGTGATGCAATGCAATAGTCACCTCTCTCACTCCCGCTCTCCGGCAGAAACCTCGGAGGCAACCACTCCCGCTCTCCGGCAGAAACCTCGGAGGCAATCACTCTCACTCTCTGGCAGAAACCTCGGAGGCAATCATGTGGATTCGGAGGACCTTCCTCTTAACATCTCTAGAGAGATGCTGCAAAAGAACAAGATCCTCAAGGTTATACGCAAGAACTTAGTGAAAAGGTGCATTGAGCTAAGCTTTGAAATTACTGAGAACAAGGAAACTAATTTCGATTATTTTCAGAAGGGGATAACAGTAGTTGAAGAAAATATCTGAGGTTTGTTTGCGAGATAGAAGTTGCAGCAGGACAAAGCAAACAAAGCTTTATCAATGGTTAAAGATGTACTAGATTACTCAGAATTTAAGGAAGTGGATATGGTCATTGAGGTTGTCATTGAAAATGTTCCGCTAGAACAACAGATCTTCCCTGGATATTATTTTACTGGTGATGGCTGCAACAGGGACAAACATGGTTACGATTGGCTCACTGGCAGAGTAGATGATGTTATTAACATCATTGGACATCAGATTGGCTCAGCTGAAGTAGAGTCAGCTTTAGTTTCGCATCCTCAGTGTGTTGAAGCTGTTGTGGTTGGCGTGGAGCATGAGGTTAATGTACAAGGGATATACACATCTGTTACTTTGGTTGAAGGTGCTCCATACAGTGAAGAGCTAAGAAAAAGTCTTATAAAGATTGTCCGAGATAAGATTGGAGTTTTTGTTGCACCAGACAAGATCCACTGGGCACCAAGTATACCAAAGACAAGGAGTGGCAAAATAATGAGGAGAATATTGAGGAAAATGGCTTCCAACACCTTAGATGAGCTGGGGACACTAGTACTTTGGCCGATCATATTGTTGTCAATTTTTCTGCACGCTGTAATATACAAGGGTTAATCAATAATCTGATTAAATGTGGCAAGCAGAAAGGAATTATGGTGGAAGATCCATTTGATGTTTTTGAACAGTCTCCACATGTTAGAAGAGATCCACCACTCGTTAGAGTTGAGAGAATGTTTGAACAAGCCCAGTCTAAACTTTCCGGGGCACCAAAATTTCTGTTTTTTTGCTTCTTGAGAGGAAAAACTGTGATGTATACGGACCTCGGAAGCAAAAGAATCAAGCTGGCATTGTTACCCAATGTATAGCTCCCACAAGAGTCAATGATCAATATAGCACACATGTGCTCCTGAAGATAAATGCAAAGCTCGGTGGTTTAAATTCGATATTGACTGATGATCATTCTCCTTCGATCCCTGTGGTATCTAAGGTGCCCACCATTACTCTCGGGATGGATGTTTCCCATGGCTATTGTCACGCCCTTTTCCGACCGCGACCTTATTTTAGCGAATCCATCCTGCTTAATGAAATGTTAGAAAATAAATAAAAGCTAAAAGGTGCAAAAGGGTTGCTAAAAGTGCTAAAATGCTAAAGGTGCTAGATGTGCTAAAAGGGTTAAAGGGTGCTAAGAGTAGTGCTAGGGCTCGCGGAGTCGCCACCTGATTAGTTTGGTGAATTAGGACACCTAAATGTCAACTAGGTTAAAGTCAACATTAACTCCATTTTTTAAGGTCTGCGAAACTAGTGTGAGATTCTAGGTAAGAGTTCTTTATTAATCCAGAGGGAAGGGATTAGGCACCCTCTAAGATCCGCTAACTTGCGGTTGTCCTGCCAAACCTAGGGTAATTATTATTGCCGAGAAATGCATGTTGAAAAAACATTAAAAGTTTTTGTAAGAGAAATTGTAAAATTTATTTATAAAGATAAAGTTAGGCTTAGATGAAAGAAAGGCATCCTTATGAAATTATTCTTTTTAAAAAAAAAAAAAAAGTATACTTGTTATGTAGTAGGATACTCCCCAAAGTCTGTTGTAAATTGTGATGCATTTATAAAATAGGACTAACGTAAAAGTATGATCTTACAATAATGAATGCAAGTAGTAGATTTTATAAGAGCAATGAATTCCTTGTATTAAATAATAAATAATATTCTAGCTATATGAATTGTTATGCAAATGAAATTATTAAATATAACTAAGTACGGCGAGCCTAAAATAATTAACTTAAATGGAATACTCCTTAAGGGCGAGTCAAAGCTTAAAAGGATTAAATATCCTAATAATGTAATGTTAGATAGTTAATTACAACAAATGAATTGGGGAGGGATAGGAAAACCATAAAGATGACTCGAAGGATGGCGATGTAATTTCGCCTGCGGCTTGGAATTTCTGGAGCAAAGATAAATGCACATAGATGTGGGTCTTCCTGCTTGCCACGATGAGTCTCACAATGAGACTCTTTGTTGCTCCGATACGTTTCATGTAAAATAAGAGAAGATAAGGATTAGGATATATTCAACAAAAAAAAACTTATCAAAGAGCAAACAAAACATTAATTATAAAATTCATGCACATACAGTTCACTGTTCGAAGGACCAGCAGGCCCGACATGTTAATTTAAAAAAAAAAAAAACTGGGCACTTGGGCCGTAGACAGGCATCAACAGACTCACGAAACAGGCCCAAACAAAGAGATTTTCATATTTTAATGGGAAGGAACAGAGGCAGCTCCCAAGATATGGTTTTGGCACGCATATGACAAAGGACGCACTAAAAGAAACAGTTCATACAGCATGCTGACTATATGTCTCAGGGGTAAATACATTATACATATCCAACTTAGGCAATGGGTACAAACATTTATAGTCCAGAACAAGAATATGGCCACTTGACTAATTTTATCAAAATTAAACCAACATACGAATGCAAATAAACAAGGTTTAATGGGTAAGGTGACACAACTGACTTGATACCAAAACAGAGTGTTAACATACATATTCTCAGTAAATCGGTAATTGTAATAAGACAATAAGAGAATATCATATCATATAATGAAGACAATCGACACCTAAGTAAGTAGGGACAAACACCTAATCAACTTGGGGGCAAACACATATCAGCACAGGCAAAGGGGTGCATTTTCATACTTCAACAGACGAATGGATAATGACACACATACCATCGACTCAAAACCAGTAAAGAGGGCTATCAGGCAAGGTTAACTGACTTATAGGGATAATACTTCGGGTATGCAGGACTACAAATATCAACTCAACTATTATAGTATACTTAACATGATAATGTCTAAGCAGGAAGCAAAAGACCCAGATCCTGAGATGTTTCAGTACTCAAGCGGGCAGGAACTAGCGCACTCAATTCCAGGCTTAAGAGATACTCAAGACATACAAAGTGGGAGTAAATAGCCATTTGAAGGCACTGTTTTGAAAGCATGAGGTCAATTAACCTTAAGCTGGACTTACGGGATCTTATTCTGGTCATTCATTAGACATGAGAATACTTTTAACAACTACAGTCAGGCAAAGACATGATTTGTTTACAGTCTTACTGATTTTTGCTGATCGCCACATGTTGTATTAACACAAAATCTAAGCAACAATTTAAAGTAAGACTATACCCAGATTAATCAAAGCAAACCATTCAACATCATATTCATGCATTAGCGAACACAACCACGCGAATGAATTAACACATGTTTAACACACGAAACAAAATACAGTAATACAGGAATGCGACGAAATCGATAGGAAGCTGATTTTATCTTCTCCGGGCAGCGAATCGGGGCAGCGTATCAAGTCGTCGATCCACTCGGAGGTTTTATGCTATGCGATTGAAAGCGATGCGGTTTGTAGTCGATTCTAGGCTATTATTGAAAAGAAAGGTTTCAGATTTGTGCTTAATTGTTGGGTTCATGATTTCGCTGGTAAGAAACCCTCACTGCTGGTTTTCGATCTGCTTCTCTAGTGTTTTTCCTTCCATCCTCTCGCCGATCCCATTGCATGTATAGATTGGTTCCTTTTATAGCTTCCTTCTGGGTTCTAATTTTGGGTAAGCTTTAATACGATTTGGGTTGCTGGTTTTGTAAGATTCTGTTACCGTTTGGTGTTTATTGGTAAAGATTGGCATTGATTCGTTACCATTTTGATTCGGTTCTAACAAGGCAAGATCTTGGTATAGTTCTGCGCGATTTGGTTAAGGAAACGCCGGATTCTCCGGCGAGAATCTCGGCTAGGACGATGAGATGCGAGGTGCTAACGGCGGAATTTCTTAGGTTTAGGTTAGGGGGGTTCGTTTTTTAGGGTTGGTTCTTTTTGTTAAAGGAGAGGGACGATGGGAAGTCTTTAAAGGCTGAGGCGAATTTGGGCTGCGGGTGTGGGTTAAACGTTTGGGCCTTAAGGGTTTGAATGTGTGGGCTAAAGGTTGGGCTGGTAGTTATTAGGTATTAGTTTTAATTTGGGTAGTGTGTTATTAGTTTTAGGTGTATTATTTAATTAGTGGTGAATTAAATTATTTAAATTGTGATTAAATTATTTAGGTGCTTTATTAGTCTAAGCTTGAGTTTAAATTATTACAATAATTATGAAATTGCTTTGCGTATTAATAAATGCGACTATGTTATTTGACACGACGTCATTGCTAAATTATTTATTTATTTACGTATTTATTATTATTAAAATTATTAAGAGTTAATGAAAAATTGATAAATGCGGGCGCGAGACCTAAAGTGCTTAATATTCTACGTAAGATGCGGTGTCATTATTAAATTGCTTATTTGTGTCTGCATTAATGTTTTATTGTTGCATTTTATTATTAAAAATTATTTTGAAAAAATTAGTGTAATTTTATAGTTAATGACTGGACGGAAGGGTCAAAATTGGGTGTTAACAGCTATCCTGGCCAACCTGATGTTCAGTCAATTGCTGCAGTTATCAGTTCAAGGCAGTGACCTTGGATATCTCGTTACAAAGCTTCAGTTCATAAGTATCCTAAAGTGAAGATGATCGACAACTTATTTAAACATGTGTTCGACACGGAAGATGAGGGAATAATGAAGGAGGCTTTGCTTGATTTTTATTTGAGCTATGAGAAAAGGAAACCGGAGCATATAATTATCCTCAAGGATAGAATGAGTAAATCTCAATTCAATCAAGTGCTGAATGTTGAGTCGGACCAGATCATTGAGACTTGCAAATTTCGGGACAAGAAATGGAACCCCAAATATGTGTTGCCCAGAAGAAGCATCACACCAGGTGTTTCCAGCCTAATGACCCGAGCCATGTTCCGCCATACACAATTATAGACAACAAAGTCTGTCATCTCAGGAATTATGACTTCTATCGGTGTGTCCATGCGGAAATGATTGGTACCACTCGTCCTACTCACTATCTTGTGTTGTTTGATGAACTTGGCTTCTCGGCTGATGCTAACCTCTTACCGAAAGAAGCTACTTGAGAGGATTTCCAGTTTATCAAATCTCAACTTCCAGAAATAGCTACATTATGAAGGCGGAAGTTGATTCTGAAGAGGGATGGAGTGTCACAATACAATGTTGTGACAATGTTTCTTTATTGTTCTAATTAGCCTTCTAAGTTTTAACTAGTTTATTTAAGTCATATAGTACACATTATGTTATTTAGTTAAGTTTATTTCTTAATAGTCCCACTAGTTTTTAATATTAAAGAAGAGTCCTTGTATTGCCTTATAAGGCTAAGCATTGTACATCGACATTATCATCAGAAATATATACAAATATCTCTCTTTCTCTGTTCTTCTTCTTTCCTTCCCTTTCTCTTTTTTAGTTCACGGTAACAGAACTCCAGTTCTGTTACATTAGCTCCCACTAATTAATAATCCTATAAACAAAGAGATAATTAATAATAGTAATTAGGAAGAGAATAAAGGAAACTTACAACTCAATTTCGCCTGAGGGTCGCCGGAGATCAGTTCTCGGGCAATAGAGAATAGCGAAAACTGGGCCGAAGAGATGACTAATATAATTGGGCCTACGTAAATTGGGATTTGGGCTTCCTTCTATATGGGTCCAAATGTTTTCAGATTGTATCTTTTTTATCTTTCTCATTTTCTTCTTGTGAAACTTACCCAAATGACTATAGTTTAAGGGTTTTAAATGTATCATAGCTATGATTTCAATATTTCTAGGATGCAGTTACTTTTTAGTTTCTACAGCTCGCTGTACTCATAAAACGGCCTCGCTATATTTATAAATTGGTCTCACTGTATTCGTGAATACATCGAGTACAATTTGTTATGTATTCAAGTCAGATGTATTCAACTCATTTGTTTCAAAATACCACCAAAAACTCAAAAGAATACATTTCAAATACACTTCAAATTACGAATACACTCAAAAACTGAATACAAGAAATAAAATACATAATGAAAATTTTGATTTTACACTAGAAAAAATGAATACATTCTAAAATACACTTCAAATTCATTATATTCATTTGTATATGAAAAATATCATTCGAAATACATGCTAATAAAGTGTATGAATACATTCAAAAACTTAATACAAAAAAATAAAATACATCCACAAACACTTGATTTTACACCAAACATTTTATGAATACACTCAAAATTTTACAAGACGTGTAACGTAAGTGTCATCGATAAATGATGTTAAACGACTATCAAACTACACGTAGTTCAACCTCCTTAAACGACAAAGAATAGTCACGTCGAAATCATGATATTTCTAATATATAGAAAAATAATATTAGAAAATGTACAATATTTTTTCTTACTTTTCAAATAATAATAATAATAATCTCAATTTTTAAATACAGGGAAAAAGGCCAAAACTTTTAAGTGAAAAAACAAAAAACACAATTCTTCACAAAACCTGAACTTTTACTTGTTTTTCCCTCTTTCCTCAAGCTCGAAACCAACTATTCTCCCTGCCGCCTTCATATGATCAAGAATCCTTCTAAACCTCAATTTTTTTTTCATTTATGAAAGCCTTAAATCTCATTTTCTAGCTTAATTCTCGTATGGGTATCTGTTAAATTCGCAAAATTTTCATCTTTATTAGTTCCCTAAATCTTGGGAAAAAATAACCCAGAATTTTATTTTGTCCATTTTCTCATATGGGTATAATCAAAATTCAACATTTCTTTTAAATTTACTTAATTTTTGCTTAAATAGAATATGGTTAAGTGTATATTTGTATTTCATTGAACTTTCAAGATTGTTAATGATTTCTCGGTGGAAATGTTGAATAATTTGGAAGACGTGGGAAAGAATTTAGAAGTTTCTAGAGGGGGTAATGGTAAAGGGGGTGGGGGTACTAGGTCATGGGGTACAACTTTTTCGGGTTCGGGTCAATCGGTATCTACAAGTAGTAGTATTGGGTCACCATCAAGTAGAAGTGAAGCTGCTATGGCTGCAACACCTGCTAGTGAGAATACTTTTCTTAGGTTGAATAATCTTGATATTCATGCTGATGATACTGGATCTCAAGGGGCAGCTGGGTGAGTCTTTTGTTTCTCTTTTTATGGTATTTGTATTGATAGAATATTTTCCTCATCTTTATTCATCCAATATGGTAAGAATATATACATGTAATACAATAAATATGAAGAGTGATATTCTCCTTAATATCTTCCTATTTAATTACTTATTTAATTCTAATAATATCTCCTATTTAATTCTAGTAATATCTCCTATTTAATTCTTTTACAACCTACCATACTAGAATCTTTACATCAATAATATTATTAATTAGCATTTAATAATATTATTCTAACACTCCCCCTCAGTTGAAGCCTCAGGGCGCCGAATGCTGAGACTGTCCCGAAATTCTTCAAATAAAATCAGCGGAAGCCCTTTCGTGAAGATATCGGCGATTTGATGACGCGTTGGGACATGTAGTACTCGCACTTGTCCGCGTGCCACTTTTTCACGGACAAAATGGATATCCAACTCTATATGTTTAGTGCGCTTATGATGTATTGGATTTCCAGAGAGATATATCGCACTAATGTTGTCACAGTAAACCATAGTAGCCTTCGGAATTGGCAACGGCTCACAGTAAAAGATTCAATCGGCGTAGTCGAGACAACATTGGCAACGACGCGGTATTCGAACTTCCGTGCGCGAGCGTGGGTTGCCGTTTGGAAGACCACGAAACCAAATTATCACCGGAAGACACAATAACCAGATGTGGGCGTGCGGGTGTGCGAACGACACGCCCGATCTGCGTCGTATAAGTAACAAGTTTGGAGACGAAGGGTAAAGGTGTAATCCATATTCTGAGTGCCTTAATGTAGCGCATAACGCGTTTGAGGCGTCGTATGTTCTTCCATCGGATTATGCATGAATAGGCATACTTGTTGCACGACATAGGTTATGTCTGGTCTTGTAAATGTGAGATATTGCAATGCGCCTGCTAGTCTGCGGTACAATGTTGGATCAGCATAGGGTTTGCTAGAGAGGGCACTTAATTTGGACTTTGTGTCTACCGGTGTCGCTGACGGTTTGCAAGATGCCATTCCAGCTCGTTCCACGATCTCAGATGCATACTTCTTCTGGGAGAGAAAGAACCCCCCTGCATGTCGTGTCACAGCAATCCATAGAAAGAAGTGTAATGGACCAAGATCCTTCATAGCAAATTCTGAACCAAATTGAGACATGATATTCTTGCGAAGGGATTCTAAAGAAGCTGTCAGAATAATATCATCCACATATAACAGAAGATAAGCCGTATGATTATCATGATGATAGATAAAGAGTGAATTGTCGGAACGACTGTGTGAAAAACCCATTTGTGATACAAAATCTGCAAACCGCTGATACCAGGCCCTGGGTGCCTGTTTGAGACCATACAAAGACTTGTTTAGCAGACATACATGATTGAGATATTTTGGATCTCTGTATCCCAATGGTTGATGCATGTAAACAGTCTCATTTAGGTGACTATGGAGGAAAGCATTTTTGACATCCAACTGGTGAAGGGACCATCCTCTGGATAGAGACAAGCTGAGCACTGTTCTGATAGTAGCTGGTTTGACCACTGGATTGAATGTCTCCCCACAATCGATACCCACCTGCTGTGTCTTCCCATCACCTACAAGACGGGCCTTATGCCGCTCAAAAGAACCATCAGATTATTCTTTGACTAAAAATCCACGTAGACCGAATTATATTAGCATTAGATGGACGAGGTACCAAATCCCATGTCCTATTTTTAATAAGAGCATGATATTCATCATCCATGGCCATTTTTCAATTTGGGTCTTTTAGAGCGGAACCACGAGTTCTGCGTAAAGGTGATTTGGATACTTGGGTGTGAAGGTTGTATTTAGTGTTGGGCTTGACAATACCATGTTGACTACGGGTGACCGGACGCGTTGTTGGGCCATTGGACTGGACGCCACTGGCCAAAGGTGGTATTTGTAAAGCTGGGCCTGGATCAGTGGCCTGGGTCGAATTAGGAGGCCGATTTCCATTGGTTGGTCCCAGACATGTTGGGCTCGATATTGTAAAGGTAGCGGGTCCAGTTGGGCCATAATGAGTATTGGTGTCCACGACAGTGGGTTGGGCGTCATCTGTTAAGGACACGGGTAATGGGTGTAAAGAATTTTGTTCATTAGTTGTGGCATTGACCGAACTATGGAACAATGGTTGGGTACAAATTGGGTGTATCCCGGCATCCAGAAACTCATATGCGGGAGATCGTGACTCATGGATTTTTTTAAACGGGAATTGAGTTTCATCAAAAATAACATGACGGCTAATAAAAATCCTATTGGAGGATAGATCATAGCATTTGTATCCCCGATGATGGGATGTGTATCCCAAAAAAATACATGGAGTAGATCTTGGTTGTAATTTATGGATGGTGGTGGATGGGAATAATGGATAACACAAGCAACCAAAGACCCGGAGATGAGAATATGTTGGTTCTCGGAGGTAAAGTAATTGAAGGGGTGTTTGGTGTGATGTATTTTTGTTTGGTAGTATATTCAACAAATAAGTAGCCATCTGAAGTGCATGATGCCAAAAGTTAGGAGGAAGCGAGACATGAGCAAGGGATGTCCTGATAATGTTATTTATGGTTCGCATTTTTCGTTCCGCCTGTCCATTTTGTGAAGATGTGTGTGGGCATGAGAAACGAAAATTCAAACCATTTGTTTTGCAAAAATTCCAAAATTGTCTATTGTCAAACTCCCGTCCGTTATCACATTGGATGTTTTTGATATCCCTTTCAAACTGTTTTTGGATGAATGCTCTAAAAATAAGGAATGTGGAAAAAACTTGGGATTTTTTCGAAATGGGAAATGTCCACAAAAATTTAGAGTAGTCATCTAAAACAAGCAAGTAATATTTATGCCCTGAAGAGCCCAAAACAGGGGATGTTCAAATATCACAATATATAGTATCAAATGACATAAAAGTGCAATTAGAAGATGACTCAAATGGTAGTTGAACATGCTTACCCAAAGGACAAGATTGACACTTATTAAGAGTTCGTGTACATGAAATTGAATTATTGCGTTTGAGAGAGTTTAAAACAGACTCTCCCGGATGTCCCAAACGTTCATGCCACAAATTGGAATTAAAAACAACAAAATTAAAATGTTTCTTGTTCGGTTGTAGTAGTGAAATAACTGGATAAAGTTCTCCCTGGCTATCACATCTCATTAGCCGCGCCCCTGTCTAAAAATCATACACAGTAAAACCAAAAGGATCAAAAACTACGGTAACCCAGTTATCTGAAGTAAACTTTCGAACGGAGATTAGGTTTTTGATTAATTGTGGTGCATGAATAACATTTTTCAAGGCTAATGGTGGATTTGGTTTAGACAATTTAGTAGAACCATACCCTTTTATTGGAATGGAATGGCCATTTCCGACAGTTATACCATTTGATTTGCTCAAATTAAAATAGGACGTAAGATTACCTTGGGATGACGTCATATGCGACGTTGCACCTGAGTCCATATACCAATTCGTGTCCGGTGGATTAAGTCCGAGTGTGTGCATGGCATGTTCAATGTCCGTCGGTTGGCCCACTGTTGAGTGGGCCTCATTCCACGCTTGAGGCCCAGAAAATATTGATGTCCCGCCTGAGTTGCTGCCAGGCCCAGAAATAGGCGCTGGCCCGCTAGAGAAATAGCTCCCAGCTTCGCTGTTGGGCTTGTTTAAATTCGGCCCGATGGTCGGGCGTATCCAAGAAAGACATTTTCGAGGAGACCTCGTGGTCATTTAGTTCTTTGGGTAATGAACTGTGGAGTTGGGCCTGGCCCAGTTGGTTGTAGGGTAAGGACAAGGTGGTCCAGCCCAATTCCACTGTGGCCAGGTCCACTGTTTGGAGTATCCACCACTGCCGCTCCATGCTTTGAGATTCTTTGCCATAGCGCGCCGCGCGCCGGAACCCGGAATGCACCGCCGGACCCCAACCGCCGCCGGAATTTCGGTTGTTCCCGTTTCTGTTGCGGTTTCCACCTTTTTTATTCCCATGTCGTCCTTTTTGACCCCGATTAATTTGTGGGGTTGCAACATTATTTCCACCATTGGTGGCCGTATCTGTAAAGTCAGTTGTGTTAGTAACCTTTTTAGAGAAGCCTTGTTCTTCTAGGATTAACATAGATCTTGCTTTGTAGAATAATGGAAGTGAGTTACTTTGACGGATAACGGTGGCAACTCCGCTATATGCCTCTGTCAAACCGACAACAAGTTGTAGAACCAAACGGTTGTCGGAGACGGGGGATCCAACATTTTTTAATTGATCCGCCAACACTTTGAGGCGTTAACAATAAGCGGACGCATTAGGAAAATCCTCCATATCAACACTGGAGAATTCTTGTTCCAAAGCAACTGCACGAGAATTTTGATTATCATAAAAAATGTCCCGTAATCGATTCCAAGCATCAATTGCCTTAGAATCTGTTTCCATGATCGTGTGCAACAAATCAGTGGATATTGTTGAATATATCCAACCAAGAACAATGTCATCTAGGACATCCCACAATTCTTTGTCTTCATCCGTTGTCAAGACTTTTTCTTTGTCTTTTTCCGGGGAAATGATGTGGTGAAGAACCCGGTGAGAACGACAACATATTTTGAAAAGTTCCGCCCGGGAAGCATAATGCACATTCTCCATTTGTAAGGTTATGGGAACATGAGTTTTGATATTAGATACTGTGAGAGCGGGGTGATAAAATGATTTGGATTCAGACATGTTGATAATAGTTGGAGGAACACAAAACTCCAAATTTTCGGCTATGAGGATTTTTGGAGGAGCCGAAATTCGAAAAAAAAACAAGGAAGAAAAAAAAAATTGGTATTAGGAAGATGAATCTTTTCCTTAAGCTCTGATACCATGATAGAATATTTTCCCCATCTTTATTCATCCAATATGGTAAGAATATATACATGTAATACAATAAATATGAAGAGTGATATTCTCCTTAATATCTTCCTATTTAATTACTTATTTAATTCTAATAATATCTCCTATTTAATTCTAGTAATATCTCCTATTTAATTCTTTTACAACCTACCATACTAGGATCTTTACATCAATAATATTATTAATTAGCATTTAATAATATTATTCTAACATGTATGTTTTTTATAAAGAAAAAAATGCTATCTTTATTGCTTGATTTTTTCTTATAACCATGGTGTCCGGGCGCCTCAATTAATTCCACGGGATACTTGCTATCACTCCACCAACATAGCTACCGGATATCTCTGGCCACCGGGACTTGGATAGATAGGAAGAAATGGCATAGTGTTTTGCCGGAACTTTTAAATAGAACTCTAGTTAGGGTGTGTTCGGTAGGAAGGAAAATGTTTTTCATGCAAAATATTTTCTAGGAAAATAAGTGAATTTTTTGCTTATTTTGTTGTGTTTATTATGTAAGCAGAAAATGGTATCATAAAAGCATTTGTATATAATCAAGACAAATACTATAGGTGGTGGGGGTAGGGGATGATGATGGGGTGAAGCTGAGGTGTGAGAAAGGGTGGGAAGGACACCATCAATGTGTGATACCACTTGTGGAACTTGTTTACCTACTCTCACTAGGGAAGTAAATGTTTAAGGAACTTGTTTTCCTAAAGAAAATGTTTTTCAAAATTTTGAGCAACCGAACATAGGGGTGGCAATGGGATAGGTTAGGGCGGGTTAGAGGCGAGCAACCTTGACTGCTAAGATGTTAACATACCGCCTTCGCTTAGCATTTTTAAAATTTGCCCTGCCCTACCGCCTTGCGTTAAGCCCCACTCGCCTTACTCGCTTGTGTTATTTTTCATTTTTTACTTTCAACTTGGTATTTATTTTGTTAACTTCTTTTATTTTAGGATGAACAATCAATCTATTGTCATAATTTTTTAATATCAAGTAATTTATGAACTGAGTTAATTTTTTAAATGTTATTCGTTTCTTTCAACCTTTCGCACTTCCCACTTGTAAGGGTTACAACTTTCAAACCGTAATCCCAAATAAGATATTTCTTACACTGCGCTGAAGGTAACACGGAGACCTAACACTTCCCAAGTTTACTCTTGAAATACTTAGTCATCTCTTCTTATCCGTAAGTCGGATTAATCCCCATAAAGTATCAAACTGTCGAGAACAAAGAAAACTAGAACTTTTATGCAGTACAAACTTTCAGATTCTTTACCGATCTGTACAGTTTTTACGTTATACATTCTACACTTTCAGATTTCGGTTGATCCTAGCAGAAAGTTTAAACAGTGATAATTTTCAAATTGTAAGTCGGATTTATCTCTGTAAAGTCTCAAACAGTCGATAACAAAGTAATCTAGAACTTTTATTCAGCACAAACTTTCAGATTATTTATCAATTTGTACATTTTTTACGTTATACATTCTGCCCTTCCAGATTTCGGTTGATCCGAGGCAGAATCTTTAAATAGTGATAACTTTCAAACCGTAAGTCGGATTAATCCCCGTAAAGTCTCAATATGACCGTACCAGAAAGATGTACAACTCTATAAAATTTTATCTAATTCTAATAAGTATAATCCAGCGTAACATATTATATCTTTAAATTCGCACAAAGAAAGCTTTGTCCTATTAACTGCCCTGCCCTATTTAGAATTTTCTAAAAATGTGTTTTGACTTGTTCCGCCTTGCCCTGTCCCGTTTAAGCATTGTCCTGCCCTGTCCCGTTTAACGTTTAACCTGTCCTACCCTACCCCGCCCTGCCCCATTTGCCATCCCTAACCGAACATGGAAAATATTTGCTGGAAAATGTTGTAGATAGGAAGGTAGGGAGGTCAAGAATTAGGGTAGAAGAGTACTAGATAGTCAAGTGTTGTCGTTATTTTCCTTTCAATCATGCGTTGATTACACTTCTTTTGAGCCGACGGTCTATCGAAAATAGCCTCTCTACCCCATAAAGATAGGGATAAGGTATGCGTGCATCCTACCCTCTCAGACCCCACTTGTGGGATTACGGATGTTGTTGCATTTGCTGGAACATGTTTTCCTCCTTACCTAAAACACACCACTTAGTGCAGAAGTTGATTCAGCATATAAGTAGTGGGTCCTCAAGCTTGGACTGTATATGTGTATATAGAAAATTTATAGAGGACTGTTAAAATATGTATACAGAATAAGTGGCGCTCCGACTTTTAATCATGGATTAACCTAGGATTCTGTTGTTATTAGTCTATCTGTTAAGTAAATGAAATGCTAGTCTAGAGGGAAACCGTGAGATAATGGAACTTGCATTAGGCATTAGCCAATTATCTTGAGTTCAAGAAGTATTGGCATGGCTTGCTTAAAGACTGAGCTAAGGAATAACATGGACATGTGGAGATTGATAATGCTAGAACATTAGGAGAAATACCCCAGAAGTAAGTGCAAAAAGCTTATAGGAACGCATTGCTATAGCGACACTGGATATGTATTTCAACTTCGTAGCAATTGGACCAGTGACCTTGCAATCCTCATGCTACTGAGTTGTTGCAGTCATATTCTTGTGTAAACCTGTTAGAATATTTGCTATCAAATCAAGGTGATGGTCCTACTGAGTTTGACAAAACTTGACCCTTTAATATTGTCTAAGAAACTGTAAAGTTTTCATGGTTTTTCACCTTTATTTTATTTAGTATGACGATATATGAAACGAGCTTGAATGAAAGTGGGGATTCGTACGGTTGACCCCAACTTGTTTTGGACAGAGGTGTAGTAGTAGTTGTTGCTAGATTACAATGTCATTATGCGGTTAAATGGAACACACGGTGAAAACTGTATGTTAATATTCTTCATCAGGAAAAATTGTATGTCATTATTTTCTCTTACAGTAATATTTCTTTACATTTACTTAAGCTTTCTTATCAGTAACAGGAAAAAGAAAAGAGCTCAGCGTGCAACAGGAGGGGATAAGAGTGGTAGAGGACTCAGACAGTTTAGCATGAAAGGTTTTTTCTTTTATTCAGTTTTCATCTTCTTTTGGGTGTTACTTTGGAGAATCTTCTAAACTTTTGTAGCTATTGGGTTGCTTTTATTTCACTTATCATTTATTTCTCGTGTGTTGCAAACTTGCAAGCATCTCTTATTTATTTGAGCTATGGTGTCAGAGCTTCCTACTAATTACTAGGCTATTGTTTTCTATCTATAGTTTGTGAGAAAGTGGAAAGCAAAGGAAGAACTACGTATAATGAGGTAAATTGGCTTGAGAAAATTCATAATGTTATCAACATTAGGTGATTTTAAATTTTCTGGTATTTCCTTTTATCTCAGACCTTTGTTTCTAAAATGGATGCTATGATTCAGCGAACTCAATTTAATAGTTATGCCTTTTTACTTGTCCTTATTCTATTACTTAGTTGTGTCATGCTAGTATCTAATATCGCACTATCAACATATGAAAATCGAACTTTGTGTTGATTCCATTTTTCACGTCTTATACAAACACACAAGTGTACATATTTTGACCCTTGGGAAGAACTTTTCGTATCAAAAGCTCCTATCCCTTAGGACTTCTTAATCGATAAAAATTATACAACAACAATATACCCAGTGTAATCCCACAATGTTGGGTCCTTACTCCTACCTTAGAGGTAGAGAGGCGGTTTCGATAAAGCCTCGACTCAAGGAAAAATAATCTAAAGCAGTTCGGAAAAAGAAATAACGGAATTGAAGAAGCCAAAGCAAAATATTATAGGAAGCATGACAAAACATTCTTTACGGCCACTACAACAAAATAATGCAATAATCAAAGTACAAGAAACAAAAGTAGAAACTAAGATCGAAAGGCAAGAAATTACAGGAGTAATACTATGAATTACTAGTATAATAGGATAAGCGAGACCTCGCTCTACTGCTTACTAACCTTTAACCCTAATTCGTGTCCTCCACAACTTCTTATCTAAAGTCATTCCGTCGGTAAGCTGAAACTGCGCCTTGTCCTGTCTAATCACCTCACCCGAATACTTCTTCAGGCTACTTTTACCTCTCCTGAAACCACCGTAGCTAACCTCTTACACCTCCACAGTGGGAAAAATTATAAAGAGCAGCTCGGTGCACTAAGCTCCTGCTATGCGCAGTTGTCCGGAAGAAATTTGGATAAGGCTGGCGATGGGCGGGGCAGGCCAGGGTCGGGTTTGGCGGGGTCGGGCGGGTCGGGGCGGAGAAAGGGGTGGGAGTCGGTGAGGCGAACTGGAGGGTCGGGTCGGGCGGGACCATACCGTATCGTCCGATCCGATCCCCGTTGGGTAGAAGTCGGGGCCTGACGGGGCCGGGTCGGTCGGGACGGGTTGGCGGGTTGGCGGGTTTTTTTTTTTTTTTAATTTTTTCACTAAATTAAAAATAATAAATTACTAAGTACTAACAAAGTAACATTAACATATACTTGTCATATAGTCATAATGTCATATACATATACTATAATATTATAGACTTATAGTATTATAATTTATAATTATAGTATTATAGTATTATAGTATTATACTCATATATATAATATATTTATAAAGTATAAACTATAAACTATAAAGTATAAAGTATAAAGTTATAAACTAAATAATTAAACAAAGACAAGAATATTGTAAAAACATCCCAATTTGTTTTTGTGCCTTTTATATTATTAATTTCATTCAAATATCAAATATACAAGATTCAAAATTACATTGTAGTGTACTGTTGTTGAAAAAAATTGCAAAAGAGTGAAAGACATAGAAAAATTTAAAAATTGTAATGAAATAAATTACCAATTTGAAAATATTTTTTCTAATTTCTTTATAATTTCTTGTGGTTCTTCGGTTGGAATTGGTATATCTTGATCAAATTGTTCCACGTCGCTACTCATGCCTTGAGATAAAATGTCGTTGTAGTTGTCGCCATCTTCGTTAATCTCTGGTTGTGCACCTCGCCGCTCATTTCGTATCGATCTCTGAATAGTACCGCCATCTCCAAGCCGTCTCCGCTAATGAGTGTCTGTGCTCTCTATTTGAAATCTGCAGAAAAAGCGCTTTCGAAGCGATGGCGCCAGATGTTCAAAATATCTCGCCATCATTGAAAGTGTCGGAAATGTCATTCTCGCTCCAATATTTCAAAGAAGTCTTTCCTTCTTCATTGATAATCGCTTGGTAAGGTAAATTACCTGCAAAACAAAAACATCGAACTTACTAATTTGGTTAGCACTGCTACCACCGCACATTTTATTTACGAGGCTTTCAATAGAATTAATATTAGGCCTAGCCACGAACCGCTTGTCTTTTTAGGTTGTGTTGAAGAAGAAGATGATACAAAAGTCGGTTGGTTACTAGCACTTTCTTCGTAATGTCGATATACTTTTTGCATTCATCTTCTACGCTATTCAACACTTCTTCTAGCGTTAGTTCATAGGTGGTTCAACATTTAAATTTTTGGGAGTTGGAGGTGGTAGTACGTCCATACTGATTATATATATTTTCAATAAGACTTTTACAACCCTCTACTTTAATAGTCGGGTTTAATACAAGACCAATAATATAAATAGGGAATAGGAATAAAATATTTTTTAATTTCATAAACATTTTTTTAATAGGCTGCAGATAAGCGAGTTTTTCCATATATTCTTTAAGAAGTAAAAATATTATAGCTATATAAAACAACATAGTTGAAATAGTAGGATAATATAAAGTAGAAAATTCTTTTGTTGCTCGTTGAAAATTTTCTAAAAATACAATAAGTTCTCTAATTTTCTCCCAATCGGTATCACAATCATATCATTTGGATTTTGATTATGGGCGTTAAAAATAAAGTAATAGGTTTTCTATAGTCATAAGCAACAACTAGTTGGTCATATAAAGAATTCCACCTAGTTGGTACTTCTGAATTTTTACGTAAGATAGTCCACAATCGTGACAAGTTTTTATATTCTTTTCTTTGTTGAATTCTATTATTTTTAAAAATAAAGTGTATAGCAAATTGTATTTTTCAAGAATATCTTGAAAAAGTGAAAGACCATCCTTTACAACTAAGTTATAAATATGGCACGCATACATTTGATATGAAAATGTTTTGGAAAAGACGAGTTAAAACATTTCTTAAAATACTAATAGCGTAATTGTTAGAAGATCGTTATCTAATGTAATACTCATAACTTTATCGGTTATTCCGTAATAATCGATTGAATAAATATTTTAGAAATAAACTCACTAGTATGCCTACTATCTATATATCTATATGCTAAAATACGTTTTGCATAGACCATTTATAATCTATCAATGACAGTTCTGTTAAATAATCATGGCGTTAGTACTACGACTATATCGAAGTTAAAGCAACTTTGCAATTTAAATGATATAATGCATAACGTAAATCTTTGATATTCGTATGCAAATTTAAATACATCTCTTTTAATGATTGATCTAGGAAAACCTTTATAAGCGAGGATTATACATATCTCTAATATAATGAATAAAACCAGAGATTCAGAAATGAAAAGGCAAACCTCCACGTGACTAATTTTGCTAGTGCTTCCTATCTTTATGTTTATCATATTTAGGGCTCTGACTCCACGTCATAGGGTTAATTTGACCTGCACTTTCTCCAGACGAGAGTATGTGAACCTTGTCCCGATTGAGAGGACGTTTGCTCACGCTTTTTCAATCATGTATTGGGCATGCAAGGCTTTGTGTTTTTGCAGGTGTCTTCCTAAACCCCAGTCCGCATGACCTTGTCGATTTTAAAAGAATAAACATTTTTACAAGTTTTACATACAATTACTTGATTAGCTACGTCACTGTCAAAATATTTCCATACAACCGATTTTAATGGTCGTTTCTTGGGACCTGCGTCTCATAGTAGGGGGGATAGGAGGCATTTCACTAGTGGGTGTATCATCATCTTCATTAATAGGTGTATCATCAACTAGAGTGTCATCTAAATTAAAATCTTCTTCAATTTCAGGATAATCATTTGTGTCAAGATCATATGGTATTTCAGGAAACATTTGAGGATCTATAAAATCATCTTGTCTAGGAATAATGGAACAAGAATACTAGAAGAAGTACCACTTGCCCTTGTTACCACCCTACTAGAAGAAGCGACCACTTACCCTTACCCAACATGCCTCTTAGTCCTTTCATTTTAATTATGCTAATAAATAGTTAAAGATAATGAAATTAAATGTGCTAAATGAAATAAAGACAAAATAATAATTTAATGAGAGAACGAATGTACCAAACGCCGACGTAGAGTCGACGTGTAATCGAGAGGTTGAAAATTGAAACTTTGCTCGATAGATAATCCTCAAGCTAGTTGCCAACTTCACTCCCAATTCTCAAATTAATAAATAGATTGAATATGTAGACAATGTTGTATAGAGAATTAGAGATTGATTGAGAGATTAGAGAGTAGAAAGATTTGTGAAAATAATAAGAAGAGGAATGAGGTATTTATAGGGGTTAAAAATAAATATAAAGGGGGTAGGGGGAGGGGGGAGGCCTAAAATGGCCGTTGTCCAACGGCCAAAATGTAAAATGGCCGTTGGACAACGGCTATTTTGTGCAAAGGGTCGAGCTGGGGCGGGATTTGGGGCGGGTCGGGCGGGTCGGGGCACAGCGGGGCCGGCGGGACCATACCCTGTCCCGCCCCGGTTCGAGCCCCGGTCCCGCTTTTTTTTTTTTTTTTTTTTTAATACCGGTGTCGTGTCGGGGTCGGGGTCGGGGTCGGGTCGGGACCGGGACGGGGTCGGGTCGGCCCGGCCCGGCCCACTGGCCAGCCCTAGGGCTGGACCACAAGAGTCTGTTGCATTTATGAGGACTCTGGAAAAAAATTATATGTCAAGTTTTTCCCCTTCTGTAGATATATGTAGGGTATTTGGGACGTTTCATGGTTCTGTGTTTCTTTTAACCGTTAAAACACTGCGACATTTTCCCTTATTTGCTTTTTGACACTTCACTTTTCTTTCTGTAAGGCATTTCATTCGGCTACAACTATAGATAAGAGACGTTATATTTGTAGTTCTTGCTTATATGTACAAAAGAATTGATGGTAAGTTTTACTACACTTTCAAAAAGGGAGTATATTTTTTTTTTATTCTTATGAGAGAACTTTGGATTTTCTCTATGTTGCTCGGACTCGGGTGCGGCTACTCGATAAGGGTGTGGATCTAGATGTCGGATTTTTCATCACATAAGTTTTAGGATTTGGGGTACGAATCTTAGTGCGGATACAAGGGCATGACAGATAAATGTATATAATCACGAGATATATAAGTATATATTTCCATTCTATTGAACTAAAATTAATAAAATTTACTTCTTTGTAAGCACCTAATATTTTATTCATCAAATATATCTCATACTTTATATAACTATATACATATAGTTATATATATGTATATGACATAAACCAAAAAATCGATCCAAATATAAAATCAATCTATACTTCTTGGTCATTGCTGTAGTCAATGCACCTAAGGTGAGTTTACCAATTCTGGTGTGGATCCCACACCCTCACCCAAATCATGTCGGGTTGATATAAGCTGGTTTGCAAGAGTTTTGAATGTCTTAACCAGACGAAACTTCTAGCGAACACAATTTCTTTTGAACCCCCTATTTTATTTACATGTGGTCTCAAGCGCGTGACAAGGACTTTGAAGGGTCCGAGCGTCATAAGGTTTCCTACTTAATGCTTTTAACCATCCTCCAATTTCCTGGCCCTCTCTATGTTGAAGATGGGTTTTGGAGATAAGTGGAGGAAATGGATCAAGTGTTGCGTTTCTACTGCCAGTTTTGGTAAATGGAAGTCATTGTGGGTTCTTTGGGAGTTCGAGAGGTTTGAGACAAGGGGATCCTTTATCTCCCATGTTATTCATTTTGGTAATGGAAGTTTTGAGCTAAATGATGGATAAGGCAGTCTGCGAAAATCTTCTGAAAGGCTTTGATGCTTCATTTAGAGGGCAGAGCAACATGACAGTCACACATCTGTTGTTCACAGATGATACTTTGGTCTTCTGTGATGCAGATGTGTCCCAGGTAGATCATTTGAGACAGATCCTTATTTGGTTTCAGGTGGTGTCAGATTTAAAGATCAATCTCAGTAAATGTGAGATAACACCAATGGAAGTTGTAGGTAATTTTGAGGAGATTGCGCAGGTGTTGAATTGCAAGGTGGGTAAACTACCAACTACATATCTGGGACTACCTCTGGGAGCTGATAGCAAAGATCTTGCAGTGTGGAATCCGGTAGTTGAGAGAGTTGAGAAGCGGCTACCGGGTTAGCAAAAGAGGTATTTGTCGAAAGGGGGAAATAAAGTTTTGATCAGAAGCACTCTATCTAGCATTCCTACATATTTCATGTCACTTCTGCAGGCCCCTGACAAAGTGACTGAAACATTGGAAAGACTTTAACGTAATTTCCTATGGAATTCAGCGGAAGGCAATAAGAAGTTCCATCTCCAAAGGAATGGAGAGGTCTTGGAGTGAAAGATCTCAATGTGTTTAATATAGCTCTGTAAGGGAAGTGGATTTGGAAATTTGGGATGGAGGAGAACGTTTTTTGAATGGGGGTGGTAGCGGTAAAATATGTTATAATGGAGGGTGGATGGAGGACTACAAATATTGTGACTCCGTTTGGGTGTGGTCTGTGGAGGAGTATTATGAAGGGGTGAGAAGATTTTTGTGGACATATCCTTTTTAAGGTTGGAGATGGAAGTTAGACTAGTTTTTGGGCACATAAGTGGTGCAGGGAGATCGAGTTGAAGGAAGCCTTTCCTAATTTATATCGCATTTTCTGCCAGAGAGATGACAGTCCAACAAATTTGTAGGTCTCATGATGGTGTTATTTATTGGGATCTAAGATTTAGAAGGAACCTTCAGGATTCAGAAATGGAAGAATTTCACAATTTGATAGAGCTGTTGTATGGGCTAGACACACCAAACAACTTAATGGATGTTCGGAGGGGGAGGGAGAGTGGCGACGACTTATTCACTGTTAGCTCTTTTTATAAGAGGTTGGTAGTGAGGGAGGAAGGTACTTTCCCCCGTGACTCCATTTGGATCCCTAGAGCACCGAGGAAGATCTGTTTTTCGGTATGGTTGGCGGCAAGACATGTGATCTTACGACGGAGAATCTGAGAAAGAAGAGGATTACCTATGTCAGTTGGTATTTCATGTGTAAAAGGGCGGGCGAAAGTGTAGATCACCTTCTTTTGCATTGTAAGGTGGCTAGCCGGTTATCGAGGGTGATCCTCAATTTGTTTAGGATGCAATGGCTTATGTCGGGTACAACGAAGGAGGCCTTGCAAAGTTGGACTCATAGAAGAGGGAAGAAAAGCCTGAGAGCATGGTGTGTTGCCCCTTAGCAATCATGTGGGTCATTTGGAAAGCGAGGAATAGGAGGGCATTTGAAGGAGTGGAACTTGATTTTGTAAAGATGCAAAGTAGTGTTGTATCTTTAGTTTCTTTTTGGTGTACTTACGAGGGCCCAATTTGTATAGAGGATTGAACCTTTTTTGTTGAGAACCATATTTTGGTGTAGGTTGTCTTCTTTTAGTATATGGCTTGTATACGAGGTTTCCCCATTTGTTAATAAAATTATTTACCTTATCAAAAAAAAATTGCCTCATTAATGGCATAGAATTTATGGTATTTCTTCTGTTGAACTAGTGATGAGGTTGTTTTCTGTCTTCAGGATATATAGTATTAATCATGTCCATGGCATGATCATTAAGACGTGGATTATCTGTTTTGTGCATTGAATTGATAGATTTATGATCAAAGTTGTAGTTATTATTCAAGAAATTGCTGCATAGATTTACCTGTTAAAAAGAGAAATTGATGCATAGATTTTCTGTAACTTAAACTCAGAAGAAAAAAAATCTTAAGGACATCCTTATACACAAAAAGCTGAAATACTTTTTGTAGTTTACCGTGGCTGATTTATGCTTGCTGCATTCTCCTGTGTTGAACGATTTGTTTTTTAAGGGATTTCTAAACTCAGAAGTTAATGTTATGGTCAGGTTGCAGATGAACTTGTAGCTGAGTTTTCTGATGGTACCAATAGTCTTGCTTGTCCAGATCAGGTTTTTTCTCCATCCTCGTGGTTCATAAATTTTGAACTTCCTTGTTTTCAAGAATAAAAATCAGTTTGAATCTTTTATGTATGACAGAAACAATATGATGAGAAGAACATCAGACGACGAGTCTATGATGCTCTGAACGTACTTATGGCTATGGATATCATTTCTAAAGATAAAAAGGAAATACAGTGGAAGGGTTTACCACGAACTGATGCAAATGATATTGAGGAGCTAAAGGTTTGATTTTAAATTTATTCAATATTTTTATTGAATTGGACGAGCCATCAATTTTGGCACTCATATGCTGATCTATGTTTAATTTAAGCTCATGTTTATTTTAACTGCAGACAGAGCGCCTTAGCTTGAGAAATAGGAATGAAAAGAAAGCAGCCTATTTAGAAGAACTTGAAGAACAAGTATGAATTCTCTCTAAACACTATCTTTAGTTCAATGTTGATAATAAGTTTGATAGTCTTTTGTAATCCTTATTCTTTTTTTTTTTTTGAGTAAAGTGTGTTTCCTTTTTTAAAGTACGTAGGGCTTCAAAACCTCATAAAACGCAATGAGCAGTTATATGGCTCAGGCAATGCTCCTAGTGGTGGTGTGGCTTTACCGTTTATTTTAGTGCAGGTAAATGCTTAACTATCATCTATTCTTGTTATTGGTATTGTTTAGCAAATAAGTAAATATTTCATACAAAAAACCCAAGGGTGTCACCTAGTGGTCAATAAAATAGGGTTGAGAACTGGTCTCAGGTTCAGATCCTAGCGGAGTGAAAATTTAAAGTGATTTCTTCTCATCTGTCCAAGTCTTGGTGAAGTCAATAAAGTAGGGTTGAGAACGGGTCTCAGGTTCAGATCCTAGCGGAGCAAAAACTTAAGGTGATTTCTTCTCATCTGTCCAAGTCTTGGTGAATAGAGTTATCCGGTAGGCCGGTACCTGTGCTAGTGGGAGGTAGCAGGGACCCTATGCCTCAAACACCACTTTTATCAGAAAAAGTATTAAACATCTGATACAAGTCATTACATTCTTTAATAAGTCATATCATGATTATTATTTTTTAGGATTAGTTTAAGGCTTTAAGTGAGGCAAGTAAACTCGTGGCAACTAAGCTTTCCTCAACTTGTCTTAGCTGTACTTGAGCTCAAGTAAATTTTGCCTAGCTCAAGATTTTTAATTATAGCTGATTGCTTTTCACCTTCATTTGATTAAAACCCTTCTTTCTAATAAAAATCAGAAGGACAACTTTCTTATAAGAACGAGAAGACATGTATAGAATACCTCTGGTCTCTGAACGAGAAGAAGAGAAGAGAGGGTTTCCCTATTTGTAATTTCTTTTCACACGCTCATGCACGCTCACAGAAGAAAGACATGTAAAAATACTCTTTTTGAAATCAACTTCAGAATACCCCTGTTTTTCAACTTTGACCAAATATTGTCCAAACACCTACTTAATATTAGCTTATTTAATAAAAATAGTAAGTTATAACATGGGAAGTCTTCAATTTGTACCTGAATATTTGTTTTGTTTTGTTTTGCTAGTGTTGGATTTAGTAGTATCAGTAAAACCCGATATTCAAGAGTAACGCCAGTCTTAGATGAGTAGAGCTTCTGTGCATCTAAAAGATTAAAACACCGATCAAGACAATTTTGATTGAAGCTTGGAAAGAAGATGAGCTTCTGTATATATTCTTACATATTGAGTTTACAGTCACAAAATATTTCTTAAAGAAAAAACTTCTGTGATCAAGTTAGATTCATTATGTCCATATTTCTGTCCTATTAGTTTTTTTTCCTCCATATCTGCATGCCTCATTTTCACTTGGCGCTAGTAGTAATATTCTACAAAAGGAGACATCTGTCCACTATATTTAACATTTCCTCTTTGCATATTTTGGTTTAAGCCCCCTATTTTATTTCTATGCACAAAAGGAAATCATATGTTGGGAGTGTGGCAGTTTTGCTTTTTCGCCAATGTCCTCGTGCAGCATATTATAATATTATAATTTGCGTGCATCTGCAAATTTCAAGATAGAATTGAATAGAAAATAGAGATTGTAATGCTGTTGTTGTAGCAATTTGTTGTTATCCTGACTCTTATGTTTCTTGTGGTGCTTTAGACTCGTCCTCATGCTACAGTCGAAGTGGAAATATCAGAAGATATGCAGCTGGTGCATTTTGACTTCAACAGGTTAGTGGCCCTTGGAACGTCTATATCTTTTGGGTTTAATGAAAGTGTGGATGACTCAGGTGAGTCCTATGAACAAGTTATATGTACTTTTGAGAGAAAATGGGGAAAATGGTCTCTTATGTTTGCCGGTAGGTTCAAAATTGTCCTCAAGTATGCACTTAACAATTTTAGTACTTTAAGTTTGCCAAAATCAACATTTTTAGGAGTCGTTTGGTTGAGAACAAGTTATCCCAGGATTAATTATTCCACCCTCTCACAGGGATAAAAATAACACTACAATTTCAGGTAACTAATCCTGAGATTAGTATACCGCGGTTTTATCCCAACCAAAGGTGGAATAAACTCATCTCAAATTTAATCCCATTATCCCTTATGTTTATCGGAAACAAACTCTCTACCTCTCATGGTAGAGTTAAGGTTTGCGTACATTTTACCTTCCCCAAACCCACTTGTGGTATTACACTGGGTACGTTGTTGTTATTGTTGATTTATTAATCCTTATTCCTCTTACCAAAGGAGCCCCTAGTCTCTGTCAAATAGTTACCGAACTCTGTCGGTTAGACTTGACCAAAACATTGGGAAAGAAAAGTCCCATCAAATGCTAAAATATGCAACAAAAAAAGCTACAATAGACACTAAAAAGATACAAAAAGAAAGCAGAAATTACACCTAAAAAGTTGCACCGGACTCTCGAAATAAATTAAAAATAGAAGAAAAATGCTACTGGTTAAATTAAACAATAAGAGTTTGGTAAATATTTAGCGGAGAATAAAAGTGCTCACTTTTGCAAACTTAAAGGACCAAAACTGCTAAGTTGATACTTGAGGGACTAGTTTGAAACTACTACCAACGATAGGGGACCATTTTTGTCATTTTCTCTACTTTTGACACTAAACTTGATGTTTCATTAATAAATTGACCTATCAAGAACAAATTTACTCGGTAAGTTCAGGATAACTTGAGCTTCTACCGGTTTCTTGCAATGTCAAAATCATGTTTTTGACGTGGGAGATTACAAAACCATTGACATTCATTAACTCGTTAAGTGTTGTTTGCCAATTCCAGCACTCCGTTTGAGCTGCATGACGATAATTATGTCCTCAAAGCAATGAAATTTTGCGGAAGTAGACCAAAAGATGTTGCTGTCGTGCAGAATGTATCTGCTGATAGAGGTGAAGGTTCGAGTTCCAGTACGGCCAACATGTTTCAGCATCAACTCCCTCATCCAGCTGTACCAAACACGACTGGTAGGCTTCCAACTTCACCTCCTCTGCCCGGAATACTAAAGGCCCGCGTCAAGCACGAGCATTAGTCTGCTGGCTTCATTCTTGATCAATTACTATACTCATTTAACTCAAGAGTACCTTTGTATATTATGTAAAGTACTTTTACTGGAAGCAGCCTTGATTTTAGATCCTTTTGTCTAATTTGGAGGGAGGACAAGTATTTGATTTTTTGCTTTGAGAACATTTGGTGGATCTTCAGCTAAGTTTACTTCCTAGGTGTATATTAAGGCTCATTCTTATTAAAAAGAACTTATAGGAGTAGAACTTTTTCAAGTAGAACTTTTATAAAAAAGTAGTTAGGTGTTTGGTTGTCAATAAAAAAAGTATTTTTATATAAAAAACAAAAAAGGAGTAAAGCCAAAAGAAGTTCTAATCCAAAAGGCTCAAATTTTGGGATTATGGATTAAGTGCTTATGAGTACCATGAGCTCTACTCATTCTACTTGGCGTCAGGAGGTTGATAATTCTACTTGGCGTCGTCTAGACGCTGGCGTCAAAAACAGTGGATATATGGTAGTATCTCTCAGGATCTGCTCCTTACTATCATGAAATCTGACTCCACAACCCTTGACTTGTGGAATCGTTTGGAGGAAATTTTTCAGGACAACAAGCACACTCGTGTCGTGTATTTGGAAGAACAATTCAACAAAACACGTCTTGAAAACTTCTCTAATGTTTTCGAGCATCGCAGCGGCTTAAACTTCTAGCGGATCAACTCTTCAACGCGTCGACGCTCATATCGACGCTAAAATGGTGCTCCAAATGACTGCAGGCCTTACTAAGGGCGAATATGATACTTTGGCCACCATGATCCAATAGGCAGATCCACTACCAAGTTTTAACAAAGCTCGCTCACATTTGTTGCTTGAAGAAACTCGTCGTGCTAAGCAGGATGAGCACGCCCAGCAGGTGTTAACTGTCGACTCGCAACCCCAAGATCAGACGCCACCGGAAAACTCCCAGCGGCTGGCGCGGCGCGAGGTGAAAAAGGCCGCGCGGTAGAGAGGCCGTGGTCGTGGGTGCGATCGCGGCCAGCGTAACCAAGAAGCAGAATAACGAGTGGATCGCAGAACATTGGGTCGCGGCTCGCCAGCTTCATCTACGCTGCCGCAGCTCCGTCAAAGACCGCGCGCCTACCCAGAGCCGCGGTGCAAGGTCCATTCCAGCATCGAAATTTCTACAATCCGTATTCTTAACCCGTTTGTTGGGCACCGCCCACCGCAGCAGCCCACTTCACGCAGGTCGTCCTCAACCCTTCTCCTAATCACACCCACCGAAGTTGGGTCGCGTTGACCTCTCTATGCAACATCCTCGACAATACTGCATACGGACTCAGGCGCCACATCTCACGTCACCCAATCTGCAGGTACTATTCCTAAACTGTTTAGTTTAAAGCATCCTCAATATGTTACAGTTGGTAGTGGACAACGCATTCCAGTAAAAAGGTTATGGTACCTCATACACACAACCTCCTCATCCACCATTCTCCCTCAAAAACACCCTATATGCCCCCCACATGATTAAGAACCTCATATCTGTCCGCCAATTTACTCGTAATAATTCTGTCTCTGTGGACTTTGACCCTTTTGGTTTTATTGTGAAGGATCTTCATACGGGGACACCTCTTACGAGATGCAATAGCACGGGGAATCTTTATCCATTCACCTCCATCTCCGCTGCCAGATATTGCTCTCCCATCACTCTAGCGGATATTTCTTCTTCAACATGACACAATAGGTTGGTCATCCAGGAGTCCCAGTCTTTAATTTTCTTTGAGGCAACAATTTCATTACTTGTAATGGAAAGCTTGCCCAATATTGTGTTTCTTGTTCTTTAAGCAAACATATTCGTCTTCCGTTTAAATCATCTACTAGTGTTACCTTTGCTCCCTTTGATATTATACATGCCGATTTATGGACGTCTCCTATCTCTAGTTCTCTCGGTCATAAATACTATCTTGTGTTGCTTGATGATTTTTCACACTATGTTTGGTTATACCCTCTTAAATTTAAAACGTAAGTGTTTGCCAAATTTCTTGAGTTTCGCAAGTTCATTCAAACACAATTTGAAAAAGACATAAAATTATTTTAGTGCGATAATGGTCGTGAATTCAATAACTCTATGTTTCACCGTTTTTGTACCAATAATGGCATGGTTTTTCGTTTCTCTTGCCCTCACACCTCACTACAAAACGATAAAGCTGAAAGAATCATACGCACCATTAACAACATGATTCGCACCCTATTGATTCATGTCTCCCTCCCTCCATCTTTCTGGGTCTATGCTGCTAAAATGTCAGAATAAGTTCTAAATATTCTCCCTACTAGCACTCTTCACAATATGACCCCTACCGAAATCCTCTACCATAGAGTCTCCTCCTATGATCATCTACGGATTTTTGATTGTCTGTGCTATCCCAACCTTAGCTCTACCTCCCCTCACAAGCTCGCTCCTAGATTCACTTCACGTGTCTTCCTAGGATTCCCGTCGAACCATAGGGGCTATATATGTTATGACTTGTCGACCCGTCAAATCCATATCTCTCGTCACGTCACATTCGACGAGACCACATTCCCGTTTTCGAATCTTTAAAAATTTCCAAAAACCGGATTACTCATTCCTTGACGAGTCTGCCATCTCTCCCATCCTCCTTGAACAACTGGCTTCTTCTGTCCCGTCCTCAGCGCCGCGGAGCCAAAATTCCTGCGAGTCGGCACCGCGACCCTGCACAGAGGCGCCGCGACGCCTTCGACGGCTCTCCCCACCCTCTCCTTGTCCGACTGTACCCCCGTCTCAAACCCCACTCAGCCACCCACTGTCCCTACTCATCCAATGGAAACTCGTTCAAAGCATGGAATCTTCAAACCCAAAGTCCATTTCAACTTGTCTGCCCAAACCATCTCTCCACTTCCAAAGAACCCAAATTGGCCAAACAAGACCCTAATTGGAATGCAGCTATGTATGAGGAATTCAATGCTTTGACTAAACAACACACGTGAGATCTAGTACATAGACATGAGGGGGTGAATGTAATTCGTTGTATGTGGCTTTTTCGTCACAAGTTCAGAGACAATGAGGATCTTGAGAGGTATAAGACCCGTCTTGTGGCTAATGGCACAAATCAGCAGGAGGGCATTGATTGTGGAGAGACCTTCAGCCCGGTTGTCAAACCGGCTACCATTCACACAGTTTTGAGCATTGCCATGGGCAAACACTTGCCGATCCATCAACTTGATGTGAATAATGCATTCTTACATGGGGACATGAGAGAAACAATATACATGCATCAGTCGCCTGGGTTCCCCCATCCAGTAGTTCATCACTATGTGTGCCGTCTCCGTAAGTCACTATATGGCATGAAACAGGCCCCTCGTGCGTGGTATGATCACTTTGTCAGGTATTTCTTGCAGATTGGGTTTGTATGCAGCAAGAGTGATACATCACTCTTCATTTTTCATCGAGGTAGTAGCACTGCTTACTTATTACTATACGTGGATGATATTGTTCTGACTGCCTCCTCAGATAGATTAAAAAATGAGATTATTGCCTTGCTTAAGTCCGAAATTGCAATTACTGATTTGGGAAAGCTGGGTTATTTCTTGGCGATATCAGTGAGCAGGTCTGTCAATCACATGTTCTTGTGTCCGCGTAAGTATGCAGAGGAGATAGTGTACAGGGCTAAGATGACGAATTGTAAAGTTATGTCTACTCCAGTCGATTCGAAATCTAAGCTCAGTGCTATGGATGGTGCTCCAGTCTCCGATCCTACTCTGTATAGGAGCCTTGCAGGTGCACTTCAGTATCTCACATTTACCAGGCCATACATTGCTTATGATGTTCAGCATGTATGCTTATTTATGCATGCCCCCATGGAGTCTCATTTCACTGCTCTTAAGCGTATCATTCGATACATTAAGGGCACTCTTGATTATGGTTTGCACCTATACCCCTATGCGTCAAACATGTTGCTCTCATATACGGATGCATATTGGGCAGGGTGTCCGGACACGCAACGCTCCACCTCAGGCTTTTGTGTTTTCTTAGGAGATAATCTGATTTCTTGGTCTGCCAAGCGACAGGCTACCCTATCTAGATCCAGTACAGAGGCGTTGCAAATGTAGTAGCTGAGATTTGTTGGCTCAGAAACTTACTGTTAGAACTTCAGTGTCCTTTGCGTCAGACATCTATTTTGTACTGTGATAACATCTCTGCCATCTATTTGTCTCATAATCCGGCTCAGCATCAGCAAACCAAGAACATTGAGATAGACCTACACTTTGTTCGTAAGAAAGTTGTTTAGGCCATGTCAGAGTGTTACATGTTCCATCATTCTATCAGTATGCAGACATATTTACCAAAGGACTTTCCAGACATTTGTTTCTTGACTTTAGATCCAGTCTCAGCGTCCGACCTCTTCCCGCTCCGACTGAGGGGGTGTGTAAACGTGTAAATATAGGAAACAATATATTCCCTACCCATAATTAGAATATTTCAATATATTGTGTAAATATAATTATGATAAGACTAAGATTCCTCTTTTGTATAGGCTTAGGATTCCTATTGTATAAGGGATGAACATTGTACTCTATATATACCTTGATATTAATGAAAGACTCCCCGAGGGAGATATCATCTTACACAAAGGCTTGTTCAAACACAACTTTAATTTTCAAACACTTTTTTTCAACTTAACTTCGAATACTATTTCCCCCCTTCAAAATACCATCAAATTCATGTCCAAACGTCTAAAGTAAGCTGCTATGGATTTCCTAAGCATTGTTGAACAAAATTATATGGTCTTTGTGCGAGGTAGCAGATGGAATAGTCGACGTGCGATGCGTGAGCATGTTATTGGGTTTGAGCTAAGTTATTGGGCTCGGATGAACTTGTAACTTATACATTACATCTAAAAATGATTGTAACATTATTTTATATTTCTGTAAGACGTTTATGAATTATTATTTTTTTATTAGGAAACCCGCAGTCGTTATCCGTAGGTGCGCTCTGGGTAAACCCCGAACTGACGTATAGCCTGCAAACACGTCAGCCAAATTAACCACACTTGGCAAGCCAGGTGTGACAGGCTCCCCCCAAGAGGCGAAGACAGGCCAGACGTTACCCTGGGGTTTCGAACTTGAGATCAAGCTCTTCCACACCAGCCAATGAGGATACCCTCAGCATTTTTAGACCAACTGGTCTAGGGCTTCGGATAAGACGTTTATGATTTGACTTGGTTACTATGTGATTTTCTAGTCACATAATGACTTTTTTTTAAATAACACGAATATTAAATAAAGTTTCCACATATACTAGTCCTTCTCCATGCGTGTTGTGATTGATCCGGAAAAAGAAATGAATGAATGTGAAAGAAAAAATAAAATACTAGTTTGAATTCATGTTATATCATAGTTTGCGTGTTACTATACTAGGATTAATGTTATCCACAAAAACGACAAAATTAACATTATACTCAAGGAATTACTTTTCATTTTTTAATAAACCACCACCTTTAGATTGTGAGCCTAATCTGTGAGGGATTTGGCTTGACCCCTACCATGTTATATTATAAGAACTTACAATGACTAGAGAGGGACATGTAACCTTACCTCTAGTCTAAAAAAAGGTTGATAAAACAACCTAACGGAGGATTTAGCCTACATTAACAGTATCCTCCCAACGACAACAACAATAATATACCCAGTAAAATTTTATAATGTAGAATTCGGAAAGGATAGAGTGTACGAAAATATCCTCCTAATATACAAAAATATATTAGCTTACAAAAAAATTACACTTTTCAAATCTCCTCCTAAAAGTAGGAAGCTGCCATTTATCAAGTTGAATTAGACCCTTAGCTTCTCTAGGAACATCACTGTGTGAGAAAATTTGTGGGTAAAATGTATAGGAAACATAATGAAACAACAACAAGAAATCTAGAAATTAAACAAAGGACTTGCTGAGTCGATTGATATTCAATCTTTACTTAAGATAATATTGCCCCGTATATTTCTTTGACGGTTGAATAACAACTTATCTCTCAAGATAAAACAGCAATCAAACAAGTGAGTAAAGGAAATCTCAAGTGTTCGCTGAAAAGAAGGATCTATAAGTGTTTGGAACTTGCTAGAGAGGAAGACAATTTGCTGGAAATTGTTTGAGTGTTGAGTGCGTTCTTGCAAATGAGCCTAAGGCTTCATTTTATAGTGTTCAAAAGATGACCCCTCATCTAGCCAAGTAATATCTTTGATTACCCATGTAATGACCAATAATTGAGGGGTGTAATTCAGCTAAATAATGACTGAATTCATTTGGGAGTTATGGAGGTTAATGTCCCAAAACCAGCCCAAGAGTCATGTCTTTTCGTATACCAAACGAGCATTCTGGAAGCCTGGAGCCGCGACCCTCACTGGGAGGAGCCGCGACCCTTAACCTCCAGTAACTTCACTGGACTGAAAAATGAATTAGCGCCGCAGCCCTTGCTTGGAGGCGCCGCGACACTTCCATCCCCGTCGAAAGAGCCGCGGCTCTTTGGCTACGCGCAAACCTAAATATCCAAGAACTTTCGAGCTTAGAGCCGCGCCCGGGAGGAAGGCGCCATGGCGCCGCCAAAGACCACGGCCCGATTCATGACTCGTTTCATCTTTTAACACATTGTACACTTCTTTCTTCATTTACCAACATGAAACCACTGTCATTTGGCCAATAACCGTCTATTAAATTACGTCTCAAACATTCTGTATACGTATCAATAGCTCTTCCACTTAGGGAATTTACGATTTTTGGTACAACATGTGCACATGTGTGGAAACGATGTTTCCGACGTGCGGGCCCAATTGTTTAAGTCATAATTAATAGGATTAACTTTATTTCACGTCTAGTAAATTTCCAACAATCCCCTCTTGAAAGAGATTTTGGCGCACGCACATGGTGCCTTTCAGCAATTATCCGGCGGATTGATGTTGCATCTGGAGAGGTACTTTCGTAGTTGAATACCATCAGACTTATTTATTGCGCGGTGAACGCAATGTCTTGAACCGTCAGTGTTTAGTTTAAGCCAAGATAATGATATCAACACAACACCTTTCCATACTCTATCCTTCTTATTGTTTGTCCGTCGTGGGCCGTGGACACACTTGGATTCTTAAGCACTTTCATTTGAGGCGGCCTGTCCTCGTACTTAAATAGGTGGTCTCTTACAAGGCATCCTGCAATACCTCACTGTACCAGTGTTAGGTACCATTAAAAATTCTCCCAACCTAACATTAATTATTTGAGGATCATGAAAGTTTTGAAAACTTAACCTTTACCCACTATGCAGGTAGCACTTAATGTCTATCACGGGAATGACCTTGAATCATATTTCTAAGAAGAAATCATTATCCGAAGTGCTCTTGTTTCCACCGAAGCGCTCTACTGAACCTTTACAATTTAGTTTTCCTATTGAACCTTATTCCTGAGATCTCCAGTCTTTAAGGTTGGGTGTCCACTATATCGGTTCTTATTGATTGGGATTTAGGCCAATTCCCCTAGACAGACAGAACATCTGATCTCTGGGTATCCCCTTCATCAAGGGATCCGCGACATATTCCTTAGATTTTATGTAATCAATGGAAATGATACCTGTTGTGATCAACAGCCTAACAGACTTATGCCTCCGTCGAATATGATGAGACTTACCGTTATACATAGAACTTTGTGCCCTTCCTAGAGCTGACTGACTATCGCAGTGGATCATTACAAAAAGCACAGGTTTGTCCCAAAATGAGACATCATCTAAGAAATCACGAAGCCATTCAGCTTCTTCTCCTGCTTTATCTAAAGCGATAAACTCTGACTCCATCGTGGATCGGGCAATCAGGGTTTGTCTGGAGGATTTCCAAGACACAGCCCCACCACTAATTGTAAAAATATACCCACTGGTGGATTTGATATCATCTATATCAGATATTCAGTTAGCATCACTGTACCCCTCTATAACAGCTGGATAACTAGAATAATGCAACCCGTAGTTTTGCGTGTATTTCAGGTATCGCAATACCCGAGTAAATGCTACCCAGTGTCCATCACTTGGATTACGGGTGAACCTAGCCAACAAGTTGACTGTATAAGCGATATCAGGTCGAGTGCAGTTAGTGATATACATTAGACTGCCAATCACCTGTGCATACCGCTCCTAGCGTATGGGCGCACCATGATGTTTATCAAGTTTTCGACTTGTATCCAGTGGTGTCGTTAGCGGCGAACTGTCGTACATCCCGAATTTCTTCAGCACATCCTCGATGTAATGACTAATGAGATTGGGACAAGACCAGTCCGTCAGACGTCTTAGAGATCTTTCTCACTAAGATGACATTTGCGATACCCATATCTTTCATGTCAAAACATTGTTTCAACATGTTCTTAGTCTCTAGAATTACTCCAGGACTACTTCTAGTGATTAACTTGTCATCTACATATAGGCATATCATGACGAATGTTTCAGCATTCCTTTCATGTAAACACATTTATCACATTCGTTAATGGCAAATCCTTTTGATAATAAGATATTGTCAAACTTCTCATACCATTGTTTGGGGGCTTGTTTCAGCCCATACAAAGATTTAACTAGCCAACATACTTGTCTCTTGTCCTGGAACCACATACCCCTTGGGTTGGTCCGTATATATCTCTTATTCCAAATCACCATTAAGAAAGACTGTCTTGACATCCATTTGATGGATTTCAAGGTCCCGCAATGCGATGATAGCTATAAACATCTGTATGAATGTCAAGCTTTGTACTTGTCTATAGACCCATCGACATAGTCGGTTCTCAACTTCTACTTTGTGGCACTTAAATGCTTCAGAAGATTTATATTTACTTTAAGTAAGTAAGGGTGGCAAAATCTTATGCCATCATCTAAGAAAGTCACAAAGATCTTTTTTCCTCCCTCTAGTTTGATCGAACTTCAAATCACATATATCGGTATGTGTGAGTTCTAGAGGAGCAGTTTCCCTCCCGACGGATCTAAGGGGACTCTTGGAGAGTCTTTGCCTCTATGTCCACCTCAAACTTACATTGAGGGTTTATGTCGATAGAGGGCAATGATTCCAACTTTACCAATCTTAGTGTAGATTGATAGTTAACTTGTCCTAATCTATGATGCCATAAATTAGAAGACTCAACCAAGTAAAAGGAAGGCTCAGTTTTATTGATAGTTTAAGTAGAAGGCATTACATGACCAATATTTGCCTTAAGGAGGCCTTCACAGGAGAAACCCCTTTCTAAGTAGAAGGCATTACAGGTGTAGCATTAACATTAAGGAGGCCTTCACATGTGAAGCCCCTTCCTATAAATGTTCCGTTTTTAGTGATTACAAACTTATTAGTCTCTAGTACTAGCCTAAAACCAACATTCACTAATAAATATCCAGAAATTAGATTTTTTCAAATTTCTGGGGCATGCATCACTTTCTTGAGAATCAGCTCTTTCCCGGACGTCATCTTGAGGATTACCTTTCCTACCCCCAGCACCTCTAAAGAAGAGTTGTTGCCCATGAAAAACTTCGTATCTGTGACTGGTGTATACGTGGAGAAGACATCTTTATTGAAACATATGTGGCGAGTAGCACCCGTGTCCAACCACTATTAAGTAGGATTCTCAACAAGGTTGGCTTCCAGCACCACTGCTAAGAATTCTTCAATCATATCGTCTAAGAGCGTATCATCGATGATGTTTGTCTTATCCTTGCATTTCGCCTTCTCTTTATTCTCGCTTTTGAGCTTACGACATTCCTTGATCATGTAACCAACTTTACAGCAGTGATGGAAACTTTCCTTGAAATTTTCAGTTGTTTGGGCAGACTTACCACTCTTCTGGAACTTCCGTTTTTTACTTGGGTTCCCTTTGACTTCCGTCAGGTTCGCCTTTGCCTCAGCGGGTTGTTTTTCCTTTGGCATGACCTTCTTGTTGTCCTCTTGAATCTGGAGTTTAATGATCAGTTCATCTAAAGTCATCTCCTTCAATTTCAGTTTTAGAGCATTCATGAACTGAGTCCACGAATGAGGCAATTTCTCAATTAATGAGGCAATCAAAAATTGCTCGTTAGGCCGCAGCCCTTCCAAATCCATATGGTGAACAATCATTTAGAATTCCTGGACTTGGGATGACACACTTTTGTTGTCCACCATTTGATATTTTAGAAATCTCCCAACGATGAACTTTTTGGCACCCGCATCTTGGGTGTTGTACGTTTTTGGAGTTTGTCCCATATCTGCTTGACAGTTGCAACGGTATAGTATACTGTGTAGAATGGATCAGAAAAATTGTTTAGAATAAGGTTCCGGCACATGAAATCACTGTGTTTTCATGCTTCGCGAACCATCCTCATGTCGTCAGCGACATGGTTTTCTTGGCCCCCTCCCGTTAAATCATTTGGTTGAGGGTCCGTGTCTTCCCCAGCAAGTGGAGGGTCTTCAGTTAGGAAGCGTGACAGCCCCATAACCGTCAAGAAAAACAGCATCTTTTGCTGTCATCGTTTGAAATGAACACCCATGAATTTTTCAGGACGTTCATGGTAAAAACCAGGGATTGTGGGAGCAGAGGTGACCCCTTGAGCAGATCCAAAGGAGTTGGGAACACCTCTAGCAGTAGCATAGGTGTTTTGGACGCCTTGGACAGTAGCATAGACACCATAAGTGCCCGGAGCAGTAGTGAAGGCATTCGTCGTGCCATAAAATTGATTGACACCAGTGGTGCCAAAATCAGGAGCAACAGTTTGAAAGGAATTTCCATTGCCTTGTTGAGCAGTGTTGTTAAAGGCAATGTTAGTGCCTTGAGTAGCGGAGTTAAAGGCAGCGTTGGTGCCTTAAGCAACGACGGAGGTGAAGGCATTAAGATTGCCTTGATCAGTGGCAGTGGTGAAAGCAGTGTTGTCGCCTTGTGTGGCGGCAGTAAAGTCATCAATGTTGCCTTGAGCAGCGGCGACATTCATAGTGTTGATTTAATCTTTAGCAGACATGTTGTAGTTTCACACAGCGAACATTATCTTAAGACTGTGAGTAAAATGTATAGGAAACAGAATGAAACAACAACAAGAAATCTGGAAATTAAACAAAGGGACTTGTTGAGTCGATTGATATTCAATCTTTCCCTAAGATAATATTGCCCCTTATATTCCTCTGATGGTTGAATAACAACTTATCTCCCAAGATAAAACAGCAATCAAACAAGTGAGTAAAGGAAAACTCAAGTGTTCGCTGAGAAGAAGGATCTATGAGAGTTTGGAACATGCTAGAGAGGAAGACAATTTGCTGGAAATTGTTTGAGTGTTGAATGTGTTCTTGCAAATGAGTCTAAAGCTTCATTTTATAGTGTTCAAAAGATGACCCCTCGTCTAGCCAAGTAATGGCTTTGATTACCCATGTAATGACACATAATTGAGGGGTGTAATTCAGCCAAATAATGACTGAATTCATTTGGGAGTTATGGAGGATTAATGTCTCAAAACCAGCCTAAGAGTCATGTCTTTTCGTCTACCAAACGAGCATTCTAGAAGCCTGGAGTCGCGACCCTCACTGGGATGAGCCGCGGCCACTGGACCGAAAAATGAATTAGCGACGCGGCCCTTGCTTGGAGGCGCCGCGGCACTTCCATCCCCGTTGAAAGAGCCGCGGCTCTTTGGCTTGGCGCTGCGGCCCTAAATGTCCAGTAACTCTGAGCTAGAGCCGCGCCGATGAGAGAGGCGCCATGCGCCGCCAAAGACCACGGCCCGATTCATGACTCGTTTCATCTTTTAACACATTGTACACTTCTTTCTTCATTTACCAACATGAAACCACTGTCATTGGCCAATAACCGTCTATTAACTTACGTCTCAAACATTCTGTATACGTACCAATATCTTTTCCAGTTAGGGAATTTATGATTCTTGGTACAACATGTGCACGTGTGTGGAAACGATGTTTCCGACGTGCGGTCCCCAATTGTTTAAGTCATAATTAATAGGATTAACTTTATTTCACGTCTAGTAAATTTCCGACAAATTAAGGTCCTTCTTCTACTTGTAGATGCCATTTTAGCAGTAATCAGCAACATTATTTGCCTCCCTAGAGCAATGTATGATCTGCACATCCACCATGTCAAAGATTTGAGACATTCTATGTACTATTTGTTTCAGCTTCAGATTGTTAATACTCCTATTGATTCAAGCTCCAAATGAATATTGTTGACACCATTATGAATACACCAGTTAAGCCCATATTCTGCTGCTCTAGCTTCTGCTTCATTATTACTCTTGCATTCTATTGGAATAGAGAAAACCATGATAATTTCACCTTGATTGTTCCACATTTTTCTTGTGGTATAGCCTCCACATTTTTCTTGTGGTATAGCCTCCACATTTTTCAAGTTTGATTGATTGATTTATATATTATAGGTAAAGCTTACGTGAAAACTTTTTCTTTTCCACAGTATTCCATCGTTATTGGATCTTGGTTCCTTAATGATACGATAGTATAATAATGTCTTGGAAAATGAAAGTAGGCTATTAGTATAACATACAATGATGTGCCACGCAGACACATTCAAAATTTATAATTTTTTATAATGATCTCAAGTTAATATACGACAATAGTTGAGTTCGCAATTGTCACAACTCAAAACAAATGGTACATATGGACTTAACATGCCTTATAGATTTGTCCCTTTTGTTTACACTATCATCGAGCACAAACATGCATATCATGTGAATTTATAGTTTGTCTTATAAAGTTCTTTATTTTTCTCTAACACTTTGATATGAGATTTACCTTAGATATCATGTGCATCCCTTTTCAAAAACTTGCATGCCTAGAAACCTATTTATTTCCTCTGTAACACGCCCTCCGTCATGATAGTCGCAACATTTTAAATATTTATAAATATAATAATGAGTTTGCTGAAGTCGTAGATGACACTCTAAATCCGCCACGGCCCACGGGTGCCACAGGGGGGCCATATATACACATTCGTATATATTGTTGTTCCACAAATGTGGGGCCTCCCAGCATTAAGGTCAATGTCGTGTCTGAATAAAATCCTTGTAATATTTATAAAATGTCAAGGCACGTGCTATGTAATAGTCTTCTTTCTACATCGGTCATGTTTCAAACTTTCAATTCAATATGAGAAATTCCAACAACCAAAGACTTATGTTAAAATCCAATTTACAACTTTATAAACTCAATTCATTTACAGTAAACCCAAAAGAAAAAAAAGTGAAGTTTGAATATAAACTCAAATATTACTTGATTTGAGACTGAATCCGGGTTTATTATTAAGTTCATGTCAAATTAATATTCTTTTCCCCAGAAATGACTTTAGTTTGCATATACTAATAACAAAACAATATATAAGGATCATATACAAGGTATTAATTGGGGAGAATTAAATTTTAAACTCTAAAATTTCGAGCCTCTCAATCCTTGCCATATATTTGTATAATATACGGAAAATGGCCTAAGATGCCCTTGAACTATGAGATTGATATAAAAATGTCATTCGTTTACTTTTTCGCTCTAAATGCCCCTGCCATCAATCTAGTGGGCCTAAATTGCCCTTATTTTTAACGGCCCCTTAGCGACATGGGCATTTTAGAGCGTAATGGTAAACTGAGTGCATTTTTGTACCAAATTCCTAAGTTTGAGGGCATTTTAGACTATTTTTCATTTTAAACAAATGGGATTTCTCTTTATGCACTCACGACTCACGAGCCCACCCAATCTCTTTGATCCATTCTCTTCTCTCTCTTCCATTTTAGTCTTCTTCCTCCATCAACTCCTCACTCTTCCAATATTTTCTTCAATTACTTACTTGCTCATTTTTTTAAAAGTAAACCGTTTAATTATGCAAAAACATTTATTATGACCAAAATAATTAAATAGTTTAAATTTGATCCTAAATTTTTATCATTCACTTAATTATCTAAGCTTCTTGATTTAACGAAGTAAAATATTATTTATTAATTATCATTTAGCTTATATAATTAATTAAATAACTATTTCCACTATTAATCTTTAAAAATTCCAATAAATGCGTTTAAAATCATAATAATTAGCAAATATACAAATTGTATATTGTTAGGTATATACAATTCACACAATATATACCTTCGAGTTATATAATTCACATATAACAATGTATTAATGTTACGACCCAAATTAAAGGTTGTGAGGGCGCCCATGCTACCCCTGGTGGGTGAACTCTTTCCTTAAACAGAAACATTTAAAGAACATGTGGAAGTATAAGCCAATTAAACTTAAACCAGTAGCATAATATAAAAATCAACATAAGTGCAGAATACTGAGTTCTACACCTAAGAGGTTAAATCATAATTATTATTATTATTTTAAAGACATTTATCGAAAATTTTAAGGATTAAATAGTAAAAATAAATATTTTATTAATTGTATAAGCTAAATTATAATTAATAAATAATATTTTACTCCGTTAAATCAATAAGCTTAGATAATTAAGTAAATGATAAAAACTTATGATCAGATTCAAGCTCAATCTAATTTAATTATTTTGGTCATAATCAAAATAATTTTGCATAATTAAACTGTTTACTTTTAAAAAAATGAGCAAATAAATAAGTAATTTGAGAAAATATTGGAAGATGAAAGGGTTGATGGGAGAAAGAAGACTAAAATAGAAGATAAAAGAGAATGGGTTGGGTGGGCCGGTGAGTGGAGAGAGAACACTTTTTTTTTAAAATAAAAAAGGACCTAAAATGTCCTCGAACTATGAGATTTGGTATCAAAATATCAGTTTACCTTTGAGCTCTAAAATGCTACTGCCGTCAAGGGGCCGTTAAAAATAAGGACAATTTAAACCCAATAAATTGATGACAGAAGCATTTTAGAGCGAAAAGGTAACCCAAGCAAATCCAATAATTTAAAGACATTTTAGGTCGTTTTCCGTATAATATATGATAAGATCTCATTGAAGTTGATCGAATAGAAATATCCAAAAATATCAAACAGGTTCTGTTGTTGCTGGCATTTTTCAATTATTTATTGACAAAAATTTAAGTGTTTGAAAACTTTTCCTAAAAAAAAAAAAAAACTAAATTGACACCTTTTACCATTGAAATTACTGGCGACTGTGGGGGAAAACCTGGTCTAAGTACTATACATGTCACTCTATTATATATATAGTGAGGAATTCATTAAATAAGTACATATAATAAAATGCGAACTAGTAGCATAAATGAATTGTGAGTTTTGTGGCAAACAAGGAATTACCATAACCAATAAACGTTAAATCCTTAATTTTAAATTCTCTATTCGAACATGCTGATAAGACCCGTAATTCATATATTTACTTATATTAAAATTCACTTTTACGAATTACGAATTACGAATTGTACACATCACACATTTTTAACTTAGAATCACATTAAAATTTCGTCTCAATATATTTCATATACTATAATCAGATGGCAAGGACGACACGAAACACAACTGTCGACAAAGGATGGTCAATTAAACCTTCTTTATCCAGAAACTATGTTGGGTACATAAATCAAATATTCTAATTACGATCAAATGTAAATTTAAGTTTGAACTTAACGAGTTCGATCATTGAACTAACTAAAAATTTATAATTATGAGTTCAGAGGGTGATAATGATTTAATTTTTACTCTCTCTATATATAATGTTACATCGATTAGACGGGAACAAGATTTGAATTAACAATCTTCATTTTATGAGCAGAGCAAATGAATTTGATAAATCTTTTTGAAATTATGAGTATCCTTCTCCCCTAGCCATTAAAAATTACCTTAACTTTAGATATCAATATCTTAATATTGGAATTAATGGATACTAATATAACAATGCAACACTTGATATAACAAGGTCAACTTGACATGACAAATCATCAACGTAAAATAGTGTTGGCGGTGGCTACTAATTTTGCTATCTTCTCAACTGCGTACGATAAAAATGGAAGGTTTAACTCATTAGCATTAGCTTTTTCTTACGCTTATTTAGCTAGTCGGGGCATTGGCTATAACAAAAATTTATCGAAGCGATAAAACAAAATAAATCAAAGAAAGAAAGGGGAATCGTTTCTTTTATTTTATGTGACACTAAAAGCAGATTTAAAATTCAAAATCATAATTTTATGATTCTCAACTTTTGAGTTACTGAATTTCAAATTTATAACTTTTTATATTAAATAGATTCTCAAGTCAACATTCGAACCAAAGCTATTGAATTTGATCCACTTGCATCTTTAACTATGCATTTGCCCGAGTGCATGTAACACTATTTCTTGTAGTCTACTTCAAATTTTTAATATATATTTCAATATCTAAATATTAATCTATTTTAATGACATCATATTATGGTCATATAAATGTAAAAATATGTTTAAAATAGACAGGCTAGCCAATATTAGGGGCATAAATCACCGAAAATCTAATACACATTTCTGATATAGGACTCTTACCACTCCCCGCACGTTCATTCCTCGTTAACTGAAGCGTGTACAATATACTTTGGGAGCTCAACATCGGTGAACAAATAATTGGATTGAGCCTGACTCAGATACCATGTAAGAATGGATCTTGTGCCTAACTCAACCCCAAGAGCTAGCTTTTGGACTGAGTTATGTTCAAGATTCATTCTTATAATCGAATTGAATCGGAATTTATCTTATTGAAATTTAATTTACTGAAACGACTCGGACTTTGAATTCAGTATTGTTGGTATATACTTTTAATTATCGATTACCGAATTAGTGAAATCGAAATTTGAAAATACTTAATCGAATACTGAATGTCCACTCCTAATGAATTGTTTTACCATATATATGTGTAGCATTAACGAACGATTGGATGTCTTGATTAGCTTGTGACGCCAAGTTCATATAATGCTAGAGCTTGAGAATGGTGATCTAAAATCCTATATGTGATTCTATATATAATATTTACTTGCTGTTGTCAATTATTGAATTTTGAAACCACCCACCCTAGCCATGTTAAGGAAGAAAGTGGGACCATTTGGCGTTAGCTTGAACCGTAGACTTAAAACCCGACCCGAATGATGAAGTCGTGATGGCTACTTAAGTCGGTGACGTCATCCATTAGCTCGCGTATGACGTCATAGACTTAGCCTTCTGTCACTTGGCAGTTTAGTGGGGCGTTCTATGGGTGCTCTACTGGACTAATGTAAATACAATTCACGCTCCTTCCACATGCGTGCGTGACAAATTGCACAAATGTCATATTTTTATATTTAAAAAAATAATTTAATTTAAAAAAAATGATGTACTCTATTTGACATGATTTTATAGCTAAATTATGATATATTTAAGATTACAAGTTCTAAAAATATTTCTTATTTGGTGAACTTTATACTCATGATCAAACTACACTATATATATTCAAATTTAGAGCGTAAGATTTTATTTATTTGCACCTAATAAATATTTGAATCTTAATCAATTATATCTATTAAGTGCATTTATTTTTTAAGTTTGAATCTTAGTTAATCATATTTTTATGTTTAAGTTTGTTTATTTTATATAATAGTTGAATCTAAATATCATTAAGATGTTATCGGTTCAAGAAATTTTGCAGATTAAATACGTCATTTCACCACTATTCTATCCACTTTCAACTAATCATCATCAACACTAACAACGACGCCTACTATCACATATTGTCGCCATCTATTATTATTAATTATTACCGTCGACATTCATCATCCTTAACCACAATCACCAACACCGTCAATTATGATAGTCAAACATCGTCATTACTAGTCGTTATGTACAATCATTACTATCAATTACCATATCACAACCACCAATTAGCACCGACAATCACCACTATATATCGTCAATCATCGCTATCATCAAATAGCTATTAAATGTTATTGTTTACCTCTATTATCAACCACCATCTCCAACTATACTCATAAATTACTACTAACAATCACCATCACCATTAGCTACTAATTATAATCACCACCATTAGCTAACACCACCAGCACTCACCTTTGACAAAGTCGACACCCACAACTACTATATATCGTCGATCATTACTACCATCAATCACCATATAATTATTTTAAATATTTTAGTGATATAATATTTTAATTTTAGTTTCGTATTTGTTAATTTTAAATAAAAATGAGTTCTATATATTCAGATACTCAGAAATAAACAATCTTAATCATCTAGTATTCAATCTTAATATTCACATGTCCATTGATTGAGTCTAAGATCTTTTAATTTTTTTTATTTCTACTCACTACATTTCAATTTATGTGAAGGCGGTGTTTGAATGGGCATGAAGTTTAAACGAAAAATAAAACACTTTTGAAATTTGTAATCTATAATATACCATAAAATTTTATGTAGCTATAAATTATCTCTTAAAGGATATAATGAGAATTTGAGTTAACAAAAAATAGAACAATATCATTATTTATGAGACTGATTAAAAAGGATAGAGTGCGACATTATTTGAGATAGAAAGAGTGTTATAATGTTTTTGAATAGTCCGGTGGATAAAACATACCACATTAGCAAGGTTTGGAGTCGCACCCCAAAGGGTATGATGTAGACAACCTATACCCTAATGCAAGCATTAGATGTTGATATTTTTACGGCTTAAACTCATGAACAATACAACCAAACCTCTCTATAATTGTCATTGCTATAACAATATTTCACTATAACGACCTGATTTTCTTCGGAATCGATTTTTCATGTTATATTTTACTTTTCTATGAGATTTCTCACTTTTGAACGACTTTCTCTATCTCTAGCTCCTTTCTTTCTCACTGTTAACGACTATTTCCCCTCCCTTTTTCCCACCGTCCAGCTCTGGGACTCCAACCACCGGCGTCCATCACTCAGGTAGGTCGTTTCTCTCTCTTATCCCATCTCTCTAGCCCCTTTCTCTCTCTTCTTCGCCTTCCCTCTTTCTGTCTCTTCCTCTTTTCTCGGCAGTCTTTCTCCTTTCTCGCACTGCGTGCATATGTGCGCGATACGACCAACCCATCATTTTCAGGTGAAGTTCCAGTCCAATATCTTGCGGTAGCTTTCCATAGGGTAGTCGCCCCTCCAGATTTCGTGTAGGTTTCCGGTGCCACATATTCGACAGTCCAGGTTCTATAGTCTCCCTACCTTTATTTTACTTCTTATATAGCATTCAATTTTGTCTTGCTAGATCCATTCTGTCTGGTATTGTGCAGCTTGTATTTATTATTGGATTAGCCTCAAATTTTTTTCTTTATTAATCTTGTTTTAGATCCTAACTAGCATATGATATTTGTTGATTTTGGTTTCCCCTGTTTTAGTTCCCCTTTGGTTTTCCTCTCTGGTTTGCTAAAGTGTTCTGTGGCACCCCTTGGATTACATTGTTGTTTGCATATCTTCTTCCCAGCTTGTAAGTTGTAACTTGCAACATTTTTAGATTCTTATTTTGCTTCTTGTTTACTGCACTTTTATATTTTCCTCTTCAATTTGTTTTGTATTGATATATTATTATAATTAACCTCTTGATTGTTTCTCTTTTATTCTACACTCTTTGATTGCTTGTTGGTGTCCACTCCTTGTGAAATACTCATATTTCTTGTTTCTTGCTTGCTAATCTATGCTGCTCCCTGCTTGTTTACTCTCTTATTTTTGCATGTTTTAGTAATACTTGCATTCTTGGTGACTCGTGTTTGCACTTTGATTCATTCCTGTCTTAGGATAATCGTTTGAGTAGGCTATTAGTTTATATTTGCTTTACTGGCTTTGGCAAATGATGGTAGACTAGGGTCATGTTCTCGGTCGGGGACGGGGGCGAGGGCTAGGGGGATAATCGGGGCAAGAGAGAGACTAGACTGAGAGTCGGGTCTTGAAATATTGGGACTTTAACAGGAAAGTCCATATAGATAGTGAAGATACATAAGAAGAAGATTAATATAGTCTGTGTGCAGGAGACCAGATGGGTAGGATCTAAGGTTAAGGAGGTAGATGGATATAAGTTATGGTTCTCGGGCAGGTCGAAGTATAGGAATGAGGTCGGCATTTTGGTAGACAGCGAGCTAAGGGACCAGGTGGTAGAGGTGACGAGGGTCAATGATAGGATGATGTCGATTAAGTTGGTAGTTAGAGGGTGCACTATGAACATTATTAGTGCTTATGCACCGCTTGTGGGCTTGAGCGAAGAGGAGAAGAGACACTTTTGGGAGTATTTGGATGAAATAGTGGGAGGTAAACCACCCACTGAGAAGTTATTTATAGGAGGAGATTTCAATGGACATATTGGGTCACTTCCGGGGGGTTATGACGACGTGCATGGAGGCTTTGGGATCGAGGACAGAAACGGGGGAGTCGTCGCACTTTTGGAGTTCGCTAGAGCGAGTGGGATGGTGATAGCTAATTCGAGGTTCCTGAAGAAGGAGGAACACTTGGTGACTTTCCGTAGTTCGGTGGTTAAGACTCAGATAGACTTTTTGCTCCTTCGGAAGGTGGACAAGGGCCTATGTAAAGACTGCAAAGTTATTCCGAAAGAGGATCTTACAACCCGACATAAGCTTTTGGTGATGGATGTGGAGATCAAGTTAGAGAAGAAAAAGAGGGTTGTGGATGATCGGTTAACTATCAAATGGGGGAGTTTGACCATGGCTAGTGCAAATGAGATGTGTGAGAGGTTGATGGCCAAGGGGGCTTGGGAGAGTAATAGAGATGCGATCGGTATGTGGGACAAGACGACCAGTTGCATTCGGGAGGTAGCTATAGAAGTGTTAGGGGTCTCGCGGGGTAACCGTGGTAGGCATCGAGGGGACTGGTGGTGGAATGATAAAGTGCAAGAGAAGGTGGACACGAAGAAATCAGCGTATGTGCAATTAGTAGAAAGCAAAGACGAGGTGGATAAATAGACGAATAAAGAATTGTATAAGGTAGCGAGGAGGGAGGCAAAGCTAGCGGTTACCGCGACGAAAACAGCGGTTTTTGAACGTCTGTATGCGGAATTAGAAGAGAAAGGTGGGGATAAGAAGTTGTACAGACTAGCCAAGGCTAGGGAGAGAAAGGCCCGTGACTTGGATCACGTGAGGTGCATCAAGGATGAGGACGACAAAGTACTAGTGGAGGAAGCGCATATTAGGCGGAGGTAGCAGTCTTACTTTTCTAAACTATTGAATGAAAAATGAGACGGGGACATTATGCTGGGTGATCTTGAGCATTCTAGTAGGCACCGAGATTTTGGGTATTTTGAAGAATAAAGGTTGAGGAAGTTAAGAGTGTTGTTCGCATGATGTGTAGGGGACGAGCGACTGGGCCTGATGAGATCTCAGTTGAGTTTTGGAAGAACGCATGCAGGTCCGGTTTGGAGTGGTTGACTGAGTTATTTAACGTTATTTTTAAGACGACAAAAATGCCCGAAGAATGGAGGTGGTGTACAATAATTCCCTTGTACAAAAACAAAGGTGATATCCAGAGTTGCAACAACTATAGAGGTATCAAACTAATGAGTCATACTATGAAAGTTTGGAAAAGGGTTGTGGAGATAAGGGTGGGGAGAGATGTGTCAATTTCCGAAAACCAATTTGGATTCATGCCGAGGTGTTCGACTACTGAAGCTATTCATCTTATTAGGAGGTTGGTAGAGCAGTATAGGGAGAGAAAGAAGGATTTACATATGGTTTTCATCGACCTCGAGAAGGCATACGATAAAGTACATAGAGAGGTTTTATGGAGATGTTTGGAGGTTAGAGGTGTACCTGTGGCGTACACTAGGGCGATCAAGGATATGTATGCATGAGCCAAGACTAGGGTACGGTCAGTAGGAGGGGACTCGGAACATTTTTCGGTGACGATAGGGTTGCACCAAGGATCAGCTCTTAGTCCTTTCCTATTTGCCTTGGTGATGGACGGACTAACGCGACAAATTCAAGGAGAGGTGCCATGTTGTATGTTATTTACAGATGACATAGTCCTGATTGATGAGACTTGCAGCGGAGTGAACGATAAAATCGAGGTATGGAGACAGAATCTGGAGCCTAAAGGGTTCAGGTTGAGTAGGACCAAGACAAAATATTTGGAGTGTAAGTTCAGCAATGGGAGAGACTTTGAGACAGACGTGGAGGTGAGACTTGACACTCAGGTCATTCCAAAGAAAGAGGCTTTTAAGTACCTAGGCTTTATTATCCAAGGGAATGGAGAGATTGATGACGATGTCACACATCGTATTGGAGCAGGGCGGATAAAATGGAGGCTCGCATCTGGAGTCTTGTGAGACAAAAATGTGCCACCAAAACTTAAGCGCAAGTTCTATAGGGCGGTGGTTAGACCGACTATGTTGTATGGGGCCGAGTGTTGTCAGTCAAGACTTCGCACATACAAAAAATGAGAGTTGCGGAGATGAGGATGATGAGATGGATGTGTAGGTATACAAGAAGGGATATGATTAGAAATGAGGATATCTGAAATAAAGTGGGAGTGGCCTCGATAGAGGATAAGATGGGGGAAGCGAGGTTGAGGTGGTTCGAGCATGTGCAGAGGAGAGACACGGAAGCCCCGATGCCGAGGTGTGAAAGGTTAGCTATGGATGTGTTCAGGAGGGGCAGACATAGGCCGAAGAAGTATTGGGAGAGGTGATTAGACGGGATATAACACATGTGCAACTTACTGAGGACATGACCTTAGATAGGGGGTTGTGGAGGGCACAGATTAGGATAGAAGGGTAGTAGGAAATCGTGTGTAGACCTACTTACGCCTACTAAATGATAGGGTAGTGTTATAACTGTAGACCCGATTAGCATAACATACTTGTCACGACCCGACCCAGGGCCGCGACTGGTGCCCTACCTGGGCACCCTTACAGGTATACATCAGAGATAATCAGCGGAACATACATCAAACTTATAAAATAATTCAACAAGACATAAACAACAGGTTAGCCGATAAGGCTACCTCCCTGGACATATATATACATATATAGCCAAAAAGCTTACATTTTTTCTTTTTCTTTACACAACCCAATCCACAAGATATGACTACGCACTCTAAGATTTTGGACCAATACTATGGCGACAAGGCCCGCCGCACTTCACGAATATACATAGTCATTATGACAAGCTCCGGAACATTGGAGCCATCTCAAAATGCTGAACCAGGATCCTAAGTCGCGGATCCACAACTGTGTACCTAAACCTGCGGACATGAACGCACTTCGGAAAAAGTCGATAACAGTCGAATATGGAACGGAAATAAGGTACAGTAAACAAATCATAACTGTACAAAAGAATGACAGGGGTAAGTGTATAAATAAAATAAATACTAGATCCTACCGTGTCATTACAATCGTGAACTTAATCGCACCTTATTATCTTTTCCCATTTTCAATAAGAGTTATAGTCGAATTCTTACGTACATACTTAGGAAAAATCATCAAGTTCATTACCATATAACTTACTTACATTGCATAACATAATCCGACCCTTTATGGAAGGACGCCTTATTTTGGAGTTCACTTTGATTATCCATACGTAATAACGTAACCCGACCCATTTGCGGGACACGACGAAGTCATACAAAAGCTTTCCCATGAAAGTATACTGCCCGACCCAATCTGGGATGCGATAAAGTCACATAAGTCTGCCCATAAAGGTATACTGCCCGGCCCAATCTGGGACGCGATAAAGTCACATAAGTCTGCCCAAAACGGTATAATCGTGATAAAATAGAAGCTTATGATCAACTTAGGCCACCTTCCCATAAGTATCATTTGTCAATCCTACTCCCGGGACTATTTCACCAGATAAAGCCAGATGGACCCGCATGAGGTAATTTCGCATATATCAGATCCGCGCATAGGTCGTATAGACCGCGTGAGGTAATCTCCTCGCATAGATCGTCCGCCCGCAGGACTATTTCACCCGCATAAGCCCTACTTGACTCGCATGAGGTATTCCTCGCGTCATGGGAGCAAAGCCACTAATATGCAACGCACAAGCCCGGGGAATAACCCCATAATTAAACAATACATCACTAGCACAACCGGCTATCATACATAACATAAGCACCACCGGCTTATCATACATAACATAAGCACCAACGGCTTATCATACATAACATAAGCGCTACCGGCTTATCGTAAATATCATAGCAAGTTAAGAAATCCCCTAACTTCTTATTAGCCTTAATTATTAAGCATTCTCATTTTTATTCAAATTTAAGGCACTAACATGTTATTAAAAATCCGGGAATTTAACCCAAAGTACTACGTACTTCTATTCTTTTAAAATGACTCTTTTCATATAAAACTTCCAAGATACTAATAACCGTAGTATCATGTCATATATACTTTTCAAACAAGTCACTACATTTTTTAGAAATACATTTCTAGGCTTCTAAATCAAGTGACTTTTTACTTTAAAACTTTAAGCAATTGATGCCTTCAAATCAATTTACTTTTCTTCCTTTCAATTCATTTTTCTTTATTTACTTCACCAGAGTAAACCATTCTTTTAACCTTCCATAAAGTTATTATAACCAACTTCTCATAAAACCGTTATACTAACTTTATGCTTTAGACACTTCCATTCTTTGTTTTTATAACCAAGAGACTTATACTTTCAAATCAAGTTACATAGTTTTCAAAATACTTCAAGTCTCTTAACTTTTAAGAAATCAAGTTTCTTAGCTTAGAAAATCAAGTTATCAATGCTCTTCCCAAATCAAGCATTCAATACTTTTAAATCAAATCATTCCTTCCTTTAAGAATCAAGTGCCATAACTTGAAAAATAAAGTCTCTTAACCTTTTTTTAGAATTCAAGGTTCATAGTCTTAAACTTCATACTTAAACTCTTTAAATTAAGTAACATATACTTTTATGCGTTGTGAATAGGTTATACTTGTTTATAATGATCTTATTAAAGCAGTCATGATCTAGAAAATGTAATACAATTTTGTCTTATCTTATCTTCTATGCAGATGGAGAATTCTACTCATTTTAATTTATTTGATTGCCGATACATTTTCTTTTATTAACGCTGCAATGGCTTGTTCGATACTTATTCTCATTCGTGCAGTAACTTAGCAAAGTCAACTTGACTCCAAATACTTCCTAACGACTCTTACCAACATCCCCATAAGACTTGGTAAGAACTTAAGATAACTTAGACGTAACCTTTACATAGAGTAAATCAACATACATACCTCTTAACTTCTAAGAGTAGAAGGAATCATGAAATAGCACCACATGTATATTCCATACATAGAATCATGTCAAAAGAAGGAAGAAGTTCACATACCTCGCGACGATTATCGACAAGTAGCAAAATGCTCCAAAGTACTTCAACCTATAATGACCATAATATGTCCATTAACCTCTAGCTTCAAACGTAGAATATTCTAAGTGTAAAGTCACCAAATTCTACGGAAAATCGGACAACACTTCCTTTGTTTCTACGTACTTTTCCACCTTTTTCAAGGCCCGAAAATCAATAACCAAACGCCACATTTAAGGCTCAATCAATTCAGCTAACCAAAGGGGATTACACGCCTTAACAGGACGTGTAAAATTCTGCCCCACAATTAATACAAAACTGTCCAAAGATTAAGGCAATTTCTACCAAAATGTGTAACAACATAAAGTTCATTCCAATTCCTTTTCAATACAAATTGTTATTCTAACATGTTATATAGCCTCAATCGATTATAACAACTATAATCCCTTCTTTCTATAACATGCGACGATCGTAACTAACAATTAAATTGATTACACCATAAATGGCTAACTTGTCCATTTTCGGTTTTAACATGTCGACATGATCCAAATCTTTTCAAACTTCATTCTATATACCACATGCTCATTTCTTAACTATTATAACATGTAATCTTCAATTACATTAAGAAGATGAAGATTTTACCTCAATAAGCCCTAATAATGTCCAAGCGTAAAAGTCGATCCTTAGCAACTTTTAGCTCCTCTTCTTATGTTCCAATCCGCTCCAAGCACTCCTTAGAAGCTCATGAAGAACTCCTCTTCAAGTTCCATCTTCAAAGTTGAAGAACACCTTAGGGTTTCGCCTTGCGACTAACGTAAAAACGTCGTTTTTCCGGGATCTTTCTATTGAGATATCATTACAATACCCCTAGGAACCTTGGGTTAAAGTCTTGTGAATTATGGAACAAGATTGAAAAACTTCTCTCCTTATTTTCTCCTTTGGCCGAGAGCTCTCAAGCTTGAACAATAAGTTCTTGAAATTTTTTCTAAGTGTGGGATGTCTTGCTACTAGTATAGGATATATACTACAATGAAGGGTCTAGATTACAACAATTGTGTGGCTTGGATTTATCAAGACTAAGATCTTTGTCATGTTGGCAAGTTGACTAAGTCAAATATGTCAAGCCTTGGCTTGTTCAAGACTTGACCAAATCCATGTCCATTTTCGTCCATGCCTAAGTAGGGGGGACGCGTGTCGCCCTCCCATTCGTCCATAAACTTCGTTTCCCGACATTTTCATAATTCCGATAAATTTTACGAGTCTCAATTTACAAACATTATTATTTTCCGAGGTTCGAAATCATTTTCCGTAGGAAAAAAAAATCCTCCTTTCGTATCAAACTTAAAGTCGTATATTCTCACGTACATTCTCTTAAACACATGACCTGGAACTACGGGGTCTAACAATACTTATAGGCGCATTAGTGCTTTGTAGTTCCTTGTAGTGCCTGGTAGTTTAATTCATGCTACTATGTGTGCTTTAGTGTAGTTTGTTTATCTTATTTAGCTGAGCTAACTACTGCTTCATGTTGCTAGAATGCATTACCATGTCGTATTTGATTGTATTATTTGTATGTTCATAATGCTTTAATTTTCCGTTCTCGTCTGAGTATGTCCGTTTTTCTTGCTTTACTTTGCTCTGCTTTGCCTGTGACTGTGCTCTGTCTTGGCCAGGTCTCCAGGCGTAGCTCTACCTATCAAGGTGGAGGTAAGGTATGTGTACACTCTACCTCCCCAGACCCCACGTTGTGGGATTTCACTGGGTATGTTGTTGTTGTTGTTGTTGTATTTTACTTCTCTATAACAACACTCTATCTATAACAACAATGCCATTTATTACAGATGTACGCTCTTTATAAAATTACATCTCCCTAACAGTCATACAAAAATATTGTGTAATAATATTTGTAAGAAGTATGTCAACTCCACCTATTGCTACTTGAGATGAGATAGAAGAATCAATTGTTAACCTTCAATGGAAAGCTATTGAATTGCCTTTTGCTTAAAGTTTGAGCAAACTTTTTCGTCAATTCAAGCGCTATATTATCGCTAAGAGACTTAAATGTATGAAACAACCTACAATTGTAGAATTCTGATGTCAAACTTGAAATTGTATTTAAATTCTCAATTAATTTTAAACTTGCATATGTTCCTTAGATTTCATTTCTTTATCAGTATGGTTCAACTAGTCATGGATTTATTTAAAAATTTATTAATCTTTTTAATTTTTAATTAATGAGATATGAAAATCAATTGAGATTTTAAAATTAACAAATATATTATTTTTATTTATAGCATAAAAAGTACAGAAAAATAATTATTTGCATACTTTAATTTATAACAGTTAAATTAGATATAAGCATCAATTAAATTAAATATAAATATTAAATATCAGTATACATATGTAACAACATCTCACTGTAACAATCATGAAATTTCGAAGCAGCGCCACCATTATAGAGAAATTTAACTGCTTATTACATGAAGATAATTTTACGATTCTCTAAACTCCCGTTCAGAGTACTATTATTATCTTTATGTTGTGAATATAACTCGCTATAAATGAGCTCTCTCTCTTTTAACTCTTCTGCTATATTTTCCGTGTCTCTTACTGTGTGACATGAGAGTACACCCCCACTTGCCCCTTTCCCTTTCTTCACTCCAAATATATTTTCTTTATTTTCCATCTTAATTTTCCTTTCGTAGAAACCCACTTTTCCACTTCCCTAAAAACTCAAATCCAAACACAACCCTTTTATCTAACTACAAAAAAATAAATTATTTTTTCATGGATAAAATACTAAGTGTACATTCAAAAAAAGAAAACAAACAGCCCAAAAACACCAAGAAAAAACCAGTTAAAGTTGTTTACATAGCAAATCCCATGAAGGTGAACACTAGTGCAGAAGAATTCAGACCTTTAGTCCAACAACTAACTGGCCAAGATGTTAAGTACCCAACCATCGAAAGTACTGTCGGTATAGGTGGCGCGGTTCCTGAGAAAAACGAATGCCACAAGAATGATAGTAGTAATCCTCAATTAGTACCTACTAATAATTATGATCGTGTGTATAATACTGAAGCAGCAACGACAGATAACTCAGATCTTTCGTTCGAGGATTATGTCAGAGGAGAAGAAGATTATGTTCCAAAGTTGTTGGAGAATCCATTTGCAGCTTCAAACTTGTGGTATGACTAATTAAATGATCGAACTTAGTTTTATTTTTCTTCTTCTAGTTAACTTCAAAAAATGAACAAGAGCTGATGATTGGAATGTAAATTGAATGGCTATGTAGCTAGTACTTGGACTACTAGGTGATATATACTATGTAGTAGTGCAAGTAGCTAGCCATGTCCAACTTGCTTTGATATTTTTGTATTTAGTGGCTAGTTGCTGACTTGCTGCAACTTGGAGATGAAAATAATTGATCTTGTACTAACTACTCATTCAAGATCTATCTACTTTCAGTTAGCAAAAAGGGTTATGTTTTGTGGGACTACTACTAATAAACTCAACATTTTAAGATAGCGAATGGAGTAAATAAAGTTAATTACTAGTATATACGAGTACTTCATATATACACCTTTTTAGTTTTTTTACTCATCCTTCTTGCAGGGAATATTAACAACTAAAAAGCTAGAATTAACTATAAAATTCATCTTTAATCGGTCTCTCAAAACATGGCTCATAGTTAACATGACTTTTTGATAATCAGTTGTTAAATAAGATTAGCGATGACGATTTTTGTTATTTAGTGACAACAATGGTTCGTTGCTAATTCCTATTTTTCTTGTAGCAAAACAAATAAACATTGTGGGCTTAGGATTGTTTAACAAGAAGCTTATAGCGCAGACTTAGCAAAATATTATCTTTCTGAGAAACTTCAGAAGAAAATAAAATTAAGAAGAGAACCTATCTGGACATGAGTATTGTTTAGTAAAACATATATATGGTTTTTGTTTCATTTTTTCTTTCCGGTTTCTATTATAAGGTAAAGAATTGTGAGTACATCACTTAACAATGGTTGTAGTGGAATAGATAGTTGCCCATAATCAGAGGTTTCAAGTTTGATTCTTGGATATGAAAAAAAAATGTTATAGAGCATTTCTCCCATAAATTGGCCTTTTGCAGTTCGAATTCGAATTAGTTAGAGGCCTATATTAGTAACGAACACCAAATGAAAAACGACCAAAAAATAATTTCTATTTGTTGTCCCCTTTATTACAGCATTACAATTGCTTGCATGCAACATTAATATTCTTCATAAGTTATAAGTCTTCGATCTACTTCAGGTTGAGCATGAAAATAGAGAATATATTACTATAAGGTAAAGAATTGTGAGTACATCATTTTTTACTTTTTAGTATCAATTTTCTGACTACTAAAGTAAATTTCTACAAGTTGATAAAATTAGGCAAGTAGTGTTTTGTAGTGTAGAGAGGATTTGCAATTTTCAGCAAAGGTGTGCTAAAGGATCTGAGGACCAAATCATTTCTGGAAAAGTACTTGAACTATTTACTTTCCTGGTCCTGAAGAATAAATAACATCAACTGGTGTACACTTACTCTATCTATCTACATATCTATCGCTACCACTTATATCTTCTCTATTCAGAATATATTTTGGGTCTAACTCAACCCTAAAAGCTAGCTTGAAGGGTGAAAATTTATTTAAATACTGGATCTAAATCTATTTGTTACTGTATATAGTTATCATACAACCATGAGAGCAGATTTACAGTGTGGAAGAAGAAGGTGTGGAGAAGACGAGGCAGTGGTTTGGGGAGCAACTGCTCTTCAGATTCATATTTTCTTATTGTAATTGCTCAAATGAAATATTATAAATATAGGGACTATTTATAATAAGTGATCACTAACCCAAAATATATATCTCACTAATATATCCAACTAATACAAAATATCTATCTCACTACTATATCCAACTAACCACATATATATACAATATATATATGGTATATCTCAACACCCCCCCCCCCCTCAAGCTAGGAACTGAAAACAACGGTTTTAGTCCTAGCTTGAAAGTTGGAAGCAATAACAAAACCAACAAAGATAGATGGTGTAGTAGTAGCATTTGCAGGTTCAACCGTCGCACGACCAGGATCGACCCTTACTTATTTGATCTTTCGATGTCTGCAGTATCATAATTCACATCTTCCTTCCCAACATTGTTTTTCTTTGGCCACATTCCTGAAACTCGTTCATTAGAGAGCATAGCTAATATGCGATCAACAAGGTTCTGCTTCTGCCCTTGCTTTGAAAGACCAAGTGAGTCAGAACATCTTAGAATTCCTTTATCCAAAAATATGCCAATTTATCCTTGCAGCTACAACAACAATAACATCAAAACCAGCTGCAGCATCACCTGCATTCTCAGCAGACACAACACCCACACTACTGCTCCAACAACAGTGTAACACTCCATTTTAAACCGGAGTCGAAAACGGGATTCTAGCGAACCCTGCTTGAATAAAAAGTGTTAGAGAGTAAATAAGAAAATGTTAAAAGAATACTAAAATTTAAAATGGTTGCTAGGAGTCGCCACCTAATTAGTTTGGGTGAATTATGACACCTAAATGTTTAACTAGTTTAAAGTAAAACATTAACTTCATTTTAATGGTCTGCGAAACTTAATGAGATTCTGGGGTAAGGGTTCTTTATTAATCTAGATCCGCTAAAACCTAGGTTTAATTATTACTAAGGATGCATGTTTTGAAGGTATTTGATAGAAAGTATTCTGGCAAAAGATTAATAAAATTACTACTATAAACACATGTAAGATTTAAAGCAGACTCTATATTATTTGTGAAAATAGATAGTGCAACGTGAATTTATTGACCAAATGTATATATTTGCCTACCTTAATTATTATCCCATATGCTTAAAGGGGTCCCTTGGTATACATAAAAAATAAGAGTTTTATATAGACGTTATAACAAATGGGTTAAGAGTTTTGAAAAGTAGTATCCTAGTTACCTAAATAATTATGCAAGTTAAGATTATTAAGTGGTTTAATGTAGCTTAACTTATCTAAAATAATTAATTCGAAGGGACACAAATTGCTAATTAACTACTTTCTAATTTATTGACTTAAGGTTTGGCATTCTAGGAGTTCTACTAATAACGTAATGTTAGACAGTTAATTACAATAAATAAACGGGAAAGGGGGATCAATAATAAAGACTCGAAGGAATGGCGAAGTCATTTCGCCTGTGTCTTGGAATTTCTGATGCGGAGAGGATGAAGCACATAAATGTCTCGTATTGAGACTCTTCCTTTTGCTCCACGGCATTGCATTTCATGTAAAAAATAAGAAAATATAAAGATTAGTATATTTAAGTTTATCAAAACAATGCAAATAATATGCTCCTACGAATTCAAACATGTTTATGATTCAACTTTAATTAAATTGTAATATAAATTGATATGCACAAATAAACTCCCAACATTAAACCAACTAGGTATGTCATCTATCATTTTAGTTACAGGGACTATGGCACACAAAATGAGCTAAATATGTGATTCACATTTCAGACATACATGGTCGTTTAGGCTAAAACATACACATATGGTTAGACTGTTCATTAGGTCTATGACACTTCGTATAGGCATAACATGACTAAAGTGACCAATGCGCAAATCACCAGTCGAACAATTAGCGGACTACAACTAAGACCAAATTACTATATGGGAGTAAACTAATTGAAAGAATCAGCAGAAAAGCACATGCTTCATTATTTAAACTACAGTTACGAGGTTATCGAGGTTCAAATCAAATTCTACATAACTTAGTGATTTTTAAACAGAACCCTATTACTCATATTAAGGGACACCAAAACACATTAACATACCGACAATAGCCAAGAGACATGCTCCTCTATACTGAGTATGAAACAAGTATAGCTATGCAGCGACTTAAACATACTCCCAATGATTATAAGTTATGCCAACTTATCATTTGTTGTTTTCATAGTAAAATATGTCCATAGACATTTCTGAAAGCTTCTTTTTTTCACATAAGATTATCATACGAAGGCAGGGGTGTGAGGGCACATATAATCGCAAAGCATAGCCAAGCGTTACACCACTCTAAAAATAACAACAGGCACCAAGTAGCATCACCCCTCCTTTAATGTTTGGAGACAAAACCATATGACATAAATTAGTAACAAAATGTGGAAATAATCAATCTATTCGATTATATCGTATGAATAACATTCCAAATATGAATTTAATCGATAGCTTAATGAACTAAACCATACTAAATAGGCATCGATGCACAAATACCACCGAACACATAATTAAATAAGAGGAAAGGATTTGATTTTACCTTTCTCCAACGACGCGGGGGCAACAAGTCGTCGCGAATGAAAGAGGCGAGGTTCGTTTCGATTTATGGTGGAATTGAAATAAGATTCGAATTACCTATTATAATTCCCGACGCCGCCGATTCTCCCGAGCTCATGGACTCTGTTCGATGATGCCTCTATCGATACCCCGGGTTTTCTCCCCTTGCATGTGCTTATATAGCCCTCGTTTGAGTTCTAATACTGGTAAGTAAATAAAGGCGGATTTTGGACGATATTCGTGCTGATTCGTGAGTGATTCAGCGATTCTAACAGGCGGAAAATAAGGTAAACGATTTGAATGATTTGGTTTAGTTATGGTAAGATATCGTTGGAGAAGGTCGTGGATAATGATTCTCGTGAAATCCGGGTAAGTGAAAAGATTAAAACATAAAATTAGTGTAGTTAGTTTAATTAGGTTAGTTATTTTAATTAGGTAGAGTTTTAAGTGTTTAATTAGCTAATTAGTAGTAAATTAGATTAATAAATTGTGCTTAAATAATCTAGGTGCTTTATTAATCTAAGCTTGAGTTTTAAAATTATTGCAAAAATAAAGTATTTAATTAATGCTTAATATTTTGGAATGCGACGCTATTATTAAATCGTTTATTTATGCATGTATTAATGTTTTATTGCTGCATTTTATTATTTAAGAATTATTGAAAATTAGTGTAATTTTATAGTTAATGACTGGACGGGGGGGTCAAAATTGGGTGTCAACAAACAGCTGCAACAATATGCCCTGATATGTCATAGAACAATAGAAGCAACAACACAACAGCTCCTGCATTTCAGACTTATTTGGTGCATTTCTCAAAGAATGTGCTCGTACAATAGGAACAACATTTGATCACTTCTCCTTAACTAAACAACTGACAAGAAACAGTCCTGCAGCAGCAAGAACAAGTAGGAACAAAAAAAACAGTCCTGGAAACTGTGATAATAGCATCAACATCAATAGGTGCGACATTATGCCGCAAGCCACGAAGAACCTCTCGTTCTCTAGTCTCACTCAGTCTAGAGAATCCCTCTATTCTCCCTATATCAAGGCTATGAAGAACCCCTCGTTCTCTAGTCTCGCTCGGACTAGAGAATCCCTCGATTCTCCTATAGCAATTTTTATAATAAGCTCGGACAAGCCTTGGAGTCTCCCTCAATCTCTAGTCCATTTTCGGCTAGAAACTCCTCGATTCTCCTATCCTGAGCTACACATATGAAAACAGGCAATCTAATAATTGATCAACCTGTCAACTACTCTTTGAATCCTTGAATTGAGCTTCAACTCAATCCGTATTATCTTCGACGAAGTATCCTTCAATTCTTAGACTAATTGTCGCTAAGAACTCCTCGATCCTTCAATCACTTCTCATATAGAAATCTATTGCCACATAATTGGGCCTCACGTTGCCTGTTGTTCCACAACAAGCTGCTTCGATTCCTTACGACTGTTGTATACCAACACATCCTTAACAGTCAACTACATCAGAGAACACAGTGTCCAGCAACAAAGATATCAACACAAAAATGACTTTAACAACAACTCGCCAACACATGACAGAGAAAAACAGCACAACAATTATCAACAACAACAACAACGAACTCGACACCTTTGGCATCCAATTCATCAATTTACCAACACGAATTCTATTTTAAGTTTTTAACAACACAAAGTGATTCACCAACATAGGAACCAGTACAAAAACAAAACTGAATTTTTAGAAATATTTTTGGCGATATTCGACGTCGCAATGATAGCTAAATGTGGAGTGTATCTGCACAAATCGATAACATCTCCATACGACTCGATCGACAAAGACGATATTAGAAACTACCTCAATACTCTGTCGATTTCGATTTCTTCGATTCTATATTTTTTTCGAAGAAAATCTTTCGGTGATCCTCCTCTCAGTGATCGAACAGCAGTGCGAAGCTTCAATTTCGACTTCAATTGGACCTTCGTAACTCTTGTTCTTCAGAAAGCCAACTAAATACGATAAAAAATAAAAACAACGAAACCATAGCTTCGAGAAAGACATTCACGGTACAGTTGATTGATAGTGAATGAAGAGAGGATCTCAATCATCCGTCGCAATTATGTTCGATCAATCGCGATAATGATTTTCGGAAAATCGCGATTCACGATTTTGATATTTTTAGTTTCTTCAACTTTCTCAAAGTTATGCCGCAATTGTGAACGATGAATCACTCGGAATTTGTTTCCTTTGTATGTAATTGCTTTTTTTTTTCAAATTCGTAATCGATCGAATTTTAATTTTCAGATATGGACCCTAATTTTTAGAAGATTTGGATCAATTGATCGAATGCGGAATGAATTGAATCGAACAAGGCTCTGATACCATGTTAAAATACTGGATCTAAATCTATTTGTTACTGTATATAGTTATCATACAGTCATGAGAGTATGAATATTTCGCAGATTCATTTCAGTCACAATCACTGGAAGCATGAATACCTAACCTATGCATGCCAATTTCATTTCATTTTTCTCAATGTTCTATGCGCTTGTTTACTTGCTATTCTCTACTAATCATTGACATACATACTAGAGATCTTCAGGACTTTTCAGGGTAGTAATGTAGGCTTAGGCAGAGGTAGGTAAGATTATGCATTTAGGCTCAATTTACATACCATAAGCGTTTTTCATTCAACTTTTTTCTCCTTCTTCTTTGATTTTTCTTTTTGCTCATACCTATCATTTCCCTATTTTCTTTTTGGTTGAGAGCATGAAATACATTCATATAGGCACCCCCAAACTTAAACATTTCCATTTTTTTCATTGGGGTGCATAATTTTTCACTATCTTTTTGTATTTCTTTTTCACTATTTTCGTCTCTATCTTCAATTACTGCTTATGGTACACAAGAGAATATAGGGTGTCAAAGAAATAACTTTTATTTTAGAACCCAATTAGTAACATTAAAAAAATTAGAATCATGAACCTATAGACTTTAAATTCTGACTCCATCTTATAATTTTTATTCTTGTTATTGTTGGTATTACAAGCATCATGATATATCGTTATTTTTAACTGTTGTAGTGGAGTGATAAATATTTCTTCATCCTTAACTAGAGGTCTCAGATTTGAAATTTGGTATGTAATCGCTTCTGTTAGAAAGTAATTTACCTCCCAATACGAGATTTGTCGGGGCGAATCGTCATTTAGTCGGGCCCCAATGCCGATATCAGACATTATGGGGAAGAACAAAAAAATTATCAGTAATTTTTTAAAAAATGAAAAAGTGTGAAAACTGCTCGCGTAGTTAGACTAAAGACTAACTGATGTACGTATAGCTACTATTCCTAATCCTATAGTAGTAATATTTACAGTCTTAAAACTCTATTTCAAAAATCACAAAGATAAATAAATGGTATTATTGTATATCATTTCATTAGTTATGATGATGAGAACAAATCTAATGGCTAAACAAGCTTTACCCTACTGGAAAAAGATAAATGGGGTCCCATCTTTTCACGTCAGTCTCTTTAGTTAGTTATTTTTTCATAATTTCCAATCTATGTATAACAAGAGCCTAAGACAATATAAATAACCTTTTATGTTGTTTTTCTTAAAAAATATATCAACTTATTGGATATTTAAATTATGACTTGTTTCAATTAAGTAGATGAATATATGATAAAGTGCATGTTACTGTTAATCACTTTTAACTCAAATTTTGAAACAACTTCTACGCGTATTCTCAAACGCCCATTGCCTAGCCAAACTTGAATTTTACTTGCGACTAATGAGTATTGTCGCACCCGTTTTTGACTTCGGAGTCTGAACGGTACCGCAATGTGGTGCTTCGACACGTTCCCTCTGGATTGATGAAAATGATGCTTTTGAGGAGTCGCCACCTAATTATTAAGTGAATTAAGACACTTAATTTATCGCAATAAAATACTGCAATTAATCTCCATTTTAATGGTCTGCGAAATTATTGAGATTATGGGTCAGAGTTCTTTATTATCCTACAGGGAAGGGATGAGGCATCCTTTAAGATCTGTTAACTTACGATTATCCGTTCAAACAAGATTAATTATTTATCGGCTTTAGAAATATATATACTTTTAAAGAAAAATAATATTTGAAAGTATTACAACGGACCTAAAAATAAATAAACTAGCGATTGATTCTAAATCTACCTATTCTAAATATTTTCAATAACTTACAATTCAATAAATACAATAAAATTGAATGCAACAATAAAGAAAATAAAAACTCCGAAGGGCATCATCTTCTTGAAATATGTCTACCGATACCTGTATCAACATTTAGTAAAAATATCAGTAAGAGAATAAACAAATTTCAAATAATGATAAAATTAATTAATAAACTAAAATAAAACCCGTCTTTTATACATGAAGTCTTGAAAATCAGATAAAGATTCCTTCATAGACCACTATAATATCTATTCAAAATCATTAACCTTTCACAAGTACATGCAGTGGAGTATCAAAATTGCCAAAAATACTGTAGTCATTTCGACCTCTAATATGATCAAGAAATGGCACTTTTCAGCCCAAAGAAATGCAGCAACCATTCTGGAAAAGATATGGGCATAACTATAACAATAAGATGGCATCCATATTTTCAAGAATGCAACACTCGTCCAAAAATACATAGCAGTAGATTTCCCAAAGTGCAACAATTACTCCAAGAGGCATTTAAGGTTTGAGAGTTCCATCAGATCATGACAAAAAATAGAGTGGTGATATTTGAAGTAATAAAAAATAACTTATGCTTTCATTTAACACCAGCAGGGATAAACTAAGCATTCAAATTGCACTTCTTAACACAACTATAGAGAATAACCAATCTAAACATACAAATCATATCATTAGAAAGCAGACAGGAAAAAAAAGAAGGGACGAGAGATTACAGACCTCAAAAATTATGAAAACAAAGAGGAGTATTTTCTAAATCAAAACTAAGAACAGTAAAACCATTTCTTTTATGATTTTAATTTTATTTTTTCAGACCTTTTCTTTTTCTATTTGTACCTCCGAAAACAGACCCCCCATAATAAAGAGAGCAATAATCAATGGAACAAAAGAGGCAAACGCCGGAGTAATGTTTCCCGGGCACAAAATCAAAGTTTTATTTAAATAACAGAGTGTAGTGTTGTTGTAACATAATGTTAAAAATAATTTAAAAAATAGCAACGAAGTAGTGTTAGTGGTAGAGTAGAGTGACAAATAATAGAAAATTGGGCATCGCCCTAAAATCGTAAACATAAGATGGTCGGAGAGCAAAATGGTGTCTCGAATTAGCTAAAACAGAACAAGTGATCAAAATTAATTTTGGAATTTTTGGGTCAAGAGCCGCGGTGCCCCATGCAAGGGTCGCGGCTCCTAAATGGCAGAAATCCAAAACATTTTTGACAGACCGCGACCCTTCGTTGGCAGTGGGTTCACTGGAAATGAAAATTGAATTAGGGTCACGGCTCTTAGTGCCAAGGGCCGCGGCTCCTCTAACGGAAAAATTCCAGATTTTCTAAAAGTTGTGTCTCTTCCCATAGATCACAACTTTTTGATTGAAAGGCGGCCTATGGACGATTTTAATGCTATAAATAACATGTTGATCACTTGTTTTAGACACATTTAACACAACAACAAGATTATCTTCAGATTTAATAATCAAATCAATTGAAGATCATTGTTCTTGTTGTTAATATTATTCCCCAAACACAAAAAATTCTGAAGAACACATAAAGTAGATTCGTCAGGGGTGAAGTTCTTGTACTAGAACTATTACTCAGATAGTTGTATCCTCAAGGCAGACGTCCGTAGAACTGCAGCACAAGAAGGGACGAATTTTTGTCTTAGGTCACTGCATTTGCAGGCCTCTATCTACAAACAAGTTAGTATGTGTTTAGTATGTTCTTGAATTACATTGTTGTTAAGTTCAATATATTTGAATTATATTTCTATATTGTTGTGGTTAAACATTGAAGGTCTAGATTGGTATTAACAATAAGATAAAAATTCTCAGAAAATTTATTTTTCTGATTGTATGAAGCTTGCAAAATTTTCAGAGAATACACTTCCTGATTTGCAAAAGATGGATCAATCTGGATCATCAATGGTGAAAACCCATGTTGAGAAGCCTGAGATATTCAAAGGCTATGATTTCAAACGCTGGCAACAGAAGATGTTGTTCTATTTGACAACACTTCACGTGGAAAACGTGTTGACTGCTGAGGCTCCTTTGGCACTGCCAGAAGGAGAAGGGGAGAACGCTCCTATTAATGAAGAGAGAGCTGAAAGGCTGAAGGCTGTTGAGACTTGGGACACCCAAGATACAAAGCCTGTTGTCAAGCAAGTGGAGGAACTCCATGTCTTTGTTCATGAATTAGAGGTTGAAGGCCTGGACCTTAACCCGGATTTCCTTGTTGAGGGAATGGATGTTGATCAATTGGTTCTTGCAATTCGAGTTGAAGAGGATAACCGGAAAGAGTGAAAGGGCTAATGTTGTTTCATTGGAGCCTAAGGCCAACATGGTTGAAGGCAATGCTTCTGAAAACCAATTTATTGGTGTTGCTGCACAAGTAAATTTGGTTACAAATTCAACCGATTGGTGGATGGATTCGGGTGCTACTGTGAAGCCCCAAATTTGTTACAATAACAATAAACATTATTGTGTCTATGTGATTATGTTACGACCTTATTCACATTCGAGGACGAATGTTGCTTAAGGAGGAGAGAATGTAAAATCCGGAAAAAAAATAATATATAGTTGTGGTTGGTTAATAAAAATATATATATATATAAGAAAACAAAGAATAAATTGCATGAGATAGAGTTAGTGTTAAAGTTGGATAAATAGATAGAGGAAATGAAAATAAGAAAACAAAAAAAAAACAAAAGAAAAACAAAACAAAAACAAAAAAAAATACATGCAACAATACGTGCATGGTGGCTGGTGCATCCATTTCCCCTCCCCTTCCCCCCTTTTCATTTCCCCTCCAACTCTTGTCATTCCATCTCTCATAGGTTATAGAAAACTCTCCACTTATACATTGTATTTACACACAAACAAAGTACATAACATAAAGGTTAGAAAATCAGAAAAAAACAAGTGAAAAGAAGAGGAAAAAATACCAAGAGGGCAAGAAGAACAAGAAGCAAAATACTAGAGAAGTAAGGATAATTTTAGCAACCACACAACAATAATCTTCACACTTACAAGGTGAGTTTTCTCACTCAGAAATTCTTGGTAATATCCTTTATTTTAAGTTCAATACATGTTAGAATAAGAATTGAGTATTGAAAAGAAATATTGAACTTTTGATTGTTTAGACAACTAGTTGCGTCATGAACTTTACGAACTGTTCTCACTGAGTTATTATTGTTAGAATTTGATGAAATTCGGAGGAGTGGTACACCTCTCTAATATGATCATATAGAACCAAAAATGAGGTAAAATGGACATACGGTTTGAAAGTTATCATAGTTCAAAGTTTCTGCCTTAGATTTGGCCGAAATTCGGAAAGACATAATTACAGACTGTTTTTATTGAGTTTTACTTATTAGAATTATATGAAAATTTACATGGTTGTAAATCTCTCTGTTACGGACAGATATAGATAAAGAGTTATTAAAACGGACTTACGAGTTGAGAGTTATTGTAGTTTGAAGTTGTTGCCTCGGATTCATCGGAATCCAGAAGGCAGGACGTTTAAACGTAAAACTGTACTAATCTGAGGGGAGTATGAAAATTGTTGCTAAATGAAAGTTCTGGATCTCTCTGTTGTGGACATTTTGAGACCTTACGGGGGTCTATCCGACTTACGGATTGAGAGTTATCGCTGTTTAAAGTTTCTGCCTCGGATCTATCGAGATCCAGGAAGGGCAGCGAATAAAAGTGTAAAACTGTACCAAACGGTACAGAATATGAAAGGATGGTTCACATGGAGACGTGTAGATCTCTGTTCTCGTCGTTTTGAGAATTTATGGGGCTTGAACGGGTTTACAGATTAGGAGTTATGACTATTATAAGATTGGGTGTTGTTTAATAAAAATTCTGCCGAAACAAATTTCATGTGGTTGTTTTGAGGATAAATTTGTGTTAGTTATCCAAAGTAGTTTTAAATGAAATTTGGTACAGTGAAAGATCCCCGTCTTACCTTAGTTTCCGCTTGAGAAACACCTTAGTTGGAGTTATGGTTAAAAGTTATAATCGTTACAAGTATGAATGACAGAATGTTAGAAAAGAGAATAGTATTTATTCGATCTTACGAAAAATATGAAAAGTGAATACGTGTTCACATAAATATATAAATATATAATGGATCGGGTTGCACGCAACAAAGCGTAAAGTGAATACGCGTTCACAAATACGTAAACATAATGGATCGGGTTGCACGCCGCAACAAAACGTAAAGTGAATATATGTTCACAAATACGTAAATATAATGGATCGGGTTGCACGCAACAAAGCGTAAAGTGAATACGCGTTCACAAATACGTAAACATAATGGATCGGGTTGCGCGCAACAAAAGCGTAAAGTGAATACGCATTCACAAATACGTAAATATAATGGATCGGGTTGCACGCAACAAAGCGTAAAGTGAATACACGTTCACAAATACGTAAACATAATGGATCGGGTTGCGCGCAACAAAACGTAAAGTGAATACGTGTTCACGAATACGTAAATATAATGGATCGGGTTGCACGCCGCAACAAATATGAAAGATGAATACATGTTCACCTATATATAAATATGAAAAGTGAATACGCGTTCACAAATATATAAATGTAATAAACATGTGGAAATGCAGGGGAATGTCTTAACGTATAATACGAGATAAAATGAAGTGTTAGTTAAGCGAGAATTTCCTATGAGGAGTTGTTGCATATTTAAAAATGTTGTAACCTGATATGTTTTTGCAATATGCTTATTACGTTATAATGTGATTGCACTTGGAATATAGTGGTGTTACTTTGAATTGCAGGGTAAAGTTCTCACTCAGCCCCAGATGGTAGGGCTGACTCTTTATTTAACATGTTTCAGGAAAGCGTGATAGAGGAAAGGCTCCACGCCAAGGCTAGCGATCGTCCATGACCTCTTGTCATACCAAGTCCATTGCTTGGGCTTGGTACTCGTCGAGTTCGTAATGTCGGTTCGATGTCTCGAAATGCCCGTGTGGAATGGTCTCCCTTCCAACTTAGAATAATCTTTGTCAGTATGTCTATGTAGGAACAATATTTGCACGAGCATGAGCTCGCGTTATGTTTTCTTATAAAGTCATAAACAGATTTCTTTATTGTTATTTTTATTAATCGCTCCGTATTTGAATATAAGTTTAAATTTCTAAATAAAGAGAATTAAATGGTGCTCCTGGTGGAAAATAATTGTCAGTGCCATCACGCATACTAAGTAAAGACTTAGGAAAAGTCGGGGCGTGACAAGTTGGTATCAAAGCTAAACCAGGTTAGGAGATTCTAGGAAGTTTCTTCGAGTTGGGTGTTTGAACGGTTACTTATTGCGACGGTGTGCGCGCCACCTTAGTAATAAGTAAACGGAATAACATCCTAAAGTTTCACTTCTTTCGTACTCTTCTCGTGCCTATCTTGAGTATTTTCAAAGATTTGGTTCTCGTACTTCCTCCTTCAAATGATTGTGGAAGGGGATGTGCAACGATAAACTATGGACAATACAGGGGTGTGGTGGAGAAACTTTAGAAGAAATCGTTCCCCGATGTCACCGCCGATGATGTGGGGAGTTCGAGTAGTATTCATTAAAAGTACATGCCTAACACCCGAAAAGATGCGCTCAGGCGTGAGTTTGAACAATTGAAACAAGAAGACCGCATGATGTGAAAGAATATAATACCTAATTCATGCGATCTTCATCATACAACGCGTCGTATTATTCCTACGAAAGGAAGAAGGTCAAAAGATTTGTGAGGGTTTAAACCCGAACTTGGTAGAGAAGGTAGTGGCATTAGCCTATGATCGGACGTACCTTCAGATCGTCAACATGACAATGAGGGTAGAAGGTTTTGCCAAATCAAAAAGAGAGTATTCACGAAAGAGGCATTTATGTGACTCGACCTTTTTCAACTATCTGATTGGAGTCATACTATAGAAAATAGTCAACTCCATCCAGAGAGAGTTCCACTTATCGTTTAGAAGATCAATAAAGGTATGTGGAACTTTCCTATCTCTTGAGCATGAATAGTTGTACTTATATAGTACGGTAGACGTACAATACCTTGATATCCTTTACTTATTTAAGAATGGCCAAGTTGGGCGAGTTAGGAGGTTAACCCACTTCTTTAAAACTATTAAGGATGTCTTAAGTTTTCAAAGTTAAGGGACTTGAAGTGTTTTGAGTATATGATACTTGTTTTGTTTTAAAAGTTTAAGTCCCTTGGAAATAGGAAAATGTAATTGACTAAGGTATAAGATTAATATAACGACTTTATGGGAAGTTGGTTATATTCGCTTTATGGAAAGTTAAAAGGAGAGATTTACTTTAAGTAAGATAAGTAAGGACAAGTGACTTGATGCTATGGTTATTAGTATCTTGAAAGTTTTATATAAAAAAAAAAGAGTCATTCGTTTTAAAAGAGTATAAGTATGTAGTACTTGAGATTAAATTTCCGGATTCTTTTATTAAGACATGTTAGTGCCTTAAGTGAACTAAAATGAGAGGATATATTAATAATGTCAATAAGAAGTTAGGGGATTTCTTGACTTACTTATGTTATGTAGGATATCAGGTTGAGCTAGGGTAAGAGAATAAATGAGGGGTAAACCACCAAGACGTTATAACACCTTCTCCAGGGTACGAGTATAAATGAGGGGTAAAACCCCAAGACGTTATACCACCTTCTCCGGTAAGAGTATAAATGAGGTAAACCCCAAGACGTTATACCACGCCTGCAGGGTAAGAGTATAAATGAGGGTAAACCCCAAGACGTTATACCACGCCTGCAGGGTAAGAGTATAAATGAAGAGGCAAGCCAAGACGTTATACCACCTTCTCCGGTAAGAGTATGAATGAGGAAAGCCAAGGCGTCATACCACCTTCTCCGGGGTAAGAGTATGAATGAGGAAAGCCCAAGACGTCATACCACTGCTTGGTAAGAGTATAAATGAGGAAAACCCCGAGGCGTTATACCACTGCTCCGTGGATTTACTACCCATGATGCGAAAAATATCCTCACGTCGACTTATTTCCTACCTTAGGTCTCAAAAGTTATTAAAGTCACAAAGTGAGTGCACGATATCCGCTAATATAGTAGATACCCAAAAAGAGTCCTCAGTGCATGATGTCCCTATTGTTTGAAAAATTTCAAGGTTTTTTCCTGAAGATCTCAGCCTTCCTAGGGTAGAGAAGTGGAGTTCGCTATAGAGTTAATTAAGTACAAGACTATTTCTATTCCTCCATATCGAATGGCCCCCAAATTGAGGAGTTAAAAGAACAATGAAGGATCTTACGGATAAAGTCTTTATAAGGCCTAGTCTTCCCTTGGGTGCACGATCTGTTGTGAAAAGAAAGACGGATCGCTCAATGCGCATCGATTATCGGCGTCTCAATAAGGTCACGATCAAGAACCTGTACCCATTACAAGAATCGATGATCTTTTGACCAACTTCAGGGAGCTAGCTATTTTTCCAAGATTGATCTCCGTTCGGGATATCACCAGCTGAAAATAAATCCAGATGATATATCCAAAACAGCCTTTAGAACCCGATACGGCCATTATGAGTTATTGGTCATGTCTTTTGGGTTAACCAATGCCCAGCAGCTTTTATGGATTTAATGAACAGGATCTTCAAACCATTCCTAGATTTTTTCGTGATTGTGTTCATAGATGATATCCTAATCTACAGTAAGAGTGTTGAAGAACATGAAGAAGCGTCGAGGGTAGTCTTGAGTCTTGAAACAGAGAAACTATATGCTAAATTTTCAAAGTGTTAATTTTGGTTGGAAAAGGTAGCCTTTTTGGGCCATGTTGTGTCGAGGATGAAATTATGGTAGACCCCGTAAGATAGAAGCGGTGAAGAAGCGCTGGCAAACCGACTCAAGCAGAGGTTAGAAGTTTCTTGGGTTTGGTGGGTATTATAGAAGATTCGTAAAGGTTTTTCTAGTCTTTGCTCCTTTGACCGGTTGACTAAAAGCGGTTAAGTACCGATGGTCGAAGCATGTGAAGCAAGTTTTGAAACTAAAGGAGTTGTTGACTCATCGCACGATCCTAACTTACTATCGGGACAAGAAGGGTTCCGCGATCTATTGCGATGCCTAGAGTTGGGTTAGGATATGTCTTGATCTGATTTGGAAAGGTTATTGCGTATGCGTCTAGACAATTGAAGATACATGAGAAGAATTACCCAACTCATGACTTGGAATTAACTGTGGTGGTGTTTGCCTTACGAATATGGAGACATTATTTGTATGGTGTGCATGTGGACATATTTACAGATCATAAGAGTTTGCGATGCATAACCACGCAAAGGATTTGAATCTCAGGCAAAGAAGATGGTTAGAGTTGCTTAAGGATTATGACCTTAGTATTCTTTACCATCGCAGGAAAGCCAACGTGGTGGTGGCGCATCGATGGGAGATCGATGGGCAGCAGCCCATTTGGCAATACAAAAGAGGGGTATTGTTCGTGAGGTACAAAGATTGGGAAACCTCGGGGTTAGCTTAACTGAGATCGGTGAAGGTAGGGTGGTGGTACATGATACCTCGCAGTCTGCCTTAGCTTCAGAAATAAAAGAAAGTCAGTTTGAGGATACGGTTTGTTGGATTTGGAGAGGATCCAACAGAAAAACCTTCACATTTACATTGGGAGATAATGGCGGAACCGCCCGGTATAAGGGTAGGTTATGTGTTCTAAGGTAAAGGATCTAAGGAGGAAGATCTTAGATGATGGTCACAACACAAGATATTCCATTCATCCAGGGTCAACAAAAATGTATCAGGACCTCATGGCAAATTACTGGTGGGACGGGATGAAGAAAGACGTTGCGGAGTTTGTCGGAAGGTGTCTTATATGTCGGCAGTGAAAATTTGAACATCAAAAACTGGCGGATTACTTCAGACATTGGAGTCCCCATGGAAATGGGAGGCGATTCATATGGATTTAAATGGCGTCTACCGAAAACTCGAGAAGGGTATGATTCTATTTAGGTGATTGTTAATCGGCTTACAAAGTCAGCCCATTTCTTACCGTCAAGACTACGATCGCGCACCACGACGCATGCATTTATTTGAAGGAGATTGTGCGGTTGCATGGGATTCCTGTACAAATTATTTCAGATAGGGGTTCCCAGTTCACCTCACACTTTTGGCAAAGTTTTCAGAGGTCTCGGGACAAAAGTTAAGTTAAGCACGGCTTTCCACCCATGAAACAGATGGGCAAGCGGCGAACAATTCAAACACTTGAGGACATGTTGCGATCTTGTGTGTTAGATTTTCAGGAAAGTTGGTTGGACCATCTATGTCTAATTGAGTTCGCCTACAACAATAGTTTTCACTCTAGCATACAAATGGCCCCATTTGAAGCATTATATGGACGAAAATGTAGGTCTCCACTGATGGTTCGAGGTGGGTGAGGCAACTGTTCGGACTGAAGTCATTCAAGAAACAAATGATAAGGTGCAGATGATTGGGAGCGGATCAAAAGCGACTCATAGCCACAAGTCCTATGCGGATCATCGGAAAAGAGATCTTGAATTCAAGAGGGGAGAAAGTATTTTTAAAAGTGTCCCCGATGAAGGGAGTGATGCGTTTTGGTAAGAAAGGGAAATTGAGCCCAAGGTTTATTGGGTCATGAGATCTTGCGAAGAGTGGGAATGTGGCTTACAATTAGCACTTCCACAAGAGTTGGAAGCGGTCATCCGGTATTTCATGTGTCAATGTTACGAAAATACTTGCACGATCCAAGTCACGTCATCCTTCCCAGAGATAGTTCTTAATAAGAGCTTGATATGAAGAGGCTCGGTAGAAATACTTGATAGAAAGGTCAACGCCTTAGAAATAAAGAGATTGCTTCCGTGAAAGTCCTATGGAGGAATCACTCACGAGGAAGCCACACAGGAAGGCGAAGAGGCGATGAAAGTCAAATATCCAATCCTATTTGACCAAGGTAATAAAAAAATGTGTTACATAGTACTTACGTATGTGCCATCCCGTGTCTATATTCATGTGTTACAACCTTATTCTCATTCGAGGACGAATGCTTCTTAAGGAAGGGAGAATGTGAAGCCCCAAATTTGTTACAATAACAATAAACATTATTGTGTCTATGTGATTATGTTACGACCTTATTCACATTCGAGGACGAATGTTGCTTAAGGAGGAGAGAATGTAAAATCCGGAAAAAAAATAATATATAGTTGTGGTTGGTTAATAAAAATATATATATATATAAGAAAACAAAGAATAAATTGCATGAGATAGAGTTAGTGTTAAAGTTGGATAAATAGATAGAGGAAATGAAAATAAGAAAACAAAAAAAAACAAAAGAAAAACAAAACAAAAACAAAAAAAAATACATGCAACAATACGTGCATGGTGGCTGGTGCATCCATTTCCCCTCCCCTTCCCCCCTTTTCATTTCCCCTCCAACTCTTGTCATTCCATCTCTCATAGGTTATAGAAAACTCTCCACTTATACATTGTATTTACACACAAACAAAGTACATAACATAAAGGTTAGAAAATCAGAAAAAAACAAGTGAAAAGAAGAGGAAAAAATACCAAGAGGGCAAGAAGAACAAGAAGCAAAATACTAGAGAAGTAAGGATAATTTTAGCAACCACACAACAATAATCTTCACACTTACAAGGTGAGTTTTCTCACTCAGAAATTCTTGGTAATATCCTTTATTTTAAGTTCAATACATGTTAGAATAAGAATTGAGTATTGAAAAGAAATATTGAACTTTTGATTGTTTAGACAACTAGTTGCGTCATGAACTTTACGAACTGTTCTCACTGAGTTATTATTGTTAGAATTTGATGAAATTCGGAGGAGTGGTACACCTCTCTAATATGATCATATAGAACCAAAAATGAGGTAAAATGGACATACGGTTTGAAAGTTATCATAGTTCAAAGTTTCTGCCTTAGATTTGGCCGAAATTCGGAAAGACATAATTACAGACTGTTTTTATTGAGTTTTACTTATTAGAATTATATGAAAATTTACATGGTTGTAAATCTCTCTGTTACGGACAGATATAGATAAAGAGTTATTAAAACGGACTTACGAGTTGAGAGTTATTGTAGTTTGAAGTTGTTGCCTCGATTCATCGGAATCCAGAAGGCAGGACGTTTAAACGTAAAACTGTACTAATCTGAGGGAGTATGAAAATTGTTGCTAAATGAAAGTTCTGGATCTCTCTGTTGTGGACATTTTGAGACCTTACGGGGGTCTATCCGACTTACGGATTGAGAGTTATCGCTGTTTAAAGTTTCTGCCTCGGATCTATCGAGATCCAGGAAGGGCAGCGAATAAAAGTGTAAAACTGTACCAAACGGTACAGAATATGAAAGGATGGTTCACATGGAGACGTGTAGATCTCTGTTCTCGTCGTTTTGAGAATTTATGGGGCTTGAACGGGTTTAACAGATTAGGAGTTATGACTATTATAAGATTGGGTGTTGTTTAATAAAAATTCTGCCGAAACAAATTTCATGTGGTTGTTTTGAGGATAAATTTGTGTTAGTTATCCAAAGTAGTTTTAAATGAAATTTGGTACAGTGAAAGATCCCCGTCTTACCTTAGTTTCCGCTTGAGAAACACCTTAGTTGGAGTTATGGTTAAAAAGTTATAATCGTTACAAGTATGAATGATGAATGTTAGAAAAGAGAATAGTATTTATTCGATCTTACGAAAAATATGAAAAGTGAATACGTGTTCACATAAATATATAAATATATAATGGATCGGGTTGCGCGCAACAAAGCGTAAAGTGAATACGCGTTCACAAATACGTAAACATAATGGATCGGGTTGCGCGCAAAAGCGTAAAGTGAATATATGTTCACAAATACGTAAATATAATGGATCGGGTTGCGCAACAAAGCGTAAAGTGAATACGCGTTCACAAATACGTAAACATAATGGATCGGGTTGCGCGCAACAAAGCGTAAAGTGAATACGCGTTCACAAATACGTAAATATAATGGATCGGGTTGCGCGCAACAAAGCGTAAAGTGAATACACGTTCACAAATACGTAAACATAATGGATCGGGTTGCGCGCAACAAAGCGTAAAGTGAATACGTGTTCACGAATACGTAAATATAATGGATCGGGTTGCACGCAACAAATATGAAAGATGAATACATGTTCACCTATATAAATATGAAAAGTGAATACGCGTTCACAAATATATAAATGTAATAAACATGTGGAAATGCAGGGGAATGTCTTAACGTATAATACGAGATAAAATGAAGTGTTAGTTAAACCGAGAATTTCCTATGAGGAGTTGTTGCATATTTAAAAATGTTGTAACCTGATATGTTTTTGCAATATGCTTATTACGTTATAATGTGATTGCACTTGGAATATAGTGGTGTTACTTTGAATTGCAGGGTAAAGTTCTCACTCAGCCCCAGATGGTAGGGCTGACTCTTTATTTAACATGTTTCAGGAAAGCGTGATAGAGGAAAGGCTCCACGCCAAGGCTAGCGATCGTCCCGCAGCCTCTTGTCATACCAAGTCCATTGCTTCGGGCTTGGTACTCGTCGAGTTCGTAATGTCGGTTCGATGTCTCGAAATGCCCGTGTGGAATGGTCTCCCTTCCAACTTAGAATAATCTTTGTCAGTATGTCTATGTAGGAACAATATTTGCACGAGCATGAGCTCGCGTTATGTTTTCTTATAAAGTCATAAACAGATTTCTTTATTGTTATTTTTATTAATCGCTCCGTATTTGAATATAAGTTTAAATTTCTAAATAAAGAGAATTAAATGGTGCTCCTGGTGGAAAATAATTGTCCAGGTGCCATCACGCCCTAAGTAAAGACTTAGGAAAAGTCGGGGCGTGACAGCTACAATGCATGTATGTTCTGAAAGAAACATGTTTTCATCCTACCAGGCCATCAAGGATGGAGAACCATTGTTCATGGGAAATGTCGTTGCTGTAAAAGTAGAAGGGAAAGAGAATGTGACTTTGAGGCTCACTTCCGAGAATGATATGCTCACAAATGTGTTGCATGTATATGAAATTTGTAAGAATTTAATTTCTGGACCTGTTCTTAGTAACAAAGGCTTCAAAATTGTAATTGAATCTGACAAATTTGTACTCATCAAATGTGGGGTGTATGTAGGAGAGGGTTACCTCAATGATGGACTCTTCAAACTAAGTGTTGTACCTACTAAGACAATTGTCATTATGAATGAAAACGCAAGCACTGCTTTTATGTATATAGTTGATTCCCCTTCTTTATGACATTCTCGATCAGACCATGTAAATTATCGTTCCTTACAAAGAATGGTAAAAATAGACATGTTGCCAAAATGTTCTTTGAACAAAATGACCAAATGTGGGGTATGCATAGAATCAAAGTATGCAAGTCATCCTCATAAATCTGTTGTGAAATCAAATGAAGTGCTCGGTTTAATACATAGTGACTTGTATGATTACCAAGCAACCCCATCTCGTGGAGGAAAGAATTATTACATATCGTTTATCGATGATTGCAGTAAATTTTGTTATGTATACTTAATACATACCAAAGATGATGCTTTGAACATGTTTAAAACATACAAAGCAGAAGTGGAAAACCAACTTGACAAAAGAATTAAAATTCTAAGGTCGGATAGAGGTGGTGAATATCAATCTAATGAGTTCAAGGAATTTTGTTCCACTCATGGTATAATTCATCAAACCACTGCGTCATATACTCCACAACAAAATGAAGTTGCCGAACGAAAGAATAGAACATTGAAGAATATGATAAATTCAATGTTGGTCAGTTCGGGTGCACCCCTAAGTCTATGGGGTGAGGCACTAATTACTGCAAATATGATATTGAATAAAATTCCTCAAAAGAAAAATGACCAATCTCCCTATGAATTGTGGAATGGAAGATTTCCTACTTTCAAAAGGATGAAAGTGTGGGGTTGCTTAGCAAAAGTTCAAGTTCCCTTACCAAAAAGAACTAAACTTGGACCAAAAACAGTGGATTGCATATATATTGGTCATGCCAATAATAGTGCAGCGTATAGATTTTTGGTGTATCATTCTGAAGTTGAAGGTATTCACAAGAACACTTTAATGAAATCTGCTTAAGCAGAATTTTTTGAGGATATCTTCTCATACAAAGAAAAGGATAAAGGTGTTCTTAATAATAAGAAGAGGACACTGCCTCAAGATGAATCAAACCAAAATGGTGATAATCTTACTTCATCGGTTCAAGAAGAAAATTCTGAACCAAGAAGGAGTAAACGTGGGAAAGTGGCCAAAGATTTTGGACCAGACTTTATGACCTTTTCCGTTGAATGAGAACCTCAAACATATAAGGCTGCAATGGAATCATCCGAAGCACCTTATTGGAAGGAGGTTATCCAAAGTGAAGTAAAATCCATTTTACAAAATAACACATGGATATTGGTTGATCTTCATCCGGGAATGAAGCCAATAGGCCATAAATAGATTTTAAACGGAAATTAAGACCTGATGGTACTATACAGAAATATAAAGCTCGTATAGTAGCCAAAGGATTCCGACAAAAGGAAGGTGTGAATTTCTTTGATACGTACTCACCAGTGACTAGGATTACGTCTATAAGAACGTTGATTGCTATAGCAGCGATTCACAATTTAGTAATACACCAAATGGATGTGAAGACTGTCTTTTTAAATGGTGAATTAGATGAAGAAATATACATGGAACAACCCGAAGGGTTTGTTGTTAAAGGTCAAGAGAAGAGAGTCTGTAAATTGGTTAAGTCTCTATATGGACTTAAACAAGCGCCAAAGCAATGACATGAAAAGTTTGATAATACATTATTATCAAATGGTTTTCAAATTAATGAATGTGACAAGTGTGTCTACATTAAAGAGTGTAATAATGCATGTGTCATTATATGCTTGTATGTGGATGATATGCTAATCACGGGAACAAGTAAAGATGTAATTAACCAAACTAAGAAGATGTTGCATGCCGAATTCAATATGAAAGATATAGGAATAGCGGATGTCATTCTTGGTATTAGAATTCAAAAGAATTCTGATGGTTATGTACTAACTCAATCTCATTATGTTGAGAAGGTCCTTAGAAATTTGAACACTATGATGATAGACCGATGGTTACGTCATTTGACCCAGCTTTTCACCTTAAGAAGAATGAAGGTGAAAATGTTTCTCAATTGGAGTATACACAAGTTCTTGGAAGCTTGATGTACATAATGAATTGTACAAGACCGAATTTAGCATATACAATAAGTCGACTAAGTCGATACTCACATAACCCTGAAAATGATCATTGGTTTGCACTAGTTAGGGCACTCCGGTATCTAAAACATAAAATGAATTATGGGTTGCGTTATACGAAATATCCTCCCGTGTTAGAAGGATATTGTGATGCTAATTGGATTTCCAACCAATTAGAAAGTAAGTCCACAAGTGGGTATGTATTTACACTTGGTGGAGCGTCAGTATCTTGGAAATAATAAAAACAAACGGTAAATACGAGATCAACTATGAAAGCAGAGTTTGTAGCCTTGGATAAAGCTGCAGAAGAGGCAGAATGGCTAAGAAACTTCTTGGAATGTATTCTGTTGTGGACAAAGCCTGTGACAGCCATTTGCATACACTGTGATAGTATGGCTGCTCCAACGAGGGCAAATAATCAAATATATAATGGCAAATCGAGATATATAAGGCGACGTCATAATACAATACGAAGCTTGTTGAAGAATGAAATAATTTTCATTGACTTTGTGATGTCAAAGGACAATATAGCGGATCCTTTGACAAAAGGTCTTACACGAGAGCAAGTCGTATATACATCGAGGGGAATAGGCTTAAAGCCAATACAATGAGTTGTTAACTGGTGGAAACCTTACCTATCATAATTGAAGATCCCATGATTTAAGTTCAAAAGGCAAACTAGCTGGGGAAGACTCAAGGAGCGTAAAACACGCATATGCTCGTTCCTATGATGAACCAATTCGTTGACGTTTAAAGGGTTGAACATATGTTCTTAATAATACTGAAAGCCATTATGGTGGGATAGTACAGACTATTCTTGTTTGATATTACCTATGTGAGATTGATGTGGGGTCGCATCTGGGAGAACCGAGATGGTTAAGTTCTCTAGAAATTCTCATGAAGATATGAGTTGTTCACGACCGAAATGAACACAATCGTAAGAATTGAAATATGTTGATATGATGTGTGTGATACTTGTTGTCTTGGTTTACTACAAAACGTGAATAGTTCAAGGCACTACGTCCACTATTTCACAAGTAGACCCGATGGGAATTCACTACGAAAGGTTCAAATCCAAAAGACACATTTTTCGATGCATGTCATGTCTCGTTTGACAGAAATGATGATAAGTTCCTTTATCTTATTTTCTATCCACTTGTGCGGTATTGTTGGATGTGTGAATAGAAAATGTGGGGTATTGTTGGAACTTGGTTGGAATAAGAAGATTAAGTGATCAAAATTAATTTTGGAATTTTTGGGTCAAGAGCCGCGGTGCCCTATGCAAGGGTCGTGGCCCTTCGTTGGCAGTGAGTTCACTGGAGGTGAAAATTGAATTAGGGCCGCGGCTCCTCCAACGAAAAAATTTCAGATTTTCTAAAAGTTGTGTCTCTTTCCATAGATCACAATTTTTGGATTGAAAGGCTGCCTATGGACGATTTTAATGCTATAAATAGCATGTTGATCACTTGTTTTAGACACAATTAACACAACAACAAGATTATCTTCAGATTTAATAATCAAATCAATTGAAGATCATTGTTCTTGTTGTTCTTCTTATTCCTCAAACACAAAAATTTCTGAAGAACACATAAAGTAGATTCGCCAGGGGTGAAGTTCTTGTGCTAGAACTATCACTCAGATAGTTGTATCCTCAAGGCAGACGTCCGTAGAACTGCAGCACAAGCAGAGACGAATTTTTATCTTAGGTCACTGTATTTGCAGGCCTCTATCTATAAACAAGTTAGTATGTATTTAGTATGTTCTTGAATTACATTGTTGTTAAGTTCAATATATTTGAATTATATTTTTATATTGTTGTGATTAAACATTGAAGGTCTAGATTGGTATTAACAATACATTTGTATGATATTCAATATCTGAATTAATAAATTGAAAAGTGAAGACTTGTACTGCTTATGGAGTCGTCAAACTTAGTAAGGATTTAGTTTTCCATGACAACATAAACACTAAAATTGGACAACATAAATACTAATTTTCAAATATTTCATTAAACACAATCAGGGTGGCTTAACAAAGTTGATGACCTAAAGCAAAAATTTATTACGAGGCATTAGGTTATTCTTTTTAAAACAAAAAAAAAAAAAACCTTTCACACATATTTTTATTTCATTTTTTTTACTAATTTTTTGAGATGCATGCAAAGTTTTTTTTTCCAGTTGACACTATGAATATGAAATGATCACATGGCTTTAAAATCTTTTATATTTTTTATCTTAAAATATTATTTCGTCTGTTCATTTTTACTTGTTCGTACTGAATTTTGCACCCCTTTAAGAAATAATAAATGAAATACATATTTTTACCTTAATATCATAAATATTGACATTTCAAAAGTCTTGAGTAATGAGTAGTTAATATTAAAAGTAAAAATAAGAAAATGTTTTTCTCTTAATATATTAAAGTAAATAAATAAAAGTAAAATATATAATATAGTCCATAAGTAAAAGTTGACAATGGAAGTAAATAACTTTTGAAAAAGTTACTGAACCTATTATCAAAGATGGAGAGAAATTGCTCCCCCGAATTAAAAAAAAAAGTTCATTTAGCCATTTATAAACTCTTTAAAAAAATATTAATTTTTATATAAAAACATATAATTTGACTAAAACATTTTGAATTTAATAGGTATTAAGATTTGGTCATCTAACACTTAATAATTTTTTTTTGAAAAAGTAATGTTAATTCTTTCTTGATTTGATAACTCAAAAATAAAGACTAAAATATACATTATTTTTTATTCGAACCAAATAATAAAGAAGACTGAATATCCAACAAAGAAGAAAATTACACAAAGCTCAAAAGCATGTGTTAATACAAGCCGGAGAAAGGATGCACTTAAACTTTACATCTGCAACAACAATAACATATCTAGTGAAATTCCACAACATGGAGTCTGCCTCCGATCCATTGTCAGCCCTATTTACAGCGGAAGTGTTGAGCTATTTTTGTTATATCAATTTCTAATATAAGCACTTATTTATTCTCGAATTTCGAAACATGAGTCAGATTAGCAATTTCATCTTTCACGTCTCGCCTATCTTCTAACAAGACCAACATGAAGTACTTCAAATATCAATAATTTTAGTTTAATCAATTTTTTATAAAATCGAAAACCGAATCGAGTAACCGATTTTATAAAGATTAAAACGAAACTGTTAAATTCTGAATTGAAGGAGAAACTAGAGAAGAGAAGACATGACAGAGAAGGAAAACGCAGGAGAAGCAAGGGAAATCGTGGAAGAAGGAGAGAGGGAGAAGCAGAAGCAGAGGGCAATATTTGGGAGCCCAAATGGGCCTTCTGTTTTTCTATTATAACTCTCTCAAATGAAATATACAAATCTATCCCTATTTATAATAAATGGCTAAGGATTAAAACCTCCTAATGACAAAATATCTCCTAATCCAAAATATCTAATTAACAACTAACTACCCATATATATATACCGTATATATGTGGTATATCTCAACATCCATCAAGCTAGGCAAAACATTGGTTTCATCTAGCTGGGAGCAATATTAGACGACCGCTGATAAACTCGATGTAACTCGCACCATTCAAGATTAACATTTAACGGCGGGAGCATAATAGCGACGCATTGGACAACAGATTGCCTACACGCGATCTTACCGATGAAAGTCGCGAAGATGTATCTGCGGTGAAATGACAGGCTTATATCTCCCGATTATTGGAACTTTGAAATTCTACAAATGGTCTCGTGGATACCGCCACTAGCAATTAATTTCAACATCTTATAGTTGATAAAAAAACCGAAGTTCTTCAAAGGTCAAGCTTATGCTTTAACTGTTCCACCGATCAATAGATTTTCTTAATAGTTGGGTCCACAATGGATGGCTTAGCAACTCAAGATATACCAGACATTACATCCTCACCGCAAACACAAAGAAGAAGAATATCAAAACCACCGGCAGATCACGTGCATTCTCGTGACACAACACCCACACAATTCTCCAGAGGTACGCATTGCAAATACTTCGCTTCCTTAAATAAAGAAGATTTCCAAAGAATCGCAACACAATTCCAAAGAACTAAAACATAACAAAATAACCAAGAACCATCATACACTGCAAGATCAAAGATCGCAACAACAATCGCCGACATCATGAATGCGATAGCGACAACAAACCAAAGAATGGCACAAAAAAACAATGTAACCAAAAACAATGTAACCTCAACCATCAACCACTGGATAGATTCCAGTTAGCAAAGATAAATTGAATAGGAAGCGACACTTTGTGTCCTCTCGATAACCACTCCAATTCCAATAACCGGTAAATGAAACAAATGGCAAGCCAACAAATTCAAAGAACTCAAGCTTTATATACGGAATCTCTCGGTTCTATTCTTAATTTGGCGAAACCATCGGATTCATTCTTGACGAGAACCTCGTTCTCTAGTCTCTCGACTAGAGAATCTCTCGATTCTTTCTATGAATATGTTCAACTAGTACCGTGGACCCCAATCTTGACTCGAACCAAAGACTAACAGAATTTGATAAGCGGCAGAACCTCTTCGCTCTCTATATTCGGACTAGAGAATCTCTTGATTCTCATCACGCCAGCTATTCTTTGAACTGAGCTTCAACTCAATCCATATTATCGTCGACGAAGTATCCCTCGGTCTTAGTCTGTTTGTCGCTAAGAACTCTTCGATCCTTCAATCGATCTATTGAATATGCAACAGAACTACAGTTTCTTTGAACTGAAATTCCATTGATCCAACAACAATATATTTTCTCTCATTTTCAGAACTTCATATTAGTTCCTGCAGCAGCTACATCAGCAATCAAGCAGCAAGCACTAACACTAGTTATATAACCAACAGTACCACCAACGCTCCAATAGAAACTAACACAAAATCAGCGACGATTTCAGTCACTGACCAACACGGCAACAAGCTTGCATCTCCAACAGCAACTAATGCTGCTTCGACAATAATACCAATACAGATATGGAAACCAACAGCAAAAAAAAACAGTAAGCCAACACATAACCAAAACAGCTAACAGTTTTCCTCCAATTCGTCGATTCACCAACACAAACTAAATGAAGTTGAGTTTTCAGAAACTCGACTATCCTCGGCGATCTGCGACGTCGCAATGATAGCCACAGGCGGAGTGTATCCGCAGAAAATGATAATATCTCCATTCGACTAAATCGACAAATGCGATAGTCGAAAAATAAGTAAAATAGCATGAATCGACTTTGACTCTCTGTCGATTCTGTTGTCACTCGCAACAAAAATCGATCGATATACTATAGAGATTACCTCAATTTTCGATTCTCAGGTTTTCGGAAGGAAGCGATTTCGTTCTTCAATTTTGAGTTTCTGCTATTTTTCTGTTCTCCTGATTTTCAGAAGAAATTGCTTATCGATTTCTGATCGATTGTAATTAGCGATCGATTCTAATTTTGAGAAGAGAATCGCGATTTCATGATTCCGATTTTCTCGATCGATTTTGACTTTATCTTTTCGCTTTCTTCAAACTCATCTCTGATCTATCCGACATTTCGAAGTTCGAATCCAAAATTTCGATCTTCAATTGCTTTTTTTCGAAAATCCCGATTTACATCGCGATTTCAATTTTCTTGATTTCTTACATATTTTCAGCTTCTTCGATTCTCTTCTACTAGATAATCAGTTCCACAGCGATTTTGATTTCTATCGAGAATAATTTCAGTTGTGATTTTTCTGCATTTTCTTTTCAATTTCAAAATTTATATATGATAATCACCAGATCTAATAGGATCTAGGCTCTGATACCATGTTAAATTCGAATCAAGGAGAAACTAGAGAAGAAGACATGTGCAGAAGGAAAACGCAGGAGAAGCAAGGGAAATCGTGGAAGAAGGAGAGAGGGAGAAGCAGAAGCAGAGGGCAATATTTGGGAGCCCAAATGGGTCTTCTGTTTTTCTATTATAACTCTCTCAAATGAAATATACAAATCTATCCCTATTTATAATAAATGGCTAAGGATTAAAACCTCCTAATGACAAAATATCTCCTAATCCAAAATATCTAATTAACAACTAACTACCCACATATATATATACTGTGTATATATGTGGTATATCTCAACAGAAACCGACCAAACAAATCGAAAATCAAAATTTTAAAAAATTCAAAAATAAAGATAATCATGTTACTTCCCCTACACCGCGGTATAATAAATCTGGTGGGCAGTTCGATCGATTTTTTTTGAACCGAAATATGCCCTACCCAATTTGAGAGACTTGGAGCCTTTCTTTAAGAGAAAATTATACGTACTAAGCTTTTTTAAAAGTTAATATTGCTCAAATGTAATACTATATTTCTTGTATTTCAAAATCAAATATTTAGTATCGTTTATTATGAAATCCCACATACTTGCTTTATGTTTTTGTAAATCTAAACACTTAACACGCTTATACTTGATATATTATTCAATTTAATAAGCTCAGTTAATATTTCGGAAGCGGAAGCAGAATCAATTGCAAGCTATAATATAAAATATGTACGAAAAGCGATTCTTAATAGGTCATTTTATAAGTTTTTTATAATTTAAGTGCTATAATTTTTTTTTTTAAATATAAGATATATTTGCAGTTGAATGTTATAAAAGGTGTTTCGATATTAAGGTGTTGATTCTAAATTAAGTTGGGATTGAATCGTAATTATTGTTGTTTAACTATATTTAGGAATACATCACCTTGTCACGTTAATTCATACTTTACAATAATAATCAAAATTTTAAGGATCAAAATATACCATTCTCACATCTTTTTAAACTCTAAATAATTGTATTAGAATCAAGCCCTGCAGCCAGGCCTTAGCGCAGAAAGATCCCATCACGCATGAGAGAATGGCCAAGTTCAAACCCTGCCGTAACGCTCGACCGCATTCGCCGTTTGCAAGCTGTGGTTAACGCACCGACGTGGTTTGCGGTATCACGTTCACACCGCGCTTCAAGAGAAGAAGAATGCGATTCCTTCGTCAACAAAATAAAATAAAATAATAATAATTGTATTAGAACCCCTCGTATAAACCAAATAACAAATCAGGCTTGAAACAAAATCAAAACCCTAGCACTTCAAATATTCACCAGGCTTGAAACAGAATCAAGAATTCAAAACCTCAGCACTTCAAAGTTTCTCTGTTCTGCAACTTTTTACCTTACTAAAGAATCAGTCTTTGAGGTAAGTTTTTTTTATATGATTTAGTTTAAATTTTTTGTTGTTTAATAATAATATGAATTTTTTCCCTCTAACTTTACTCAATTGTGACTTTTTTTGTACTTGTTGTCTTTGGATCGCTACAATATGCTACAATATTCAAAACCCATGTTGCGTTCTGTGTTTCTGATATGGGTTTCGTGTTTCGCGTCTTTTACTTAGGAATTAACACAGCAATTCATTGTTCATTACTCTTTTTTTTTAAAGAATGAAGCTTGATAATTTATTCAGAATTAGAGGGTTAATTTGGCCGATGGTCTATCGGAAACAGCCTCTCTACCCTACAAAGGTAGAGACCCCACTTGTGGGAATATGCTGGGTATGTTGTTGTTGTTGTGGAGGGTTAATATGGCTGATTTTGCTCTACATTTATAGAAGATGCTCCATAATACAAAACCCATATTGCATTCTGTGTTTCTGATTTGGGTTTCTTGCTTCACATCTTATACTTAGGACAGTACATAACAAGTCACTGTTCATTGCATCTTCTTTTCTTTATAGCAATGAAGATTTGTTAATTTTGAGAAGTTACCTTTTCCAGAATTAGAGGGTTAATTAGGGTATCTAGTTTTACTTTTTCTTTGTTTTGTCTTCCTGGAGCTGATTGTGTTGCAAGGAAGTTGACCAATCTTTGAAAAAGAACAGTCTTTTACACAAAAGTGCTGAATCTTGGACCTTAAAAGTTCGAAAACTGCCAATCCCGCTTTGTAATATGAGCATTTGTTTCAGTTGAAGGATTTTTTTTCTTTTTAATCGAGGAAAAGTCCTGGTTAGAAGTTGGCTGATGTCGGAACAATAAATTTGAATCGAGACATGTTAGCTGAGAAAATGCATAACCAACTATGAAAACATTATTTTTAAGTAAGGATGGTCATAAATTGTACTGCTATGATTTGGTGTGTGGAAACCCCTATTTATCCTAAGATAAAAAAGGTTTCTTTTAATAACCTTGGTGTCCGGGCCAGTTCGCTCACCTCGAATTACTTGCTACCTTCTACCAACACATGTACAAAGTAACTTTGTCCATTTAGGCTTACACATATTTGAAGAAATCAACTACTATTGCTTTTGTCTCCGCTGAGATTTGAACCTAAGACCTCATGATTCTTAACTCACTTTATTGACCACTAGGATACACCCTTGGTTTACAACAACAACATACCCAGTATAATTCCATCATGTGGGGTTTGAGGAGGGTAGAGTGTACATAGATCTTACCCCTACCTTTTAACGGGTAGAGATGATGTTTCCGATAGACCCCTAGCTCAAGTAGAAATGAAAAAGCAACAATAATAATGAGTAGTAATAGCAGCAAGAAAATACGATAACAAAGTGAAAGAAACAAGCTAGTAGGAAACCAAAAAGCAATCCACAAAAGGAAGTATTAGAAGTACCGAAGCCAAGGCTAAAATACTAAATAAAGCATGGTAAAACAATTTGAAAAAAATAACAATAACGTAACTACCTCCATATAATACGACCATGAAGTGCAAGACACAACCAATAATAAAATAAATTAAAAGACCAGAGACTATTACCTCTAGATCTGCCAATTTATTTATTTATTTATTTATATACTCCCTCCGTCCCAATTTATATGATGTAGTTTGACTGAGCACGGAGTTTAGAAGACATTTGAATCTTGTGGTCTAAAACAAGTCATACATTTGTATGGTATAGATCATCTCGTTAAAGTTTAAAGTTAAATTGTTGTCAAATAAGAAAATGTGTCATTATTTTTGGGACTGACTAAAAAGAAAAGCGTGTCATATAAATTGGGACAAAGGGAGTATATATTACCAGTATTCCATTAGTCGAGGTAGGTATATGTGCATCCTCCTATTGTGATTTTCTGTGTGTAACTTTTTTTTCTCTTTGGACAAGTAGGTTGGAGTTGATATGGGTTGAATATGGTTTGAATTTGCTTGTAGTTCTGGTGAATCTAGTTTTCAATTATAGTGACTGCTGGGATTTGATGTTCCATGGAGAGAATGGTTTCCCCATGATGCATTTATTTGTGACTTGTCATACAGATTGATAAGTCCTATTGATACTAAGATTTCATGATAACTGGCAATATGTGCTGTTACCTATTAAGTCTCTTAGCTAGCTTAAGTATTGTTTCTAGTGGGACTTATCTTTGCCTACAAGATTTGAAACAACATTGTTTATACCTATCCAGCCTTGAGTTTAGGTTAAGTCTCTTTGTAGAGGATTATCATTTGGTTTACACACTAGGAAGTTTTTTGTGCTCTGGTTTTAGGCTTATGTCATCATATAAAGTATGTCCAAGACTACTTTAGGCTAGTTCGAGCCTTATTATATCTAAGGTGTTAGAATCTCATGAAATGACTTTCCTATAATTCATCTCCCATCAATGATGATTGAGTTGTTATCGACCCGAAAAGTCAAAACCTGTTAACTGGAAGTCTCTGTGTTGTGAGGTGTCCACTTCCAAGATAGTGTATGCCTTTAGGTCTCCTTTTTTGTCTCTTCGAGTCACTGGTCAGAAGATAAGATCCATTTCTGAATATCATCTTCTTGTCAACTTTAGTTTGTAAAGTCGTTTGAAGTCTGGAGCCTCTACCTATATAAAGAGCTCTTTCGCTTCTTTGTAATGAGGGCAGAACTCATTTAGAGGTTTCATAGGTAAAAAGCGCTCTTTATACACCTCATGATTTACTAGAGTAGTTCTTTTGGTCCTTGGTAATCTCTTAGTCCCCAGTTAGATTTATCCAGTGCTTCCTTCGTCAGTCATAAACTATGTTCTAGAGTTGCCCCTTACTGAGATGTATATAAGAAAAATGCAAGCTCGTGCAAGTTCTGATCTTCTGCTACGGTATTTGTAGTTGGTTCATATATAATACAACATTACAACATACCCAGTGTAATCCCACAAGTAGGGTTTGGAGAATGGTTCATATATAATATCTCTTGAAAATATTATAACCAAAAGAGTTGTCCAGAATTCACTGATGTGCAGGTGGGACTTGGGCTGTGATGGCTGAGCTTGCAGGAATATCAGAGTCCAGGAAAAACTCGTGAATTCCATGGCATATCCTTTCTTGCAAAAGTTAAACAACTCCGCATGTGGAGCATGGTGGATAGGCCTGCCAAGGACGTATCCAGTAATCAGTTTTATGGTCTATTACTGAACCAAATATTCACCACGCTCGACATGCAAAGCTGTTTCAACTCTCGCGAGGGCAGAGTTGAAAAGGATACTTGTCCAGTAATGTGCTAGAAGCCCATTTATATACTTGATGGTGGACCTATCAAAAACTTTGAAATACAATCATCTTAGTAGTTGAATTAGGACACCTATACACTGAAAAGTAAATGTTAGTTGGAGACTCTAGGAAACCATTTGAATGTGTCGCAGTTTGTTGCTATCAGATTTCAGTTTTGAGCCCATTCTTAAGTCAGAAATGCATTTTCCACTTTAAAGTACTTGCAGGGGGAAATGGTGGTAGGTGGTGGCTGCATTCTGATGCTTCAATTTTCTTTACCAATGTGTATACTTTTAACTTCAGTCCTTTATGTCAAACTACTTTACTGTTGCTTGTGCAGTATGGTTGTATACTTTTTTTTGTAAGTTGTATCCTGATAATTTGCTGCTTTTGAGATGCTACAGAATAAGTAATTGAAAATGAGTGGAGCAGGAGAGAAAGGATCAACGACTACGAAGACTCCAGCAGATTTTCTAAAGTCTATTCGTGGACGACCTGTTGTTGTTAAATTGAACTCTGGTGTTGACTATAGAGGTTAGTCGCTATGATTTGCTTTTGTTTTTTCTTGTGGTTCTTTTAAACTTGCTGTTCTATTGCTTATGCATTTTGTTTATATATAGTTTTGTACTCAATAACATGACGAAAATCTAGTGTCAGCTGTAAGAGACAAATGTACTGACCAGTGCCTATTTTCTCACCTCAAACTTTGCATTTCGATATCTAATAATTTTGTAAAGAACAGCAGCTGAAATAGTCCTCGAGATTTAATTTTTGACACACAAAGGAAGTTCTATCATTGTGAAATTACTTGTAGAGTTCTGACATTTCAAATATTTATTGCTCAGTCTGGGTTATATAGGTTACCGATATGTGCATTGACTGCTAGTTGTCTGCATATATACCAAACTAAGCACTCAGATCAATTTATTTCTTAGTGTAATGAACATCTGACTGATAGATGTCAAAAAGGTTCTGCTGTGTAGTAAAAAACTGGTGTAATGACTTGTTAAAGTGTTCCTATTGATATTAAAGATAATGGGTCTTTCATCTTGATAGAGATGGTTCTACTTCATTAGATATTTATTCTAATATTTGCAACACAAAATGGTTTAAGAAATATTCGAACTATGAATCATACTTAATTTTGAGACAAAATTCTAATTTCTAAATCGAAAGATTCTCTTTCCTTTCAAACCCTATTTATATTTTGACCAAAAGCAAAACCTTTTTTTGAATTTTTGTCATCCTATTTATTCAAACTTGCTTGAAAAGCCGAGTAAAACAAGGCAGGCTTTGCCCCAGCTATTGTTTTTCTTGCGAAACCAAAAGAGCTACCCAAGGGCTTGTTGCCCTGAACACAATGCATGTATAATGTGAAACTTATCCACTTTGTATTATCTCAAGGGAAAAGGCATGGTTTCCACCCTGAACTTTTCCCGAAAAGTCGACTTCACACTTCAACTAATCGGGCGACCTATTACCCCCTACACATTATAAGTTCAGGGTGGAAACCATGCCACCACTATTATAATATCTGCTCGCGAACCACTCCCAACTTTTTACCTGCATGCTTGAATCTTTAGGTAGATTTTTTTCCGAGTAAGATAATGCACCCTGCCTAAAACTTCTGTGCTAGCCTTCAATTTCTTTGCAAATCGCTTATGATTTTCTTCTGATGGTAGTTTATTCCTCAAAATGCAACAGAACAAACTCAGCTCAATTACATTCTACTTTTGTTATTGCTTGGTGCAGGTATCCTTGCCTGTTTAGATGGATACATGAATATAGCAATGGAGCAAACGGAAGAATATGTTAATGGGCAATTGAAGAACAAATATGGGGATGCCTTCATACGAGGAAATAACGGTAAGCAAAACCACCATTTGCCAACCTTTGATTAATATGCCTTCCCCTATAATGATCTGAATGTAATATTAAAGAGTTTCTCTGCTTGCAGTGCTTTACATCAGCACATCGAAGAGGACACTTGGGGAGGGAGCTTAACATCGTACGAGTGATCGGCCCTAGTTATCCTGGCAGTTTTTATTATGTAACTGGCCTTTCTTGATATGTCCAAGAAGTTTCCTCTGAATGTTGTAATTTGTGTAGGCTTTGGTAGATCATGGATGTTATCTTAATTGCTATTTCTTTAGTGAGTCAAATTTTTTTCCATTGCCATCAAGAAATAGCAACCTTTCATGGTGGATCTGAATTTCTGTTTCAGCTGTTTCTTTCTGACTTTATTTTGGATGCATATAAAATTTACTTGCCTTTGAATCACCTCAATTGTGATATTGCCTATTCTAAATGCCACTTGTTTGCCTCCCGCCTGTCGGCTTCTTTTGGCAAAAACTTACTTGCACATGGTGTTTACAAATAAATTTTTGTGGTTTCTCACTGGTGTTCAGTTTTTGTTGGAGCCTAATTATATCTGGATTCTCGCTAGGTAGAGCCCATTTTGGGGATACTATCAAGGATTTTTTCATATTCAGGACTCGAACTTGAGATTTCTGGTTGAGGAAGATGTAGCCTTATCCATGGAACCACATCCTTTGGTAGTGGTGTTTACAAATACATGTTTGTTCTCACACTGTTATTACCAACTCATAGTTAATTAGCACATTTTGTCATCTGAATTTGTTAGATGATTATTATATTGTGATATTATTGTTAGCCAAAATTGGCCTATTATGAGAGTGGCTCTACAAGATTTAGAGCAATATCTCAATGTTGATGCATTTTAGCAAAGTTGGAATATCAACTTGAACGAAATATTGACATCTATATAGAACTCAAAATCTAGTGTAGTTGGTGCTGCAACAACAACATAGTAGAGCGTAGACAGACCTAACCTCTACCTTGGTGGGTAGAGCGGCAGCTTCCGGGAGATCCTCGGCTCAAGACCTGCGTAAACACAATCAAAGCAAGTGTTGCATAGCAAAATAAACGGCCAGAGACGATAAATTAAAGCTATATGAACATGCTGGTAACAAAAATAGAAATACGACATGGTAGTGCATTCTGTCAAAAGAAAGCAGTAGTTAATGCAAATAAATAATATAAACAAAGTACACTAACGAAACACATAGCCGCAGAAAACAACTACATGGAATATAAAATAACACTTCTTCTATAAGTGTGATGAGCTAGTCGGGCCTACCTTGGTCACACTACAACTATCTATTTGTGGGCGTGAGTAGGACTACGCTCGACTATCTAATACCCTTCAACCCTAATACGTGTCCTCCACAAACCCCTATCTAAGGTCATGTCCTCAGTAAGTCACACATGCGTCATATTCCATCTAATCACCTCTCCCCAATACTTCTTCGGCCTACCTCTACCCCTTCTGAACCCGTCCATAACCAACCTCTCACACCTCCGCAATGGGGCATTTTGTGTCTCTCCTCTGCGCATGCCCGAACCATCTCAACCTCACTTCCCGCATCTTATCCTCCACCGAGGCCACTCTCAGTCTGTCCTGGATATCATCATTTCTAATTCTATCTCTCCTTGTATGCCCACACATCCATCTCAGCATCCTCATCTCCGCAACTTTCATCTTTTGGATGTGCGAAATCTTGACTGGCCAACACTCCGTCCCATACAACATAGTCGGTCTGACGACCGCCCTATAAAACATGCCTTTAAGCTTTGGTGGCACTTTTTTGTCGCACAAGACTCCAGATGCGAGCCTCCATTTCAACCACCCTGCCCCAATACGATGTGTGACATCGTCATCAATCTCTCAATTCCCTTGAATAATAGACCCGAGGTACTTGAAGCTTCCTTTCTTTGGGATGACCTGAGTCTCAATCGACACTTTCACTCCTGCCTCAGGATCGCTCCCATTACTGAATTTGCACTCCAAATACTCTGTCTTGGTCCTACTCAACATGAACCCTTTGGACTCTAGAGTTTGTCTCCAAACCTCTAGCTTGACGTTCACTCCGCTACGAGTCTCATCCATCAGGACTATGTCGTCTGCGAATAACATACACCATGACACCTCCTCTTAGTGTAGTTGGTGCTGCAAGATATTATATTCTTTCTTATTAGAATATAAAAGTTTCAAAATGATTCTCTTTGCATAAAAGGCAAGTATTTACATTGATTAATCCCTTAAGTTGACAAGTGTCTGTAAGATGAGAAGTACACAATTCTACTAATGGAAGGTTTACATCTCAATTTTTTTTCATTGACCCATCATAGATCCATTTTTGCCTTTTAAAAGTATTTTCATCGTAATATTTGAAATAATCTTAGGTTTATATTTAGTGCATGTTTGTGTATCTATTGGTTTGGTGTGTATACTAGATAAAAGTAAGACCCCCCCTCCTCCTTCCTTAACAGTCGCCCTTTCCGTCGAAAGAAATGAGATTATTGTGAATACACACATTCAAAATATTAATCAAATTTGTCCGACCCCTATATTATACATTTTCAAAGGAATAGAAACTTCATAAAAAGTTTTGCCCATAGCTTAAGAATATACTCTTCCTACCTTCCAAGGCTCATTTCACATAATAGATCTCTTTCAAAGTATAATTATATTATACATAAAGCTCTTCACCTTGAGCTTTCTCCACTATTGTCACCTTAATATTTTTCTTATCCTCCAAAGTATGGCAATGTTCACGAGAATTGGTCAAGGAGCTCTCCAATTTATGGGCCAAGCCATCTCGAAAATTGGTCAAACTTTTCACGGTATGAAGTTTTATTTTTCAATAACCACTCTACGTTCATATTCACTGACATGTCTAATTCAAATACACAATATATGATCCATAAAGGAGAAAAACACTCCATTCAAGATTTTTTGTATTCTTTATCACCATCATGTTATGTAGGGTGATCATATATAAGGGATTTTTGTAAAAGTGAAATTTGGCCTATGTTGTTGTTGTAATATGTTTTAAATTATTTGCAGGAATAAACGAGAAGGTTGACGATGAAACTATAGAACTATGTTATGACAAGTATTTTAGAAGGACGACAGCTGATTTTTACCATGCAATTTGCCAAACGGTCGAGTAAAATAGTTATTCATATTACTTAAATTTAATATAATGTATTATGCAATACATTATAAAGTATTTTAAAAAAAATAAAACTGAAGAAAAAAGGAAATAAGTTTCTTTTTCCATATGTAGAGAAATTAATAGAAGGCAGGGGAGTACACAATTCAAGATTCCAAGCACTACAGCTATAATGCGAGTATACAAAGTAAATTCTCTACCTTTCTGAAAATTTGGATATTTCAGAATATATTTCCATACTTTTTTTTGTTTTCATTATTTTTGTTGGTTTCATTTTATCCTTATCTAGAAATTCTATATAGTATTTACTCCAAATTCATCTTATATTGATTCATGATTTTATTGTTATAGCAGGTGATATTTTTTGACTTTACAGTTATAAACCGATAAATGGGGATGACAAATAGGCGGGTTAGGGCGGGGCAAACTTTTATCTATTTAGATTTTGCCATGCCCCGCCTCGTTTAGCTTTGTTCAAAAAAATGTCCTGCCCCGCTAAGCCCTGCCCTGGTCCTCCCCGTTTGTATTTTTTCATTGCAGTTTTCTCCCTTACTAGTCATCAAAATAGATATTCACAAACCCGCATGAGCTGTTTAATTAGAAGAAGAATACGGACCGCAAGGTCACGAGTTCGATCTCCTGCATAAACCTTCTTGGTTGAGCTTGTCACACATGGTTTGCCAAGTGTAGTTAATCGGCTGACGTGGTTTACAGACTATTGCGTCAGCCCGAGGTTTCAGGCGCACTGGAAATAATGCACGCGTTCCTTCAACAAAAAAAAATAGATATTCACAAATTGAAAAGACCCTCCCTTGACAAACCCACATTAAGGGATATTAAGAACTAAACTAAAGTTCTTGTGCGGAATTTATTCATTCACCCTAAGCACAATAAGACATTGTTGTTACAAAAATCCCAGACATGCCTGAAGACGATTCCCAAGGAATTAATAGAACCAAGCAGTTAAAAGTCAATAAGGTCCATCCCTGATTTGAAATAATGAAATTAAAATGATTTTTCATTAAGATCCAAAAAAAAAATTCTTCAAAACCCACGACCTGCCTAATTCAATTTTTAACAAAACTAATTTTGCCCCTACTCCGTTTAAGTCTTTCCCTGCCCTGCCCCGTTAAGAGTTTGTCCTGCCACGCCCTGCCCTGCCCCAATTGCCATCCCTACCGATAAGGCAGCTATTTTAATGTAAAAAAATAAATAAATTGTTTTCTGACTTTATTGTTATAATTTAAAGTTCAGTTATTTGGAATGTGACAAAAGAAAGTTTTGTAACTTATAAATACCTTTTTGGTTTGTTAAATATTCAAGTGCCTACCACTCTAGTATTTATATTAAGTTCGAAGAGTTGTCTCAAGAATCCAGAAAGTTGATGTTATGACTAGCCGCCACGGCCTGCTCAAAAGCCTCTTGTAGAAATGCAAGATAAGACATACACTATATAGATCCTTGTGGTCCGGCTCTTTGCTGAACCCCGCGCATAGCGGGAGTTTAGTTCATCGGGCTGCCCTTTAACCCGAACCGCTCGTAATTGTTATAATGAGTTAAGTTCAATGATCATACGTCAAATTCTATTACCAAAACTTAATTGATTAGAGCCATTTTGGTGAATTTTCATATTTCAGAAGTACCACAGAGTAGAAGGAACAAAATTGACACAGGATGAATTTCGAAAAATTCTGCGTGAACTAATTCGTGAAACTGGAGTTACTGGATTTGGAGCAAAAGATACATTATATTACTTAGTTGGAGTTCCAGCCACAGCATTATTCATCAAGAATAGAATAAAGCCAAAATCAATTTCTGATGATTTATTTATTCCTGGTGTTACTTCTGCTACTGTACTTGTTCTTTCTAAATTCAATAAGGTCTAAGAATTTAATTCAAGAAAGTGTGTATCTACAATTGAAGTTAGTTCTTTCTTGTTTGACGAAGGTTATCTGTTCAAATTGTATGCACTAATGATGTAAGACATTCACACAATCATGTTACATATGATGTAAGCCTGTAATTACCGGTAAATATTTGTGATACTATCAAGGGGAAGGAGCAAGAGCATGAGCAAAAGCGAAGCTAGAATTTTAAGTTTGTGTTATTAAATCTAAAAAACACAATTTACTAGATTCTTCATAATATATCTATACATATTAAGGGGATATTTATATGTAAATATGGTTTGAGCCAAAAACTACTGGATTCTGCCGAATTCATAGGTGAACATAGCTCTAGCTCCATACTTTTCAAGAGTTGTCGAGGATGGATAAAATCACTTCACCTTTAAGCAGAGGTCTCAGGTTCGAGTGGGTTGAAACGGAAAAATTCTAATACGGAGAGCTGCTTTGATGAACCTTGCACTGTGCAAATTCCGAGGCTACTAGATAACATATGAGAAACAAAAAAGGCAAATTTCTACAATAAACATATTTGTAACCTTATAAAACTAGTAACTAAATCTGCAACTATAGGTTAAATTAAAAACTATTATAATACAATATATATAACTTAAATCCATTATTGTCCTGTGGTTTTTAAAGGGTTAATTAGGTAGTTTTAAGAGAAACTAATGATCTCCAAATATGGAAAAATTAGATAACACTAAACTCTCTCATCCCTCCAAATGTCATAAAGCCTCAATTTTATAGCTGTTTTAACGCTAATTGTAGCTGAAAAAGTCTTGCTTTATCCAAATAACAGAAAAAACCCCTAATGTTGTCGACTCAAAATCTATACAAAAAAAAAAGTGCATACATACATATGATGTACAACTTATTCTTATTCTTATTCTAATAATTTTTTCCAATAAAATGGTTCATTCACTAGTTGATAGTCCTTCCAATTACACAATATTATTTTCTGATTAATTAGACTATACTATGCCCCATTTTGACCTTCCCTTCACATATTTAAGTTCTTATAATTCAAAAATAGAAGATTTTGATAATATCCCATCATATTATAAAAGTAAAAAAAAAAACAGAAAAATACAACTTTTTTGTTTGGGAAAAAATGGTCAAATGTGGACAAAGAATGTGAATGTACTTGGTTTCTTTTGTTGTCTCCTAGACTCCTACATTACATCACAAACAAAGAGATCTAACAAATAGGAGCAAATAGAGAGAGAGAAAAAGATAGAAAAAAGAGAGATTAATTTTCTATCTAATTTGCATGTCCATGCATGATCATGAACAACAATAACATCTTGTCAATCAAAAAACAGATCAAATCCATCAACTTTTTCACTAGTTTTTGATCAACACAAACACAAAAAGAAGAAGATGTCATCCATATCAAGATCAAGAAGAAATTGAAAGGGAGATTAGTTTATCATGAAGGCGTGGGAGGCAACTATAAGGATAACACAAGCTGCAACAAGGAGACGGGCCAGTACGATTTTCGGTACACAAGGTCCATCACAAACAGAGGAAGAAAATGATCAAGAACAAATCGAACACGTTGAAGATCAAGGGAATGGAGAAATCTTCCATGCAGAGAGGTTTCTCCCCAATGGTGACTACTATAGTGGCTATTGGCTTGACAATTTCCCTCATGGACAAGGGAAATATTGGTGGACGGACGGGTGTATGTACGTTGGAGATTGGTTTCGTGGCAAAACGATGGGAAGGGGAACATTTAGTTGGCCCTCGGGGGCAATGTACGAGGGGAATTTCAAGAGCGGGTTCATGGATGGAGATGGGACCTACACGGCGCCTAATGGTGATACGTATAGGGGTTATTGGGTGATGAATTTGAAACATGGACATGGCGCTAAGGAATACGCGAACGGAGATTGTTATGATGGGGAATGGTGTAGGGGATTACAAGAAGGAAATGGTAGGTATAAATGGAAAAATGGGAATTATTATGTTGGTGAATGGAAAAATGGGACAATTTTTGGTAAAGGCAAAATGTATTGGACTAATGGGAATGTTTATGAAGGGAATTGGGAAGATGGATTTCCTAAAGGAAATGGAACATTTAAATGGACTGATGGGAGTTTTTATGTGGGAAATTGGAGTAAAGATCCAAATGAACAAAATGGTACATTTTATCCATCTGGTTCATTGTTAGAAGGTGGAAATCTTGAATGGGATCCTCAACAAGTTTTCAACGTCGATTTGATAGAATGTACTATTTGTCCACCTGAGAAAGTTCCGATTTTGCCTTCACAGAAAAAACTCGCATTATGGAGGTCATCTAAGGTTGTGGACAATAACATTAGGCCGAGGAGAATGTCATTGGACGGGAGAATAGATGCACCACCTGTTGATAGGGAGTTTGGTAGAATTCGTCTATCGGATGTTGCTGGAACTTCTGCTAGTACTTCTTATAATTCGGACGATTCCATCGTTGGCTTGCAGGATTCTGATGGATATATGTTAAGAGGAAGTCCTATTAGGATTCCGAAAGTTGTAAAGAGGCAAGGTCAGACAATTTCCAAAGGACATAAGAATTATGAGCTTATGCTTAATTTGCAGTTGGGAGTCAGGTAGCTATTTAACTCGTTTTTTTGTCTAATTTTTCTTGTATATCTACAATTTCAGAACATTATTTGCATATGAAGATATGTTATCTGCCTACAGTCAAACTTCTCAGATGTTCTGATATTTTTTGGTTGCTATTGTGAAATGTTGTTATAGAGAACATGTAATATAACGAAAGATTGGTTCCATAGAAAACATTGTTGTTACAGTGAAATGTTGTTATGTAGGATGATTGTTATAGATAGATCTCACTGTATTTCATAAAAAATATGCTAGTTAATTACTTTGTGTTTGTTGTTCATTTTCAAGGCTCGAAATTGCGTTTTTTCTTGTCTGATTTTTAGTTGTGATGTAAATTATCGATAGGGTTTCAGTAGGACGGCCTGGTCCTCCTCCATCGCTAGATCTCAAGTCTTCGGCATTTGATCCTCGAGAGAAATATTGGACTAGATTTCCACCCGAAGGATCCAAAATCACGCCCCCTCATCCGTCTTGTGAATTCAGATGGAAAGATTATTGTCCAAAAGTTTTCAGGTAAGTTCTCATTTCGCTCGCTTGTTGAATGTCTAATGATTTTAGGACACATTTAGATTAGTGATTATCGATTGTAATGTTTGTCAGGGCATTACGGATGTTATTCAAAGTGGATGCAGCTGATTATATGATATCAATTTGTGGTAATGATGCCCTCCGAGAGCTTTGTTCCCCTGGAAAAAGTGGAAGTTTTTTCTACTTGACAAACGATGATCGATATATGATCAAGACAATGAAGAAGGCAGAAACAAAAGTCAGTCTCTAAATAAATCAATTTTTTTTCCTGCAGAAATCAGTACTTTCCCTTCTGATTTTTCTTGCCATTTAATGGATTTGTTTAGGTGCTATTAAGGATGCTTAGCGCGTATTTCAATCATGTTCGTGCTTTTGAGAACACCCTTGTGACTAAGTACTATGGCCTGCATTGTGTGAAGCTAAGTGGACCAGCACAGAAGAAGGTATTAGACATAAAGTACCTTAACAAAAGTCTAATATAGTCAACACTATCTATAACGGCGTTGTTTGTCCGGATATTTTTTGGCTGTTATAGCAAGATGCTGTTATAGAGAACATATAATATAACATAATATGAAAATCATTTTAAAGAAAGCTTGGCCGTTATAGTGAAATGTAGTTATAGAGGATGACTTTTATAGAGGTCTTTGACTGTAGTAGTTCAACATGAACAATTTTAATGTGTTCATCAATGGTTTTAGGTACGGTTCGTTATCATGGGGAACCTCTTTTGCACTAATTATTCCATTCATAGACGATTCGACTTGAAAGGATCAACATTTGGAAGAATGACTGATAAGCCAGAATCAGAGATTGAAGCTACCACAACCCTTAAAGACCTTGATCTCAACTACATCTTCAGGTTACAAAAAACATGGTTTCAGGAATTCCGAAGGTAAAATTCTTGAAACTCTCGACGTTTCATTCAAGTATAAACTAAATGTCAGAAAATGATTTCACGACATTTATGACGTGTATGATCCTTTAGTATTTGAAGGAAGAAAAACTGAGGATTATTTATTTTGCAGGCAAATTGATAGGGACTGTGAGTTCATGGAACAAGAGGGAGTTATGGACTACAGCCTTTTAGTTGGTATTCATTTTAGAGAAGCAGATAGTACTGAAGATCAGACACCTTCTGGTTCTAGAACACCGATTGGTTGGTTCAAATTTTATTAACATTTGAATTTTTACCCTTTTATTTGGGAAATTCACGTCTTTTTTGTTCTGTTCGCTGTCAATTTTCCTCAAAATTTACACATGACCAGTTTCAGATGAATCAAAGAAAGCATCACTTATCTTTGTTGCAGATAATGGAGGCTCAGAAAATGAAACAGTTCCTCGTCTTTCTCGAGCTGATATGGATCAATTGCTTCTTGATCAGGAAGGGTATGTTTTCAATCCCCTCATCTAGTTACTTGAATGTATACAATCAAACCTGTCCATAACAACGTTATTTGTTTCAATAGTTTTTTGTTGTTGTAGTGAAATACTGTCATAGAGAACATATAATATTGTATAACATGAAAGATTGGTTCTACAGAAAATGTGGTTGTTATAGTGAAGTGTTATTATAGAGAATGACTGTTATAGAACTGTGTATACTGCAAACAAGCTAAACACATCTATTCAGAAGTTAGAAACTCTGGCCATAATCAACTGTCATACTTGATAAAGCTCGAGTAGCTTAGTACTGTTTCCTTCTCTATCTAAAGGGATAATTTCAGCAATGGTCCCTAAATGTACTCTTCGTAACACTAAAGTCACAAAAACTATACTCCCTTCGTCCCAAAAAGACTTGACTTAGTTTGACTTGACACGAAATTTAAGAAATAAAGGAGGACTTTTGAAATGTGTGGTCTAAAACAAGTCTTAAATATTTGTGTGGTTATAAAATCATCTAATAAAGTTAAATTGTTTCTAAATATAAAAACGTGTCAACCTTTTTAGAACATACTAATAAGGAGAGCAAGACAATCTTTTTGGACAGAGGGAGTACTATTTTGTAACAATAAAGTCACTAAACTAACTATTTGTAACATTATTCATTGTTTCTTGATCTTTGGGTTGGAAATTGCAGGTGGGCTAGCATAAAACTAGGAATAAATATGCCTGCAAGAGTTGAAAGGACAGAGAGAAAACCTACTGAAGGAGAGATAATTCAGCTAATCGGAGATCCAACAGGAGAGTTGTATGATGTGATACTGTTTTTCGGGGTCATAGACATACTTCAAGACTATGACATTACAAAAAAGCTCGAGCACGCGTATAAATCTATGCAATGTGATCCCAACTCGATCTCAGCTGTCGATCCAAAGGCATACTCAAGGCGTTTTCGCGATTACATATTCAAAGTTTTTATAGAAGACAATTAACAAGAAATGCTAGGAGTAAGTGGTATTTGTTTGTTGTTTTTGGAAATTATATGCACTTGAAGCTTAGAAGAAGTGAAGAACATATATATACTCTTCCTTCACTGCATTGTCTTATCTTAAAACCTTTTTTTATTATAGGTATACACAAAATACAGGATGAGTCACTATTGTATAGAAAAAGTTGTAACAGAAGCAACACAAATGTGACTTATAAGTTGCATACTTACACATATGAAAATTGTTGTTTCAATGTATTTATGAAAGTTCCATTTACTAATTCATTTAAGTTCCTTAACACTTCAGGATGGTAGTATGGTTTTTTCCTATTTCAATCGTTTGGAGGTTTACATAATATATGAAAATATTCTAATTATGGGTAGGGATACAATTGTTTCTATAATATACACGCTACACACCCTCGCCGCGAGAAGGCCGAACGACCGATCTGAAGTCAAGAAATAATTGTCTGGGAAGTCCTTTGGTAAATATATCGGATGATAGAACATGTAACACTCTGACATGGCCTAGTGCAACTTTCTCACGAACAAAGTGTAGGTCTATCTCAATGTGTTTGGTTCCCTGATGCTGAACCGGATTATGAGACAGATAGATGGCAGAGATGTTATCACAGTACACAATAGATGTTGACGCAAAGGCCACTGAAGTTCTAACAGTAAATTTCTGAGCCAACAAATCTCAGCTACTACATTTGCAACGCCTGTACTCGGGCCTCGGACATCGAGCGAGATAGGGTAGTCTGTCGCTTGGCAGACCAAGAAATCAGATTATCCCCTAAAAAAACACAAAAGCCGGAGGTGGAGCGTCGCGTGTCCGGACACCCTGCCCAATCTGCATCCGTATATGAAAGCTTGTTTGGTGCAGAGGGGTATAAGTGCAAACCATAATCAAGAGTGCCCTTAATGTATCGAATGATACGCTTAAGAACAGTGAAATAAGACTCCCTGGGGGCATGCATGAATAAGCACACCTGCTGAACAGCATAAGCTATGTAGGTGAGATACTGAATAGCACCTGCAAGACTCCTATACAGAGTAGGATCAGAGATTGGAGCACCATCCATGACACTGAGCTTAGATTTAGAATCAACTGAAGTAGGCACCTCTTTGCAGTTCGCCATTTTAGCCCTGTACACAATCTCCTCTGCATACTTACGCTGACACAAGAACATGTGGTTGGCAGACCTAGTCACTGATATCCTCAAAAAGTAACTCAGCTTCCCCAAATCAGTTATTGCAAATTCGGATTTAAGCAAGGCAATAATCCCATTTTTCAATCCGTCAGAGGAGGCAGTAAGAACAATATCATCCACGTAAAGTAATAAGTAGGCAGTGCTGCTACCTCGATGAAAAATGAAGAGCGATGTATCACTCTTGCTGCATACAAACCTAATCTGCAAGATATACCTGGCAAAACGATCATACCACGCACGGTGGGCCTGTTTCAGGCCATATAGTGACTTACGGAGACTACACACATAATGAGGAACTGTTGGATGGGTGAACCCTGGCGGCTGATGCATGTAGACTGTCTCTCTCAGATCCCCATGTAAGAATGCATTCTTCACATCAAGCTGATGGATCGGCCAGTGTTTGCCCATGGAAATGCTCATGACTGTGCGGATAGTAGCCGGTTTGACAACTGGGTTGAAGGTCTCACCACAATCAATGCCCTCCTGCTGATTTGTGCCATTAGCCACAAGACGAGCCTTATACCTCTCAAGATTCCCATTATCTCTGAATTTGTGACGAAATAGCCACATACAACGAATGACATTCACCCCCTCAGGTCTAGGTACTAGATCACACGTGTGTTGTTTAGTTAAAGCATTGAATTCCTCATACATAGCCGCATTCCAATTAGGGTCTTGTTTGGTCAATTTTGGGTTCTTTGGAAGTGGAGAGATGGTTTGGGCAGACAAGTTGAAATGAACTTTGTGTTTGAAGATTTCATGCTTTGAACGAGTTTTCATTTGATGAGTAGGGACAGTGGGTGACGGAGTGGAGTGGGGGTAAAGTCGGATAAGAAGAAGGTGGGGACGAATCCGTCAAAGGCGCCGCGGCTCCTGGATCGAGGGCCGCGGCACTAGAAGGGTGACATGCTTCGAAGTTTGGCAGCCATGGCCAAAGATGTGGTCGCGCATTGCCGACAGTGTTCGAGATTTGCACACTGGAAATCTGGCGCCGCGGTGCCTCCCCTTGGGGCAGCGGCTCTGAGGACGAAACAGAGGATGTGAGCTGTTCGAGAATGAGAGGAGAGATGGCAGACTCGTCAAGAAATGAGTAGTCCAGTTTTTAGAATTTTGGAAGATTCGAAAAAGGGAATGTGGTCTCGTCGAATGTGACGTGACGAAATATGTGGATATGACAAGTCGACAAGTCACAGTATATATAGCCCCTATGGTTCGGCGGGAATCCTAGGAAGACACATGGAATGGACCTAGGAGCGAGCTTATGAGGGGCGGTAGAGCTAAGGTTGGGATAGCACAGACAATCGAAAATCCGTAGATAATCATAGGAGGAGACTCTATGGTAGAGGATTTCGGTAGGGGTCATATTGTGAAGAGTGCTAGTAGGGAGAATATTTAGAATGTATTATGATATTTTGGCAGCATAGACCCAGAAGGGTGGAGGGAAGGAGGCATGAATCAATAGGGTGCAGATCATATTGTTAATGGTGCGGATGATTCTTTCAGCTTTATCGTTTTGTGGTGAGGTGTGAGGGCAGGAGAAGCGAAAGACCATGCCATTATTGGTACAAAACCGGTGAAACATAGAGTTATTGAATTCACGACCATTACCGCCATGAAATGATTTTATACCTTTTTCAAATTTAGTTTGAATGAACTTGCGAAACTCAAGAAATTTGACAAACACTTCCGATTTAAATTTAAGAGGGTATAACCAAACGTAGTGTGAAAAATCATCAAGCAACACAAGATAGTATTTATGGCCGAGAGAACTAGAGATAAGAGATGTCCATAAATCGCCATGTATAATATCAAACGGAGCAAAGATAACACTAGTAGATGATTTAAACGGAAGACGAATATTTGCCTAAAGAGCAAGAAACACAATTTTGGGCAAATTTCCCATTACAAGCAATGAAATTGTTGCCTCTAAGAAAATTAAAAACTGGGGTTCCTGGGTGACCAAGCCTATTATGTCATGTTGAAGAAGAAATAGCCGCTAGAGTGACGGGAGAGCAAGATCTGGCAGCGGAGGTGGAAGTGAATGGATAAAGATCCCCGTGCTATTGCATCTCGTAAGAGGTGTCCCCGTATGAAGATCATTCACAGTAAAACCAAAAGGGTCAAAATCCACAGAGACAGAATTATTACGAGTAAATTGGCTGACAGATATGAGGTTCTTAATCATGTGTGGAGCATATAGGGTCTTTTTGAGGGAGAAGGGTGGATGATGAGGTACCATAACCTTTAACTGGAATGCATTGTCCACTACCAACTGTAACATATTAAGGATGCTTTAAACTAAACAGTTTAGGAATAGTACCTGCAGATTGGGTGACGTGAGATGTGGCGCCTGAGTCCATGTACCAAGTATTGTCAGGCTGTTGCATAGAGAGAGTGCTGAACGCCTGACCCAACTCAGTGGGTGTCATGCCGGAGGAAGGCTGCGGAACCTGACCCTACATGAAGTAGGCCTGCTGCGAGGCTGGAGCGGGGTCCAACAAACCCGTGTAAGAATACGGATTGTAGTCTTCTTGATCGAATAGACTCGGCCGCGGCTCAATCGGGCACCGCGGCTCAATCGAGGCGCAGAGGCGCAGATGCGAATCTGGCGAGTCGTGACCCAGTTGTTCTACGATCCCTGTTGTTGTTGTTGCTGCTGCTGGTTCTGTTGACCGTGACCCTTTCCACGACCACGGCCTCCTCTATCGCCGTGACCTTTTCCACCCTTGCCGTCGCGGCCCTGCCGCTGTTGGGAGTTGTCTGGTGGCGTCTGATCTTGGGGTTGGGAGTCGACAGCTAACATTTGCTGGGCGTGCTCATCCTGCCTAGCACGACGGGTTTTTCGAGCAACAATTGTGAGCGAGCTTTGTTAAAACTTGGTAGGTGGATCATAGTGGCCAAAGTATCATATTCGCCCTTAGTAAGGCCTGCAATCATTTGGAGCACCATTTTAGCATCAGTAACAGGCGTGCCGACGTTGGAGAGTTGATCCACTAGAAGTTTAAGCTGCTTGCAGTACTCAGAGACATTAGAAGTTTTCAAGACGTGTTTTGTTGAACTGTTCCTCCAAATACACGGCATGAGTGTGCTTGTTGTCTAATTATGGTAAGACTAAAATTCTTCTTTTGTATATGCTTAGGATTCCTATTGTATAAGGGATGAATATTGTACTCTATATATAGAGTGATATTAATGAGAAGACTCCACAAGGAAGATTAATATCATCTTACTGGTACCTTCTTTGGAGCTTGACTAACCTGATTCACATTGGGAAGTGTCACTTTGGAGGTAGTGCTCCCTACATGCGATTCCATTTTCAGAGCACAAACCCGTGACCTTCGATTATGGATAGGGGTACTTGCCTTCCCCGCACAACCTTTCATGGTCTTAGTATGGTTCATGAATATGTTTTGCTGGTACTTGTAATTTCCTAGCAATGCGTAAACAAAAATATTCCATCGAATGACTGTTATACGCTCTATTTTCTTCACCTAGAAGAGAAAGGGATGTTTTCATTCATAAGTTGGCTGAAAAAAATTATAAAATGATCACAAAGAAGAAATAAACTAGTGGTGTTTGTGCACACACCCCTTGTGTTTTGAGAAAATAAGTTTAGAAAAGAAAGATATACATAAGCACATTACATACATATAAAAACACACATATTTAAACTTATTGTTTTTCTTACCTACATATAAACAACCTACTCAATTGCCCAAAATATTATGCAGGCGTGCAGAATAATCCTGAAAATAGTTGAAACAAAAACATTTGATTCGGTAACAAGAGAGTTCATATTCGGAAATAAATTGTTGTTTTTTCTTATCTCATAAAGTTACATGTTGTTTCATGGCGTACTGAATACAGTAAAACCTATATAAATTAATAATGTCAGGTTAAAGAGGTATTAATTATCGATAAATGAATAATTTATTAATTTAAAGATTTTTTTTTTCGATTCAACGAACCTACATTATTCTTCATGAATAAAACATATACATTGTATTGATTAATTGAATGATGTTCATGTACAATGTGACTAGTTAAATATAATACATCCCCTAAAAAAACAAAGTTCATTATAGTATGCAGTACTAGTTAAAACTTAATGCAAGTTCATGTATTGTAAGGAAATCAACCACAATACCTGATGTCGACCTCCAACTAAACATTGAATGATCCGATTTACTTATTTGAAAATCGGCTCCTTCCTCTACTCATATTTCGACTCTTATACATGCTGTTGTCACCTTTCAAACCACGCTCTTGGTGCCTGCTTTATGATAGTTAGCATAGATAGGAGTCTATCTCCAGTAGGCACCGGAGTAGATCTACACTAAAAAAAAAAAGACAAAGAACACCAGACATGAAAACAAATGTCTTCAGACACTTATTTAATTAATAAACCTTCTAAAACTCAAAAGAGTCGACAGGGATTGACCGGTGACACTACTAACAACATTGACCTAATAACTAAAAGACAGCTGATCACTTGACTCAGGTTCTTCTTGTTGATGACTCAAGGTTTTCTTGGTTGGGTAAAAAAAGAAAGCGACTTTTCCTGGAAGAGCAGAGGGGACAGTCTTTGGCCTAGGTAAAATAAAACCTGGCCTCCCCCCGAATCCGCGTATACCCACTAGAGCAAAACTACCAACCCAACTAGAGACTCAAAGGTGCGAACAAAGAAAGCTTGTTTGGACTTTGGGAATTCGAAGTATATATAGTAGCGTACACTATATAAACAACATCAAACATTCCTGATTAGTCAATCCAAATCAAAATCAACCAATCATGGCTTCACATCTAAAAGGTGTCCAAAATTCAACCATGACATATCAAATACGTAAAGCACTATGTGAGTATAAGAGATATCACCCCACATGCACTCAAAAAGATTTGCAACAGTGGATTGATGAAAATTTTCATTTGAAAGTTAGTCAAGGTACAATAGCGAACACTCTCAAGCGATCATCCGAGTACCTTTCGGCTAACTTAGAAAAAGAAAGGGATATCAAGCAACACAAACTTGCAAAATATCAAGATATGGAGAAAGTTTTTTATGAGTGGTTTCTCCAATACCAAGAACGTGTAAACATGTCGGGAGAGCTAATTTTGGAGAAGACAAAAGACACAATGAAACTTCTATACCCTCAACAACCTTCTGAGTCGCACAAATTTTCTCAAGGTTGACTTGAGAAGTTCAAGTTAAGATATGGTATCAAGTCATCGTAGCTTTGGAGAGAGTGATTCAGTTGACATATAGGACATGGAGAACAAATCGGTGGATATAAGGGAAAAACCTGAATCATATGAATGATGTTTTTAATACGGATGAAACTAGTTTGTTTTATATGTTACAAGCTATCATTCTCTTGCAAAGAAATAATTTGAAGGAAGAAAACAAAACAAAGAAAGACTTACAATTGTTATTTGTTTGTAATAATGATGACTCTGAAAAAATTTCTTTATGGGTTAATGGAAAGTACGCAAAGCCACGTTGCTTCAAAAATGTCAACATGAACATCTAGAATTGTCAATATCGTTCCAACACACGAGCATGAATAATGAATGTGCTTTTTGATGAATATGTTCGTTGACTGGACCAGAAAATGCATAGTAGAAGAATTTTGTTGGTAGTAGATAATTGTCGAGCCCAACCAAAAAATATTGAAGGGCTACATAATGTTGAGTTGTATTTTTGTCACGACATCAAAAATCCAACCATGTGATGCACACGGTAATAAGAATTTTTAAGATGCACTACCGCATGGGATTTTACTGTAGGGTATTAGAGGGCTATGAGTTGGAAGAATCTAATCCAAAAAAGATTAATGTTTTAGGTGTCATCAATCTTGCAGTCTTAGCTTGGACGATAAATGTTCAACAAGAGACAATAACAAATTATTTTCGATACTGTAAAATTCGTTCGCAAGATGAAGTAGCCTCAAGGAATTTAAATGAAGGAATTACTGAAGAAGACATTCATGAACTTGATACGATGATTAATGGTCTTGGGTACCACAACAAAATGAATGTCAATCACCTATTGGATTACCCGGGTGAAAATGATACATGTTCAGAGGTCCAAAGTTTAGAATAAATGGTAGCTAGTGTTGTTGAAAATCATATTGAGAATGAAACTGAAGATAATAGAATGCTTTTGCAACCAATTACGCGGAAGAAAACACTCATAATAGCAACAACTCTTCGCAATTTTTTGTTGCAGTATGAAAACGCAACACTAGAGCTTTTGGATGCAATAAGGAAAGTTAGAAGAGATGAAATACATCTACATTTAAATTTTAAGAAGAAACAAACAACAATAGAATCATATTTTACTAAGTTATCCTAGTTATATTTGTAATTTTATAGAATTACTAATTTATAATATTGAAGGGATCATAAATTTATATAAGGGTCTTCCAAAAATTTATTATCTTATTAATTTATTGAAATTATTAATTTAGACCTTGGGCTCAAGTCGGGACCGAGAAAAATTATTATTATTGAGAGGTTATTAATTTATCGAATATTAATTTATAGAGGTTCTAATGTATTGTGTTTGGTACAAAGTTACTTTCTTGGAAAAAATTCTCCAATTATTTGTCAAGAAGTGTTTTTAAAAATATATATTTATCAACTATTAACAAATTAGAAAGTATTTCAAAGAAAACATTTAATAATAATAATAATAATATTTAAGTGTTAGAGGGTATTTGAATTGATTTAAAAAAAAATAGCTTATAAGCTAGTAAAGGCTAAAAGACATAAATTGACTCTAGCTAACTTTTGACTTTTAGCTTATTTTTTATATCTTTTGATTTAAAAATAAGTACTTCAAACATTTTTATCTTTTTCCAAACAACTCAAAAAGTATGAAAAATACTTAAAAGTAAAAAATCACTTAAAATAAATGCCCGTTTGGTTGAGTTTATGAAAAGCTCATATATGCTTATTTTTTAAAATAAGCACTTATAAAATATTTTAGAGCTGTTTGATTGAAAAAACAGTATAGCTTATGGGTGTCATAAACACTTATTTCAGGGTAGAACTTCTTTTGGCCTAACATCTTCTTTTTATATACAAAATTACCTTTTTTTACTGATAACTAAATACCTAACAATTTTTTTTATAAAAACTTTACTTGAAAAAAACTCTACTCCTACTTTTATAAGCTCTTTTTAATAAGTTGTATCAACCGGATCCTAAGTCAATCCAAACACCCTATTATAGCATGTTTGGCCAAGCATATTTTAAAAAAGTGAGTGTGTTTAGCCTATTTTTGGTAGAAAATAAATGCTTCGGGAAAGTGGAGATGAATTGAAAAGTATTTTTGAGAAATATATACTTAAGAAGTATTCTTTAAAAGTTTGGCTAAATATTAATTGTTCCTCAAATTTTTAAATTAATTGATGAGACACAAATTATTTTTGGCCAAAATAAGTTAATTTAAGAAGGTTTGCCTTGTTTTCCCCTAGCAAGCAAGCAAGCCCCTCTTGTGGGATCTCGTTTACTATTTGGCAAGGCAGCATGTCAGGTAGGAAATTTTATTGATTTGTTATGATATTATGATTAGAAGTGGAACCGATCAAATTTGATGAAATTAGGAGAAAATGAACGGAGGAGGGCAGCGGTGGTGGTACTGGGTGATATTGGACGGAGCCCTCGTATGCAATATCATGCTCTTTCTCTTGCAACTCAGGTAATGCTCATGTGACTCATTTATGTTTCAGAATTAGTGTTTGATTGATACACCTCATTGATCCTTTGTATTCTTATCTTTATGCTTATAACCTTTACAGGCTCATCTAGAGGTCGACATTGTTGCATGTGGAGGTAAGTATCATGTAACAAACCAGCTGAACAAATATGTCTCAATTATTTATAACCGTTTACAATATGAATTGTTTGTCCATTTTTCACCTCTATTTTGGGAAGAAAATAACACATGTACGTTTAAACTTATACAACTAAATAAAAGAGGTGGCACAAAATGGTCTCAATTTTTAGATACATGAAAATTTTGGACAACAAAGTTGAAACAAGTTAACATGGATATACATTTTTGTTTGTGAAACAAAGGTTGAATGAAGAAGAATAAGATGAGGATGAAGGTTGACGGAGATACAACACAAGCACTTTGGGGGTTGTGAGAAATTATGGGAGAATATTATTATTTAATTATTGTGTCTACGTGATTAAACTGAGCCCTATTTATAGATACTACATTACAATCATTTTCCTATTCTAACACTCCCCTCATGGTGCATACAAGTCATATGTACCGAGCTTGTTACGTATGTAATTAATACGAGGACGACTGAGTGACTCAGTGAAAATATCTGCAAGTTGATCACTCGATTTTACAAATTTATAACAATATCTCCGGAGAGTATCTTTTCCCCGACAAAGTGACAGTCAATCTCAATGTGCTTAATCCTCTCATGAAATATCGGATTTGATGCGATATGTAGCGCCGCTTTGTTATACCACAAGTTTCATTTGACTGACTTTTCTAAATTTTAGTTCTCTGAGCAACTGCTTAATCCAAACTAGCTCACAAGTTGGTACAACCATTGCTCGATATTCTGATTCAGCACTAGATCGAGCAACGACACTCTATTTCTTACTCTTTCAGGACATCAAATTACCTTCTATTAAAATACAATATCCGAATGTAGAACGTCTATTAGAGGGTGATTCTGCATAATCAGCGTTTGTATATCCAACGATATGCTCATGACCTCGATCTTCGAAAAGCAGTCTCAGCCTATATCTTTCAGGATCACCGAGTCTCCCCTTGTCCTGACAAGAGTTTAGCATTCAGATCCATAGGAATGTCAATGGGTTTACATCCCATCATTTCTGTCTCCTCGAGAATGTCTTAGGCATACATGCGTTGCGAAATAACAATACCTGACGTGGATTGGACAACCTCAATACCTAAAAGAGGCATCTCAGACTTACAATACCTGGCTCTACTTGTTCAATAATTGTTCAGATTTACTATTCTTCTATCATTGGCATCTCAGACTAGTTTGAAAAGATCGTGAAACCAAATTCCGGTCTAGTTTTGTACTACTTGGCATCAGTGCTTGGTTTAACAATCCAGTCCAAACATTATATTCTTCCTTGACTTTATTCTGCCTAATCGTTCTGATTTCAGTTTTTAATCTTGATTAGGTTCGGACCCTCATGTTGCTGTAAAAGAGCATAAATCTATTCACATCCATGAAATGGTAATCACTGGATAGCCTAGCTGTCTTTCTGGAGTGAAAAGCTCATGAAAGACATCCTCTTCAGTTGTGTGTGTTATTTGACTTTGATTATTTTGCCATCATGCAGACACAGTGGCCATCAAACCCTAGAAGCTTGCCAAAGATACTCCGTCCTTTATTGCTCATATTTAAGCCATTGGTCCAGTTTTTTATGCTTCTATGGTATCTATGTGTCAAAATTCCAGCGCCTGATGTTTTCATAGTTCAGGTGAGCTATGAAGCTGTAGTTAGCTACTTTTACGTATCTGCTTACAACTATTAAATATGTAGATCTTTATGATAACTATTGGTCATGCGGCCATATATATTACATTTGGTGTCTTTTATGTTTAAAAATACAAAAAAAAAAAGAACGAAGTTTTTTTAAACAGAATCATGAATGGGTTGGAGCTCCACTATCACTAGGAGAGTTCTGTGTGCATGTATGCACGTGTCCTTGAAGCAAAACAGTGGATGCGGAAACAATCTCCTCATACCAACCTTGATGCATACAGTTTTCAACAGAATCTGTGTTTGATCCACTATGGGGCTTCAAGTTTCTGAAGTAAAAGCTGCCAGTTAACTCTTTTATAGTATGTATTTTAACTTGCCATAAATCCGTGCATGCATCATCTCTCAGTAATTTGCTTATTTCAGTTTTCTGTTAGTAATTCCAGATTCTCCATACTACATTTTGCAAGTGAGCAAGGCATTCTACTTGTTTTAATATTTAAGTATTTGATATTTTGAGACCCATGCATTAAGACGAAGGGCCTGTTTTTCCCCCTCAAAATTAACCAGAACCCTTGTCAATACTGAGGTTCTCTTGTCATTGGTGCTTGAACTGCTGGTTCCTCCATATTTTCTAACATGCTCTATCTGGTGGGTGCTGAACTTGGATTTTTGTTATGATCCAACCAAGTGCTTAAGGCATGTCCAATTAGTATTTGAGGATTCATCAGGCACAAAACTAAGTATTCATGACCGTTATGTTCCGTGAGATGTTTAGGTCACTTGATTTGGCATGCTTGAGCTTTGATTATATCAGCTAATGACAGCATTTCTCCTTTGCCAGAATCCACCATCTGTTCCTACACTGGTTGCTGTAAAATTGGCCAGCTGGATTAGACGTTCCGCATTAGTTATAGATTGGCACAACTTCGGATATACTCTTCTAGCATTGTCTCTCGGGAGAAATAGTCGGCTTGTGGCTTTGTATCATTGGTAATTTGTTCATCCTCGTAAGTTATAAACCTCCATTTGGGTTTAGCATCTGGTTTGTGAACTATGCAAGTAAAACAAATTTATATATTTGGATAGGATCGAGAAGCAGTTTGGGAAAATGGCTAATGGTTCCTTGTGTGTGACAAGGGCAATGCAACATGAATTAACTCAAAACTGGGGAATTAGGTAGGCCATTGAGCTACTTAGAATATCTAACATTCTGATTTTCTTTGTTTACTGACTTGTGCATCATCCTTTATACTTTCTGGATTCTCAGTGCCACTGTTCTATATGATCAGCCTCCTGAATTTTTTCGACCCGCTTCCCTCGAGGAGAAGCACAAGGTGAATTATCTAGTCCACAACAAATCTTCCCTAAAATATACATACTTTATAATTTTAACCTTCAAGTGTCAAATGCAGTTGTTTTGTGGGATTGATAAGAGTCTGAGAACGCCTTACAGCCTTCAAGACTGTCTTAGCAATGGTACTATAGTGAGAATTTCCATGTGATGTATTGTTTCAGATGAAGAATTGATATGAATATGGCATATTTGCAGAGGTACTATCAACAAACGATGACAATCCTAATGTAACTCTATTTACAACTCAGACACACACAGATATTTCCTTGAAGTGGAACAGACCAGCGCTCATTGTAAGCAGTACAAGCTGGTGAGTTGTTTGTAAACTTAATTTAACATTCTATTGTGTTCCGACATAGTGAACGTTACGTTCTTTTTTTAATCACACATTTTATCCTCATATAACGTGAGGGGCCTGGAGGAGTAGTGGGGCGTGAGTAATAGGTGGACCTGGACAGCGAGTTGCATTTGGGAAGCAACTAAAGAGGTATTAGGAGTGTTGACACGTTTCTGTAGTGGGCACAAAGGAAACTGGTGGTGGAATGAGGAGGTGCAATGGAAAGTGGAAGGCGGAGCATCTGAAGCTAGTGGAACGTCAAGACGAGGAAGAGAAAAGGGTGAATAGGGAGCAGTACAATGCGGCGAGGAAGGAGGCGAAGTTAGCAGTTACAACGGTGAAGACAACATTTGAACACTTGTATGGAGAGATAGGGGACAAAAACGGGATAAGAAGCTATACAGACTCGCCAAGGCAAAAGAGAGAAAGGTAGTGTATTGGTGGCGGAGGAGCATATTAGACAGATGGCAGACATATTTTCACAAACTTTTGTACGAGGAAGGGGACATGAATATCGAGTTGGGTGATCTGGAGCACTCCGAGACTCATCGTGATTTTGGGTATTGCAGGCGTATTAAGATTGAAAAGGTGGAGGGGGCTATGCGTAAGATGAGTAGGGTAAAGCAACTGAGCCAGACGAGATCCTAGTAGAATTTTGGAAGAGGGCTGGCAAAGAGGGTTTGGAATGGTTAACTGGGTTGTTTGATGTCAATCTTTAGGTCGGCAAAGATGCCCGAAGAGCGGAGGTGTAGTACGACGATTCAATTGTACAAGAATAAAGGTGATATTCAAGACTGCAACTATAGAGGTATCAAGCTACTGAGTCACACCATGAAAGTCTGGAAGAGGGTGGTGGAGTTGAGGGTGAGGAAGAGGGTGTCAATCTCCGAGAACCAGTTCAGATTCATGCCAGGGAGATTGACTACAGAGGCCATTCATCTTATGTGGAGATTGGTAGAACAGTACAGGAAAAGGAAGGGATACTTGCATATGGTGTTCATTGACTCGGAGAAAACATAGGACAAAGTCCCAAGAGAGGTCTTATGGAGAGGTTTGGAGGCTAGAGGGGTTCAGTAGCATACATTAGAGCGATCAAGGATATGTACGATGGACCTAAGAGCCGGGTAAGGATAGTAGGGGGAGACTATGGACACTTTCGTGTTGTGATGGGTTGCATTAGAGTTCAACTCTTAGCCAATTTCTATTTACTCCGGCGTTGGATGTTTTGATGAGTCACATTCAGGAATTGTGTCATGATGTATGTTATTTGCTGATGATATTGTATTGGTCGTCGAGACGCGGAGTGGGGTGAACGTTAGGTTGGTGATTTTGAGACAGATCGTGGAGTCTAAAGGTTTTAGGTTGAGTAGGACTAAGACTGAGTACGTGGAGTGCAAGTTCAGTGCGATGACGAGTGATGCTGACGTGTAAGTGAGGTTGGACTCACAAGTCATCCCAAAGACAGGGAGTTTCAAATACTTTGGGGCTATAATACAACGTAATGGGGAGATTGATGAAGATGTCATACATCGGATTGGATTGGAGCAGGGTGGTTAAGATGGAGGCTAGCATCCGGAGTATTGTTGTAAAATCCGGAAAAAAATAATAATAATATATAGTTGTGGTTGGGTTAAAAAAATATATATATATATAAGAAAAACAAAGAATAAATAATGAAAATAAGAAAACAAAAGAAAACAAAAAAAAACAAAAAAAAACAAAACAAGTGAAAAAAATCAAGAAAATATCTAACATCCTTTATTTTTAGTTAAAGAAATATTGAACAATATGATCATATAGAACCAAAAATGAGGTAAAGTGGACGTGCGTTTGAAAGTTATCATAGTTTTTACTTATTAGAATTATATGAAAATTTACATGGTTGTAAATCTCTATATATAAAAATTTATTAAATGAAAGTTCTAGATCTCTTTGTTGTGGACATTTGAGAGTTACGGGGGGGTCTATCCGAGAGTTATTGAGAGTTTTATTTTGTTTAAAAGCCTGACATCTATCATCAATCGAGTAGCATCATCGAATAAAAAAAAGAACTAAAAAGCGGCACATAAATGTACGAGATGGTTTTCACGTTCAGCGTGTAGCTCATAGCTCTCTTGAGATTTGAGTTTTTGATTTTATAGGGCTTGTTTAGGAGTTATGACTATTCTAAGATCACCTTAGTTGGAGCTATGGTAAAAGTTATAATTGTTACAAGTATGAATGATGGAATGTTAGAAAAAGGAATAATATATGTTCACAAATACGAAATATAAGAATATATGTTCACAAATGTAAATATAATGGAAAGATGAATACCTGTTCACCTATATAAATATGAAAAGTGAATGCGTGTTTTCAAATATATAAACGTTATATTTTCAATAAAGTCCGAAACAAATTTCTTTATTGTTATTTTTATTAATAAATATAAGTTTAAATTTCTAAATAAAGAGAATTTGGAAAATAATTGTAGGAAAAGCAATTGTGTGATAAGAAAGTGCCACTAAGACTGAAAGATAAGTTCTACAGGGTAGTGGTTAGACCCGCGCTGTTGTATGAAGTGGAGTGTTGGGTGGTTAAGAACTCTCATGTCCAGAAGATGAAAGTGGTGGAAATGAGGATGTTGAGGTGGATGGGTGGCCTTACTAAGAGATATGGTAAAAATGATGAAATTCGGAGCAAGGTGGGAGTGACCTCTGTGGCAGACAAGACGCGGGAAGCGAAGTTAAGATAGTTTGGACATATCCAAAGGAGAGACCCAAACGCTCCAGTGAGGAGATGTGAGAGGTTGGCAATGGAGGGCTGGATGAGAGATAGAGGCAGGCCGAAGAAGTATTTGGGAGAGGTGATCAGGCAGGATATGATGAGTCTTCTGCTTACCGAGGACATGACTCTAGATAGAAGGGTGTGGAGGTCGGGGATTAAGGTAGAGGGGTAGTATTAGGATTAGTATTATTTCCCTTTAGTATGGCATCGATCGTATTTCTGTCATATTATTTTAGTATTCTCATATTTTTTGTTCTTTGTTTGCTATTACTGCTTGCTCGTATCATATTTTCTTGCTGCTATTACTGCTTATTATTACCGTTGCTCTTCACTTCTACTTGAGTCGGGGGTCTATCGGAAACAACCTCCAGATCCGTCAAAGGATAGGAGTAAGGACACTACCCTCCCCAGACCCCACCTGGTGGGATTATACTGGATATGTTGTTGTTGTTGTATAACGTGAGCATAACCTCTTTACTTCTACTTAAGTCGGGGGTCTATAATCCAGATCCGTCAAAGGATACTCTACCCTCCCCAGACCCAACCTGGTGGGATTATACTGGGTATGTTGTTGTTGTTATATAACGTGAGCATAACCATTCTTCTTCGATACCTTTTTCCCTAATCTTTGTCCTGGGTTTCAGAAATTCAGAACTTGATAGTGGTGATCTACAGTGTTAAGTTGTCCCACATCAGTTGTGAGATGTGCATGTCTTCTTACATAGTCTTGGGCAATCCTCATCTCATGAGCTAGTTTTAGCCCAAGGTCCATTTCTTTAAATACTGCAAACTTAATCGTATTGGTTCAGTGTTTCTGAATATCAAGAAATTATGGGCGAAAGATGATTGGAAAAAACAAAAATCAAACAGATAATGGAAGAGCTGTCTCTTATTTGCACTGTGTGCTGGAAAGGTTCTGTTTCTTATTTGAACTACGTGTTCATGCTCCTATTTTAAAATGCAAAGATGGTAAAACAGTTTTGACTTCGGTGACAACTACATGACATTATAGTACGTGTTTTTAGGACTCCGGACGAAGATTTTAGCATTCTCTTAGAAGCAGCACTAATGTATGATAGAAGGGTTTCTGCATTACTGAACGAGGATGACTTGAAGAGGGAAGATGTTTTCTGGCAGGAAATCAAGGGTGGGAAGCAATACCCTAGGTTATTATTTATAATTACAGGTAACTGCTGCTCATGCGTCAAAGAGGGATTTTACTTCTTATTTTGTTGGTTAACTTTGATAGACATATGTTTTTCTTACTTTGGGTTCTTTCCAAGGCAAAGGGCCTGAAAAGGAAAAATATGAACAGAAGATGGCAAAACTCAATCTTAAACGTGTAGCATTTCGTACTATGTGGTTGGAGCCAGAGGATTACCCATTGCTTCTTGGTATGAGCTACCCATCTGTTGTCATCTTCTTGTGTCACCTTGAAATTGTCTCAAATCCTTTTGTTCCCTTGTATAGGATCAGCAGATCTTGGTGTTTGCTTGCATACGTCCTCTTCAGGGTTGGATCTTCCAATGAAGGTTTGTTTCTACTTTCTTAAAGAGCACAAGTCAGTTTTTTACCCGTGTATGCTTAAAACTTCTTAGTAGTCCTCATTCTTGTAATTTTTCTTTTAGGTTGTGGATATGTTTGGCTGTGGATTACCGGCCTGTGCTGTTTCCTACTCTTGGTAAGATGCCTGTATTCCCCTTTTCATTTATTTTCATTTTCCATGGCCTCGACATTTGAAAGTCTTTAAAAATTACATACTCTGAGAAGTTGCATGTTGACCCTTCTTCACTGCCCTTTATCAAGTATCAATGAGCTGGTTGAAGTTGACAAGAATGGCCTACTCTTCTCTTCATCATCGGAACTGGCAGATCAATTTATGGTAAGCTTCTAAATTTACAAAAATGGACCTTCTATCTCCTCTTTGTTCTTTTATGTTTGTTTTACAATATAGATTTTATTAGGTGTATTGGTGTGTGGTCATAGGAGATATATGATCAGGAATGAAGATATACGGGATAAGGTCGGAGTGGCCTCTGTGGAGGAAAAGATGAGGAAAGTGAGACTGAGATGGTTCGGACATGTGAAAATGAGGTGTGAGGATGCGCACAGTCGGAGGAGTCGAGAGGTAGAGGTAGCCAAAGAAGACCTGGAGGGAGGTAATTAGACGGGATATGGCCCAACTCCAGTTGACTGAGGATATGACCTTAGATAGGAAAATTTGACGATCGAGGATTAGGGTAGATGGGTAGTAGATATTTGAGTTTTGTCGCGCGAGAGAGTTGGAGGACTATCCTTCCCATCTCCTCTTCTCATTTTCTTAATTGTATTATTTTTATATCGCGTCGATCTTATCTTTATGTGTGTATCATTATGTTGTACCATTTTTTTGTATCTTAATTTTTTGCTGTCCTATTTTCATGCAACCTTGCATTGATTACGTTTATTTTGAGCCGAGGGTCTATCGAAAACAGTTTCTCTACCCCGCAAAGGTAGAGGTAAGGTCTTCGTACATCCTACCATCCCCAGACCCCACTTGTGGGATTGGGTATGTTGTTGTTGTTGTAGTAGTAGTTCAAAAGATATTGCCACAATAAACATTATCAAGTATCAATCCCCTCGAACGCTTTATGCTTCATACTTGCATGTCTGGACTTGCTATATACTTTATTCTAGCATTTGCAATTCCTAGAGTTAACCGGTGAGCTTACTTCCTGAGAAAATTCCATCTTAGTTGCTGAACTGTGAAAACCTGCGCAGATGCTGTTTAAGGGATTCCCAGGTGAATGTGATGAGTTGAAGTCGCTGAAACAGGGAGTATTGGCAAGCAGATCTTCTGTTAATTGGGCAACAGAGTGGGAAGCAAATGCCAAACCCTTAATATCCAAGGCAAGTAGATGTCTTAGTAAGATGTCTTTTTCATTGTGTTGCAAATGCCGTTTAGAGATCATGTATTGAGATGGCATCTTAACACGCCATGCATTATGCAGGTTATTTTTGAGAACTCAAGCTGATTTTGAAGCAAAGATTACAGAACTATATGCCCACCACATATCTGAAGTATTTTGGAAATTATACGCTCACCTTGTGTCATGCTGCAAGCCGAGCAATTACAGGGTCCCTGCTTCTCTCCCGCCCCCTCCCAGGCTCCACAGAGCAACCAATTTTTGCTGCTCTATTAGGATCATTAGGCACAGATTTCTGTTTTGGTTTTGTGAAAACTGAACTTGTACAGCTTTAGAAGTGGCCATAGCACTGTTTGTTGAGGTTTCACTTGCCTTTACCTCTTTTATTCTTCTTCTTCTTATAAGTTTAACAGTGCTGTTTGAGAGAAGATATACTATAACATTAGGGGAAAACAGGCATGCAGCATAGGTTGATTTACATTGTTCCCAGAATACATTGTGTGTTGTTTGGACCAAAAAAGAGAGAAATAACAGGTGAACGCTCTTAAATACGTGTTTGTATATCTGGTAGCGTATATCTGCAAAATGAAAGTTGTAATACAAGATAGGCGCATCACTCTTAACAACTTTAGTGTTGCTATTATTGTGTCGCTTAAATGCAAATAACGTTCTCCCTCCGTTCTAATATATGTGACACCTTTCACATTTAGAGTCAAATAATTTTTTCATGTCTGTTAAATATTTTAAATTGTCAATTATTGCAACGTGTTATACTTTTTATGTTGTTTCTAAATATGTATCTTTTATTAATTTTTTTTTAAAAGATTTATGTTTAAATTTATGGTCAAATAAAAAGGTTTGATTTTCGATGTGTGTGAGGCCACGATGGCTGATCGTGTGGTTGATTTGCAGAGTGTTGATGGACGTACGAAGATCACAGCCGTTGGTGGTGGAATTGCAATGACTAATCCAACGGCTGCGGCGATTACACATGTCCTTAATAATAAACAAGAGTTTCCATTTGCTAATGGAGTTGAAGATTTGTTGGTTGTTTCTTTGGGTAATGGTGATTCAGATTCCCGTACCGGAAATGTGATGTCATCGCCGGCGGCGTTCGTTAAGATTGCCGGAGATGGAACTGCCGACATGGTATGTACGCAAAAATAATTTTTAATTACTACTAATATTTTGATTAAATATGGCCATATATATCCTCTAGGAGTTTTATAGTCCACTAAATATAAGAAAAAAAAGAATTTTGCTTAAGATTAAGCTATCATTGAAATGATAATAATTTACAATTAATGAATGCATGATCGATGAGGTAAATATTTAATTAAGTTACGTTGTTGTAGTATTGTATTTTAATTTGAGATTGATTGAAGGAATAGTAATAATGGATATCTTTATAATACTTCCTAATGAGAGTAGTTGGTACTTGGAATTAATGAGATTTATTAATAAGAACCCTTTCTTTTTTGGCATGGGACCTAATTTATTTAGTGCCATTCAATATGAGAAAGTAGTATATATTAAATGTTCCAACAAGGTCTTTTATTTAATAGGGAGTCACCTAACTATATATTAAAATATTAGGAAATTTAATTTGGAATCTTTTAATTATTATTTTTATATTTTTTTTGTCTTGACATGATAATTCCATATATGGACAAAGATTAATGTTTTTTTATATCCAATAAATGCAGGTCGACCAAGCTGTATCAATGGCATTTGGACAAATAAGGAACAATAACTATGTAAGAATTCAAGGAAATGGTATTGTTGGGAAAAAATACCAATTAATTAAAGATGAAAACATGAACAAAAGTGAAAGAATGAAGAAAATGGTGGTAATTGCTGAGGAAATATTAGGCCAAAAGAATGTTGAATGTGTGTTATTTCAAGGGAAGAAATTGGTTGAGAATTCAAATTTGGACAAGTTGAAGATTGTTGCAAGTGAATTGATCAAAGAACAAGAAAGGAGAAAAACTAGCATTTTGCCTCCTGTGGTTTTGAAACATGCATCACCATCCCCTAGAACGTCATCAGCGACAACTTTATCCTCCGTTTCATCATGTTAATTCAGAAAAAACTAGCAATTATTTAGTAAAATAGTCGAGTTGTGTGTAGATTACTGGTCTGAAAAAAGAAAAAGACTAGTAATTATTAGGATACGCAATTGCGAGTTGAGTTTAGTCGAGTCGAATTCAAGTTGAGATAAATTAGACTTGAAATATGAGCGTGAAGCCACTCGTGATGAACTTAGACCTTCGAGTTTGATCGAACTGAGCTGCTACAATAGCCCAACATTTTTTTTGTTTTTTTAAAAAATATTCTTGGATGGGTTGATTTGTAGTTGAAATGTATATTTAGGAATAAATCAATGTTTATATGTATATGTTTCAGTAATATGAATGGATTAATGGTTAGAGACATGAGATGGACTTACTAGATAATTGAAGCGTGATATTTTATTACTTATTAATGTTAATTATGTCTTACTATCCACAAGTTTAAATGATAATGGCCATGATCATAATTAATTCAATATCATGACACTTTGACTAATTGTCTCATGCTTCTAGCTGAAAAGGAAAGTAGAAGTTGAGAAGTAAGATTGTATTATTTTTTCCAGGACAAAATACAATTACTAAAGTATTTTAATTACCACTTATGACCAACGTCTCTAATTTGTGGTTTTATTTTGCATTTTAATCAAATGAAAAAAAAAACTCAGTTAAACTCTCTCATGAAATTAATATATTTATAGAGATAATATTCACTTGACTTTTCTCGTAATTTGATACCTCAAAACCTTTAGCAAAGATTATCTAATCACAAAAGGTTTATAAGATTTAAACCCATTCAAAACATATACCATAAATGAGACTTATCACTATATGAACAAATGCTCTAGTCCTTTTACGGATCTCACAGATAATGGTAGCCTAAAGTAACACCAATCGCTTCTTTGCTCTATCACCCTATGAATAAAATCCGATTCCAAAACAAACTTGGAATAAAACTTATTACTTTCTCAATGCTAGGAATACAACTTAATAATTTTTCAAAACAAACTAGGAATATAATTTATTAACTTTTCAAAACAAATTAAGAATACAATTTATTGATTTCCCAAATGCACTAGGAAATATGATATGCTATCTCTATATATAAGTTTATTTTATTTTGAACTTATCACAGAGTGTTTTTTGGTGCTTGTGTTACTTTAAAGAACTCAAACAAATTCCAATATTATTTTTGTTAATTTATTCTTCAGTGTTATTGATCGATCAAAGGAACAATGAGTAGCTTACATACTTATTCTTATCCATATAATTATCATGAAAATTATCCAGATGAATCCTTCGAATTCCAAATGCCTCTATGATCATTCATTCTTCTGGTAGACGACTTCACACATCAGTTGATTGTCCATCCTCTCCGACTTGTCTACTTAATGATGAACCCTACCTTTCAAGGCATCATGGCACAATTACTCCACGCAACGATCAATCTTAGTGTCTACTGACGTTACATATATAAGTAACATGAGCGATCATGATTCAATGGATAGGCTCTTAAGACTAAATGTAGCAGAGAATCTGCAAGGCCAATCCTTGCAAAATTGGCACAATCTGCCACATTATTCTCACTCCAAGTGAACTTAATGAGAATATTAGAATGATTGAGTTGATTAGATTAATGACTGAGAATTAGTCCTCTCCAGCTCGTTTTCTAGATGATGATACTGAATTTGATAGAATGATTGAGCATCATTATCAGACTACCTCTGGTTTTGACTTTCTAGATGATGTTGATGACGAGAAAGAGGAGGATGCTATATTGAAAATTTTAAATAAAGCAATAAAAATAACAAAATAAGATGATAATCACAGTATAAGATATAATAAATAATAGCAGGAATCGGAAGATAAGAAATTATAAGAGTAATACCACGGCTACTAGTATGCAAGGAATTTGAAAAACTTCAAATACCCATTTTTACATTTTTTTTTACTCCAAATCGCTCACAAAAATTCAACTTTTTTTCAAAAGTTATATTCATGTCCAAACACAACTTCAATTTCTAAATCATTTTAATTGTTTTTCTAAATAGTATATTTTCGTCAAATTTTACATTTTTATGTCTTTGAGAAAAGAAAAATGGACTTGCTATAGAAATAAGAAACAATAATGATGTCAACTCATTGTATGTTTGTCTAATACACTGCAGAAACAATAGCATGAAAGTCTACTAACAATTTTCATCTGGTGTTAATGTTTTGACAGGTTAAGCATCCTACCAGGAGGAGACTATGTGCTGCTACTACTTTTAACCATATCTATTATTCTAGGCATTTGGCATTATACTTGTATTTCTCTGCTAGACTTGCACCATTGATGCATGTATTTTCCCTGGTTCTTTAAGGTTCAATGGAGAATATCAAGTAAATTTAAAAGAGTTGATACAAGAGAGCTTATAGTTCTCATGCTTTTGTTGTTCTCAGAATTGAATATTCCTATCAATGTCATATGTAGCAGATGCATCTTGCTACTAAATACATGGATCCCTTAAAAAAAGTGAATGGATGAGCCAATTTATATAACTTGTATACCTAATGTTTGAACCTTTGAACTGAGGGCACAAATTTCACTTTGCTGCAAGCCTGCAATACATAAAAGCAGTAAACAAGTGATAACACACCTGTCTCATACAAGAGCTTCCTCTTGTTGCAGAATTCCTCCAAATTGTTTTAGTTTACAGTAGGATCATCTCAAACTAAAGTGCAATATGCTTGCATTCAAAAGCATATCCATTTTCCAGGTTCAACCGTCAATTGTTGTATTAATCTTTTGTAAGAAGTTACCGCCTTTTCTAATTATCAACATGAATTAACAGAGTAGTCAAAATCCATGCAGATCTAACGCATAACGTCATGTTTATATTTTGTAGGTTTGTTGCTTTTGAATGGATCTTCGTTTTGATTGGATGAGCTTGAGAATGGTTATGTATATAGGCTCTGAAAAATTAAACAACAATCCAATGTAATACAAGTGGAGTCTAGGATGATGGGATGTACACATACCTTACGCCTTTGTAAGGCGCGAGACTGTTTCCGATAGACTATCGGCTACTCTAAAATATTGAAGGAAAAGAAAAGGTATCCCAGGACTTTCGTCATATGTATAGCAGACCATTTTTTTTGCCACCTTACTGATAATTTTGAAACAATTGTTCCAACTTTCACCTGATTGAATTTTGATTCAAGGGCAAAAGCCACATATGACCCTTGTTAGACTTGATAAAATATGCAAGTATTATCGAAAGAACTGCACAATTTAATTCACAAGCACCATTCAGACAGCAGAAAGGAGGCATCTAAAGAAGCATACAAGAACATATTCAAGGGCAGCCAACTTTGGACAACTAAGTTTTTGCACTAATAGTTGCTTGAATTAGGATCAATGTTAAAAGGGGGTTTATTAACAATTCCAACAAATGCAAAAGAAATCCAATATGATTCCACATAAGAAGTTAAGAACCGCTTTCAACTTTATCGGGTTACTTCAACCACAGCGCAATCTAGATTAATGAAGTAATTGAAGCAGAACGAACATTCTACCTCAATTTCGTTTTTTCTTCTTAGGCGTCTGCTTCACTGGAGGAGGCGGAAAGACAGCACGAAAAGTCCATGCAGCCATTATTGCTCCTACAAAGGGACAGATCCAGTAGACGTAAAACTGCTCCCATGTGTTGTGCATGTTATTTATGTACGCCCAACCAAATGCCTGCAAATGTATAGCAGACAATCAACTCACTTATGAACTCGTTAAGAACTCATACAGGCAAAGAAGAAAAACAAGTAAATCGCTACAGCAGTATCTACACATATAGTAGCATGTGTTCAATAAGAAAATATCACTACTCTAGGACTTGACAAGATATAGTCTCCATTTTGGGATACTACAAAATATTTGATACACTTTGAATTCCTTTTCAAGAAATTCAATATTTCATTTGATATAATTATAAAAGTTTCAGAATTTGGTGTCCGTCTGTGATTACAAATATGGATAGTGTTCTGTTTGTTGAGGAATAAAGATAACAAGTGACGACAAGTGACAATATTGTTGGAACTTGGTTGGAATAAGAAGATTAAGTGATCAAAAATTAATTTTGGCATTTTTGGGTCAAGCACCGCGGTGCCCCATGCAAGGGCCGCGGCTCCTAAATGGCAGAAACCCAAAAGAATTTTTGGCAGAATTAGGATCGCGGCCCTTGGATGGCAGTAAGTCTCTGGATGAAAAAAATGAATTAGGGCCGCGGCCTTCTAACGGGATTTTTCAGATTTGAACCAAAAGTTGCATCTCTTCGCATAGAGTCACAACCTTTGGTTAATAGCTGCTTATGGACGAAAATACATGCTATATAAGCATGAGGATCACTTGTAAGAAGATATACAACACATATACATTACAATCAATCATTAAACATAAGCTAATAATCTAAGATTGTGCTATATCTTCTTCCTCCAAAACTAAATTTCTGAAGAACACATAAAGTAGATTCGCCAGGAGTGAAGTTCTTGTGCTAGAACTCTCACTCAGATAGTTGTATCCTCAAGGCAGACGTCCGGAAAACTACAGCACAAGCGGGACGAATTTTGTCTTAGGTCACTGCATTTGCAGGCCTCTATCTACAAACAAGTTAGTAAATGTTCTTCATTTGTTGTTTTCATTGTTGTTGATTTCAATACCTCTTGAATTACATGGTTGTTAAGTTCAATATATTTGAATTATATTTCTATATTGTTGTGGTTAAACATTGAAGGTCTAGATTGGTATTACCAATCTAAGATAAAAAATTCGCGGAAAATTTATTTTTCTGATTGTGTGAAGCTTGCAAAATTTTTAGAGAATACACTTCCTGATTTGTAAAAGATAGATCAATCTGGATCATCAATGGTGAAAAATCATGTTGAGAAGCCTGAGATATTCAAAGGCTATGATTTCAAACAATGGCAACAGAAGATGTTGTTCTATTTGACAACACTTCACGTGGAAAACGTGTTGACTGTTGAGGCTCCTTTGACACTGCCAGAAGGAGAAGGGGAGAACGCTCCTATTAATGCAGAGAGAGCCGAAAGGCTGAAGGCTGTTGAGACTTGGGACACCCAAGATACAAAGCCTGTTGTCAAGCAAGTGTCATCTCCTTTCGCTTGTGTTTCAAGTAATTTTTGAAGTCCTTCCATGAAGGGCACAACTTCTCTATCACTGTCGCAACTTGAAACTCCCCACTAATCACCAAACCTTCAGCGAGGAGATCGTGGATGATAACCTGCAACTCTTGAACTTGAGTAACAACAGACTTGTCATCTACCATTTTGTAGTCCAGAAACTTGCCAGCGATAAACTTCTTTAATCCAGTATCTTCTATTTTATATTTCTTTTCCAACGCATCCCATAGTTCTTTTGATGTTCCCACATTACTATAGACGTTGTAAAGATCATCCTCCAATCCGCTAAGAATATAATTCTTACACAAAAAATCTGAGTGCTTCCACGCCTCAGTTACAACAAAACGTTCATTCTCAGATGTTGATTCTGAAAAACCGGAACAACCTCCTTAATAAATTTTTGGAGGCTTAAAGTAGTTAAATAGAAGAACATCTTTTGTTTCCATCGTTTGAAATCAATTTCGGTGAATTTTCCAGTTTCACGAGCGTCTTTGGTGCAAGATTTACGAGGACGCAACATTGCTTGTAGAACCAACCACGTGGTCAGCGGCAAAGAAAGAGCATTCAAATTTGGAGTCATGTCTCCCATTTCTGTCGTAAACGAAACAACAGAAAACTTTAATAAACGGTGAAGATTTTATTTCTTTAAACCGAATCAAGGTTACACAAACAGATTTAAAAATACTTGAAACAGAATGTAGTAAATTGTATGTTGTATACTTGATGAAGTTTTTATATCTTCAAACCAAGTACCCAAATGAGTAGAAAGTTATGAAAACTTTAATATCAATCGGAGTATATAGTCCGAAGATTTTAGTCTCCAAACAACATACAAGTTCTGGAAAGCACTGTTTTATGTTAAGGAAAAACAATATATTTTTTCCTTTTCTGACCATGTTCTGTAATCTTAAACAAGAACAAATGAACACAGAAATAATATTAAATTCTTTAAGCTTGTTAGTATGCCTATGTTCAAAATCAGAAAAAACGAAGACCAACAAATGGAAACTGAAAAAAACAGAAGCTGGAAAAATAATACATAAAGTGAGAAAATATCCGAGACCACATAATTCACTGTGTGTCCTTAAGAAATTTAATCCCCTCACTGTACCCGACATGATAAAACGGATATACCTGTCGCAGGAGTGACAGTACTTCAAATGCCTACGACTTCGACGAACTCAAATTCGTCAACGAAACACAGTAAGACTCGTTAGTTTTATTTCTGAAAAAAAAGAATGCAGAATTTGCAATGCAAGAAATGTTCAGTGTTCTAAAAATGAGGCATTGCCTCAGTATATATATAGCCTCGAAAGTGCCTGTTCAGAATAAGCAGGTTGTGACTGTTCGGAAAGGCCTTTGCATTTTCAGAAGAAAAAAAAGGGAAAAAATAAAAACGTTGGGAGTTTTTAATTTATTCCGCGAAATTTAATTAATTATCAATTAATATTTTTCGGGTCACTCAATCAAATCATTTGACCAAATCCAAATCCAAGCCGAGCGACGACGACGGCGCGAGGGGAGTCCCTCTTCTCAACCCTTTAAGAGCTAGAGGAAGTGTTTTCTAATATAAGCACATAGCTTTTCCTTTCTACCACCAATGTGGTACAAAACTCATTTTCAAAGTAACTTTGCTTTGAACTTCATTTTCCTTCCATTATTTTTTTTCTTCCATTTCTCATTCACACCAACTTAGCTAGCTTCAATCATTAACTAGCTTTAACACCCTTTACAATAAACATTTACCCCTTTCTAAGTCTTTATGCCAATGAACATTTCCCAATTGACTTTACTTTCTTTGATGGTGCACCCAACCCTGTACTCGATAACGGGGTCGAGTACACCAATGTATTCGACGCCAACTTTGACACCCTGTATTCGGCCTTAAAAGCAGTTGGTAATGGGAACATGCCCATTCTAGTCGGAGAAGTTGGTTGGCCTACGGATGGTGACAAGAACGCTAATTTAAACAACGTGTATCGGTTCTACAGAGGACTATTCATGAAACTTGCATCCAACAAAGTTTATTTCTCTTAATATTTTGTATACTCTCTTATATATAGTGTATTGCTCGTTCCCGTTTGTGGATGTCGGTCGATTGACCGAACCACGTTACTATTGGAGAAAATGAAAAAAAAGTCCTTATGTTTGAGAAAAAGTTCAAAATAGTTTTCTTAAGTATGCATTTATTAGTTGTGGTCCGTTAAGTTAGTCTTCGTCAAATGTTTATCGAACTCATTCCGGTAGACTTGACGGGAACTATGAAAAAAAGAAAATTAGTAGAAACTCACATTTAGATGTACAATTTTTGTAGCTTCTGCAATTTTTAATATATTTCAAGAGTCTAATGCAATTTTTTGATGTGCAGATTCTGCTATTTTTATATCTTTATAGTGTCCATTGTAGTTTTGTATTGCAAATTTTAGGATTTGATTGGGACTTTCTTTGGTGTTTATAGATAAACTCTTTTTTCCCAATGTTTCCGTTAAATATAAGAGAGTCCGGTAAATATTTGACGAGGACTAAAAGTATTAACTTTTGTCAAACTTAAAGAATCAAAATTCTTAAGTGCATACTTAAGGGACTATTTTGAATCTACCCTCAAACATTAGGGACCATTATTGTCATTTTCTCTTAACTGTTGTTTCTCTTTCGATGTTTGCTTTGTTACCTTCCGCAAACTTGCTGACAATATTGACTATGCTTGAACATTCTCAGACTGTACAGCATTAGGATATGGTTCTTCTTGCAATAATTTGGATGCTAATGGAAATGCATCATATGCATTTAATATGTATTATCAAGTTCAGAATCAATTGAATGCGAGTTGTGATTTTCAAGGACTTGCAATGGTGACTGACAAGAATTTAAGTCAAGGGACTTGTAATTTTATTATTCAGACAGGTGTATACTCTTTTTCTTCCAAGGTTTTGTCGCGATTCTCACGCCGCGGGTGGTGTGGGACAGAGCTCAAACCCCGCGAACGCCTACCGCCGCTCTTGGGAGGCACACTCGCCAGCTGCATGTTACGCGAACTCACGACGCGCAGGCGCTTATCATACACCGGAGTTTACTCCTGTCGACTGGAAGAAAGAAATGCATGATTCTTCACAACAAAAAAAGTTTTGTCAGGGGTTATTGTATTGTTAAGTGGCTTCACATTTCTTTTATTGTAGATATATGTGTGTAGATAAATTTACAAATGTGTTGTTTTTGATAAATTTATTTGAGGGATTGTATTAAATACTATGGGGTATCTTACCCTTCAATAAAAGTTCACAGGATTTGTGTCTTTGGTTCCAATTCACAGTTTTTTTTGGTACAATTTGGAAAAAGCTCGGACAAGTTTTCACATGACATGCTACTTTTTCCTCGATAGTATAACGTAAGGCAAAATTATCAATGTAAATTAAAGTAAGAATATATATCACTTTATCATATAATGGTTATAGTCTTACAGATGTATAGTATACCATTGGACAAATAAAATATAATTTTAATTCAAATTAAAATTGATCATATCCAAATTTCATAATTTCATCTTACTATAAAAAATATTATTGCCGGTATTGACATGTAGTATAGTCTTATAGATGTATAGTATACCATTGGACAAATAAAATATAATTTTAATTCAAATTAAAATTGATCATATCCGAATTTCATAATTTCATCTTACTATAAAAAATATTATTGCCAGTATTGATATGTAGTACGAGACTTCATAAATTATGGTCAACACACAATACGAGTCGCAAGATGGACCGATCAAGCTTTCATGATTACCTTCTCCTACGACAAATTAACATTAATCACAACCTCATTTGAACAGGAAATAATATAACTATCCATAAAACAAGTTACTACTATATGTGTATGATTGATGACTCACCACCAAAGGATGTGGTGCAGTGGATGAAGTTGCTCATGCCTTAACCAGAGGTCTCGAATTCAAGTACTGGGTATGAAAAAATCCTATTAGGGAGCGCTACCTCCAGAAATGAGCTCTACGCGACACGAATTTAGATATAGTCGACTCTAATATGGGTAGTGAACGGTGTTTTAAAAGGTGGAGGCGTTGTTGGGTTTCAATGATAGATTAAATGGGAAATGGAGGGAGGGAATAAAAATGAGTTGTTCCTTTTGCTTATTAAAATAAGCATTAGTCCTTCATCGGTAGTGGAAAGAAAAGTTTTTCTACTTAAAAGTAGAAGTACTCCTTCTTGTTGCTAAAGGGTTAAGAAGAGGTCTCTCGCCGCCGCCGTCGCTTCTGGCCGGCTTGGCCAAATGATCTGATTGATTGATAATCTTTTTGGATCAAATTTTTTTTAATTATTTAATTAATTATTATTTATTGACCCGAGGCAAGCACCGTCGAAAATCACGTCGACGACGCCGGAAGTCCTGAAAGCTGCAACACATTTGGCGTCGCGGCGCCAGCCATCAGGGTCGCGACGCCGACGGGGAATTCTTTCCCAGAGATTTATTTTTCCCCAGTTTTAAAGTGACTGTTCAGAAGGGTTGCAAACCTTCAGACACAATATCCAATGCTATAAATTTGTTTGAATCCTCAGAATTTTACTTACTAATTTTCTGAAACTTCTTTTTCTTCTGCACAAACAAATTCCAGTGTAATTTACTGCTGTTGAGTGGTTCGCCGCTACCTGAATTTGGAGTACTACTATTCTGGTAAGATAATCGTTCTATCTTGGGAGGGGATATTCATTAACCTCGAGTACTTTGAGGGGAATAACTTTCTTAAGGACACACTTTGAACTAAGTGGGCTCGATTATATTCTGAAAAATATTTTTTATTTTTTCAACACTGATTCTGTTCACTTTTTCCAGTTATTATTGTATACTGTGTAATATGGTTTTACTAAGTGTTTAACATATTTTGTTAAAACGTTATTTAAACGTATACATATTATTACACCAACAATCTTAAGGAATTACATTTTTTATTTTAATCTGTATTCTGTTTTGGAGACTAATATCTGCGTGGTTTTCTACTCCGTATGAAATTTCATATTCTGACTTGAAGACATAAAAACTTCGTTGGAATATTAAAGTTCATACTTGTTTCTGTTTTGGAGATTAAAACTTGTGTAGTTTTCTACTCCATATGAAAATTAGTATTCTAACTTGAAGACATAAAAACTTCGTTGGAATATTAAAATTCATGTTTCTGTTTTGGAGATTAAAACTTGCGTAGTTTTCTACTCCATATGAATATTAGTATTCTGACTCGAAGATATAAAAACTTCGTTGAAATACCAAAGTTCATAATTATACTGAGATTTGAAGAAATAAAATCTTCATCGTTTAAGTTTGTAATTTAATTATTACATGATGCGCGCAGTCCTTGCAAATGCGACGGATAATGTGTAATGCACGTTGTTGTTGCACTCGGCTATTCATGGAGTTATGGCAGGGTACACTGGATTTGTTTGTGGACCTATAAATGGAAGCTATGGCAAAGAACAAAGTTGACACCACAAATCATAAGTGGTCGCGGTCGACCGTTAGCAATACCGATTTCATCACAAGTTAAAGCTTTTTGTAGCCCCAACACTTGGACAATTTTCAATACCAATAACGGAGTTGTCCAGTCAAGATATGGGCATTAGGGCTACATCCTAAGTGCTTTGGAGGAAAATTTGTACAATGTGAAGAGTCTCGTTTATGTGAAGAGTCACCTTCACATTACATGTGAAGAGTCTCGTTCACATTACATGTGAAGAGTCACGTTTACATTACATGTGAAGAGTATCGTTCACATTACATGTGAAGAGTCTCGTTCACATTACATGTGAAGAGTCACGTTTACATTACAAGTGAAGAGTCGCGTTCACATTACATGTGAAGAGTCACGTTTACATTACATGTAAAGAATCTCGTTCACATTACATGAGAAGAGTCACGTTCACATTACATGTGAAGAGTCACGTTTAATAAGAATTCAGCTTCGTCTTACTTATTGGAGTGAAATGATTTATGGTATGTTCTTTAGGACATGTCAACTACAAAACCTTGCGGAAATTGATTAATTTAGAAGTATTGCCTAAATTCGAGTGTAATAAATCAAAATGTCAAATCTGTGTTGAATCTAAGTTTGTTAAACATCCATATAAGTCTATTGATAGGAATTCAAATCCTTTAGACTTAATCCACACAGATATATGTGATATGAAGTCAATACTATCTCGCGGTGGAAAAAAAATATTTTATAACTTTTATTGATGATTGCACTCGATATTGTTATGTGTATTTGCCTAATAGTAAGGATGAAACAATTGATGCATTTAAGCAATACAAGAACGAAGTGGAAAATCAATTGAATAAAAAGATAAAAATGATTAGAAGTGATAGGGGTGGAGAATACGAATCTCCTTTTACAGAGATATGTTTAGAATATGGAATTATTCATCAAACTACTGCCCTTACACACCATAATGAAATGGAATTGCGGAAAGGAAAAACCAAACATTAAAGAAAATGATGAATGCTTTATTAATAAGTTTCGGTTTACCGCAGAGCTTGTGGGGGGAAGTTATCCTTACAGCTAATCAAATACTCAACATGGTGCCCCACAGCAAAACACAATCTATTCCATATGAACTATGGAAAAGAAGAAAACTCAACTTGAAATATTTCAAAGTGTGGGGGTGTTTAGCAAAGGTACAAGTTCCTTTACCCAAAAGGGTAAAACTCGAACCAAAAACTGTGGATTGTGTTTTTATTGACTATGCTACAAACAACAAAACTTGTTGATTTTTGGTTCACAAATCGGACAATCCCGAAATTCATGTTAATACGGTAATTGAATCAGATAATGCTAAATTTTTTGAAAATATTTATCCGTATAAAACTGAATGTGAGTTGTCAAGTGAAAGATCTAAACGACCGCGGGAAGAACCAAAGGAAAGTACACCAAGTAAAGAGGATCTAAGGCGTAGCAAACGCCAAAGGACATCTACTTCCTTTGGACCAGTTTTGTGACATTCTTGTTTGAAATGAGCCTCAAACATTTAAATTAGCGATGTCATCTTCTGATTCAGCATTTTGGAAAGAAGCTGTCAATAATGAGATTGAATCAATTGTGAACAACCATACATGAGAATTGGTTGATCTTCCTCCTGGAAATAAACCTTTAGGATCAAAATGGATTTTTAAAAGGAAAATGAAAGATGATGGCACTATTGACAAATATAAGGCAAGATTCGTGGTCAAATGTTATAGATAAAAAGAAGGTCTTGATTACTTTGACACATACTCGCCGGTAACAAGAATAACATCTATTCGGGTGTTAGTGGCACTGGCGGCCGTATATGATCTTGAAATCCATCAAATGGATGTCAAGACAGCTTTCTTAAATGGAGAATTAGAGGAAGAAATTTACATGGAACAACCTGAGGGTTTTGTGGTTCCTGGTAAAGAAAGGAAAATGTGCAAACTTGTTAAGTCACTTTATGAACCTAAACAAGCACCCAAACAATGGCATGCAAAATTTGACCAAACAATGTTGGCAAATGGATTTAAGATTAATGAGTATGATAAATATGTTTACATTAAAAATACTTCAAATCATGAAGTCATTGTTTGTTTATATGTTGATGACATGTTGATAATGTGTAGAGATATTGCTGATGTAAATGCTACGAAGCGTATGCTGGATAGCAAATTTGATATGAAGAACTTAGGAGTTGCTGATTTGATCTTAGGCATTAGGATCCATAAAACTACACAAGGTCTAGCATTATCACAGTCACATTATATTGAAAAGGTACTTGACAAGTTCAAGTATTTAAATTTCAATGTTGCAAAGACTCCAATTGATGTAAGTTTTACACTTCAAACGAATGAAGGTGAAAGTGACTCACAATTGGACTATGCACGAGTTTTGGGAAGTTTGATGTATATTATGAATTGTACACGACCAAATATAACATGTGCTATAAGCCAGATGAGTCGATCATAAGTAATCCCAATCAAACTCATTGGATGACAATGAAACGAGTCTTGGGGTACTTAAAACACACCCAAAACTATGCTTTCCATTATAATAAATATTTCGTAGTACTTAAGGGATATAGTGATGCAAACTGGATCACCGGATCATTTCAAGTTAATCCGCGAGTGGATATGTTTTCACCATTGGTGGAGGAGCAGTGTCTTGAAAATCATCAAAACAGACATGCATCACCCGCTCTACAATAAAATCTGAATTTATAGCATTAGACAAGGCCGGTGAAGAAGCTGAATGACTCCGAAATTTCTTAGAAGATATTCCATTTTGGCCCAAACCTTTGGCTCATATATGTATACATTGTGACAGTCAAGCAACAATAAGTAGGGCAGAAAGTGTAATGTATAACGGAAAATCTCGTCACATACAACGGAGACACAATACCGTTAGACAACTCCTATCTAGTGGTGTTATCACGATTGACTATGTAAAGTCAAGAGATAACGTGACGGATCCGCTTACAAAAAGTTTATCTAGAGAGGGCGTTAGTAGATCATCAATGAGAATGGGGTTAAGGTCAATGACAAGTCATCATGGTGGTAACTCTACCTAGCAGACTGAAGATCCCAAGAGCTAGGTTCAAGGAGATCAAACAAAGTTGTGACTGACGGTTCAACATTGTCGAATAACTCAACCCATTCTCGGATGAAGACAATGTTCATAAATAAGGATAAAACTTTATGGCTTGTTAATGAGTTAATAAAGCATTAAGGTTTTTTAATGATTATCTAAATCTGGCAATGTATGACCAGATAATGTGGCTATAGGATCACATATTTATAAATCACCTATGTGAGTGTTAAGTGTAAGCCGCTTTAAAGGGGAATGACAGTGAAGACACATTCTCTATGCACTCATAAGACCAGGCGATATTCATGGCTAAAACTAACACAACCGTGAGAACCATAAACGGTTGAGGGTTGATTGTGTGACTTATGTTGTCTAGGTATATAACAAAGTTCGACGGTTCAAAGATATCAAATCTACCAATTGATCGAGTATATCCGATATAAGTTCCCTACGGAAAGTTCAAAGGGAAACCTACTTATCCAGATGCAATTAATCCTTGCTTGTAAATTACACACTTGTCCATACATTCCTTTTATCTTATAGCCATTCTCCATTCATGTGGGGGGGATTGTTGGGTTTCAATGATAGATTAAATGAGAAATGGAGGGAGGGAATAAAAATGAGTTATTCTTTTTGCTTATTAAAATAAGCATTTGTCCCTCATCGGTAGTGGACAGAAAAGTTCTTCTACTTAAAAGTAGAAGTATTCCTTCTTGTTGCTAAAGAGTTAAGAAGAGGGTCTCCCTTCGCCATCATCGCCGCTTTCTACTGGCTTCGACTTCTGCCTCGACTGGTCAAATGATCTGATTGATTGATAATCTTTTGGATCAAATTTTCCTTAATTATTTAATTAAATATTATTTATTGACCCGAGGCAAGCACCGTCGAAAATCACGTTGACGGCGCCGGAAGTCCTGAAAGCTGCAGCACATTTGGCGCCGCGGCGCCGACGCATAATTCTTTCCCAGAAATTTATTTTCCCACCAGTTTTAAAGTGACTATTCAGAAGGGTTGCAAACTTTCAGAAACAGTACTTCCAAGGCTATAAATTCGTTTGATTCCTCAGAATTTTACTTACTAATTTTCTGAAAGATCTTCTTCTTCTTCACAAACAAATTCCAGTGTAATTTACTGTTGTTGAGTAGTTCGCCGCTACCTGAATTTGGAGTACTACTATTCTGATAAGATAATCGTTCTATCATGGGAGAGGATATTCTATTAACCTCGAGTACTGTGAGGGAAATAATTTTCTTAAGGACACACTTTGAACTAAGTGGGCTCGATTATATTCTCAATTTTTTTTTATTTTTCCAACACTGATTCTGTTCATTTTTTCCAGTTATTATTGTATAATGTGTAATCTGGTTTTACTAAGTGTTTAACAGATTTTGTTGAAACGTTATTTAAACGTATACAAATTATTATACCAACAGGCGTAAAACATGGAATTTTACTTAGCACGGGGCGAGACGTAAGACCCCTGGATCCTTAAAAATTTAATTTATAATGTAATAAAAGAGTATAGCTACTGCTTCCTGTTAGCTACTGCTTTCTGTTGTTAGAATGCGCTACTATTGCGTATTTGATTTTTATTATCTGCATGTCCACAATGCTTTAATTTCTCGTCTGAGTCTGACCGTTTCTCATACTTTATTTTGCTTTGCTTGATTATGCTTTGTCTTGAGCCGAAAGTCTCCTGAAAACAGTCGTTCTACCTACCAAGTTAGATGTGAGGTAGGTATACATTCTACCCTCCAGAACCCACATTGTGGAATTTCACTGAGTATGTTGTTGTTGTTGTAATGTAATAAAATAGTATAATAACCCAAAAATTTATAAAAAATACATCATTAATAGTTTATAAAATTAAAAATATGATTAAAGAAACTCATAGATAATAAAACTTCTAACATAATTTTACACATTAATAATATAATGTAATGATATAAAAACTATTACTATGAGATGTAAATCAACTATAACATATTCATCTTTCAAAAAATAAAAGAATCACAATTTCTTATAATATAGTACCATCGTACTACACAATTTACCTCCCTAAAAGAACATAATCAATAAACTTTGTAAGAATTATAATTAAAAAATCACTCCGTCATGAATAAAAATAAAATTTATTTCTAATTACAAAATATTAATAACTTCGAGGCATAGAACAAAAACATGAATACCAGTGACAAGCGAAGATGTAAAGTTCGACTATGTATTTTTTTAAAATGTTAAGTGATATATACCCTCACGGTGTTCTCAAAAAGTAATATGCAATACTACGACTTATTATTTGAGTTACCTCAATCTTCTTATTTATTAACTGCCAATAATTTATTAAAGAACTTTAAGGATCAACAATGTTAATTATAAAATTTGATATAATTGTGCAAGAATTGTTAGGCGACCCGAGCATTGGGCGCTAGGTGTGTTAGGCGTACAATCAGACACTTAAGACATAAACCTCACGGAACTAAACCTCACACATAAGCCTCAAGGCGTTTTGTCAGTGTCCCGTCCTGAGGCACTTGTTACGCCTCAATCCTAGTATCGAGCACCCGGCGAGAAAAAAAAATAGTGTATGGTTGGTCTCAATCGTCCTGCCCCACAATCCAAATATACTGTTCTTTTCATATTTCCCTCAAAAAAACAAAAAAAAAACATTTTCGCATAAACGACGTCGTAATTTTCACATCCCAATTACCCTTCCCTCCTAGCCCATATCGGTCTGCAAAACCCTAGATCGTAAATTCAATTTCCGACAACAATGGCGATCGCTAGAACCGGTGTTTTCGTAGATGATTACTTAGAATGTAAGTTTCCTTTAGGAATTAATCCTTAATTTTCTAATTTTATTTTATTTTTTTCACCTTGCTAATGGTTGATTATTACATCATTAATTAACAAATTTGTGTTAAATAGATTCAAGTACATTGCCTGCTGAGCTTCAAAGGCTTCTTAACACCATTAGAGAACTCGATGAACGTTCACAAGGTATTTCCTTTTACTTATATACACTCAAAAAAATAACCATTACCCCCTCCGTCCCAATTTACAGGAAGTTTAAGGAATAAATGGAGACTTTTGAATCTTTTGGTCTTAAAAAAATAAAAAAATTAAAGTTAAATTATTGTTGGAAATATGATTTGTGTATATATAAAAAAATGAACTTATACACACTCAAAGTTTAAATTTTTATTACACAAATCATTAGTACTATATTTTATCTGTTATAGTAAGTTTAGAAATGCAGGGTAAGCCTGCGTACAATAGACCTTTGTGGTATGACCCTACCCTGGACACCGCGCATAACGAGAGCTTAGTGCACCGAGTTGCCCTATTATAGCAAATTGGAAAAAAATATTACTAGTATATAATTTGTGTGTGTATATATATATATATATATATATATATAAATGAACTTATATACAGTCAAAATTTTAAATTTGTATTACACAAATCATTATATTTTATCTGTTATAGTAAGTTTAGAAATGCAGGGTGAACCTCAATAGACCTTTATGGTATGACCCTATTCTGGATTCTGCGCATAGCAGGAGCTTAGTGCACCGGTTTGTTCTGTTATAGCAAATTGGGAAAAATATTACCATATGATTTGTGTATATATATAAAAAGATGAACTTATATACACTCAAAGTAAAAAAATTCATACACAAATCATTATATTTTATTTGTTATAGTAGTGCAGGGTAAAACTGCGTACAATAGACTCTTGTGGTATGACCCTACCCTGGACCCCACGCATAGCAGGAGCTTAGTGCACATGACTGCTAAATTGGGAAAAATTATTACTATATGATTTGTGTATATATAAAAAAAATATGAACTTATATACAATCAAAGTTTAAATTTTTCTTATACAAATCATTGTATTGTATCTGTTATATAGTTCTGAAATGTAAGGTAAGACTACATACAATAGACTCTAGTGGTATGACCCTATCCTGAACCCCGCGCATAATAGGAGTTTAGTGCACCGAGTTGGCCTGTTATAGCAAGTTACTTGATTTTTTTTTCTGGTTACCAACTTGCAATTATAGATAATTTACTTGTAATTGATTATTAATTTACTTGATAATATAAAGGTGTTAATGCATTAAGATAAACCAAAAACAGAATAATGCTCTCATTGTTTTAATTTGATTATGGAAGTTTGATTGTCGTGGAGTTTAAAATAGAAGAAAATGCTAAAAAGTGTCCTTTGTAGGAAAACTAGTTATTTGTTTTTTTTTGTTTTAGTGAGGCATACAACAAGTCATGTTAGTTCCTATAAGCTAAGTTGCTCGGACTCGGGTGCAAGTGTCTGACACGGATGTGGATCTACAGGTCGGATCCTTCATATCTAAATTTTAAGATTCCGGGGTATGGATCAGATATCTAAAAATAGAGTTATATGTTTAAATTATAAGACAAGGTATTCCGAGGAGAAAATATTGCTGAAGAGGAGAATCCCAAAAGGAGATACAAGGAAAAGAACTGAATTTCACCTTAGCTTTTGTTTCTTCGAAATTACTTTAAGGTCAACCGATTTTCACCTTAGCTTTTGTTTTATTACAAAATTCATTGCATCTGTCTTGAATTTCTCTGTCGATTTTGGTCAAAGTACTCAAAATCGGTTGACCATATCCGATACAGATCCCACACCCATGTTGTGTCGATACGAGTGTGGCACCGAAAGTGAAGAGTCCGAGCAACTTGGCGTATAAGAGCATCTCAGGGAAGTACCAAATGGGACTGTAAAAGTTAAATATTTTCTAAATATAGAATGTGTTGATTTTTTTGGGACGGAGAAAAAGGAGAGTCCCAGAAATAAATGGAATTAGTGGATTACGCTATGGCTTTACTTTATGCTTTCTTAGTTGCACTTTTTTTTAAAAAAAGTTTCTAAGTTTGGTAAATGGAAAATGAAGGAATAATAAATCAGACTAGGCAGCAGACCAATTACTGCCTAGGAATAGCTTCTCAGAGTCAGGGATCAAGGAAATATAATTATGATGATGATGATGAGGCTTTTGAGAAGTTGAGAAAGGAGATTGAAGCAAATCAGGACAATGCTTTAAGCCTTTGCACGGAGAAGGTTTTACTTGCTCGACAAGCTCATGATATTGTAAGTTTCTTATCTAATTCGGCTTTTCACTGATCTATTTTATGCCTCAAAGTTACTTGTCCCTGTTTCTTGGATCTTGCCCTTTTACTGCGCTTCATGCTTGGTCTTGAGCCGAGGGTCTCCAGAAAACGCTGGTGGAGGTAAGGTATGTGTACAATCTACCCTCTCCAGACCCCACGTTGTGGGATTTCACTAGGTATGTTGTTGTTGTTGTTGTATAGTGATTCTGTGAATATCGTGTTCATCTTTTTTCTTTTTTATGATGAATCTTTTTGAACTCTCTGCTAACGAGCACCAACAAGCATAATTGGAAACTTTTCTCCTTTTGTTTTATTCTTGCTATTTGGCATGTTCAAGTTTTACTAGATGTATAAAAATATTGTAATGTTCAGTTGAAGGTTAGGAACTTCCATAGCATTTTAGCTATTATTGTTTTTCATTTGAGTGTAACGTGTCATTGCTGACAACGCCTATTAATGATAACTTTTTGGGCAACTTCCTTGTGGATTATCTGTGCATATCTGTTATGAAGGTTAGGGACTTCCGTAGCATTTTAGCTATCATTGTTTTTCATTTGAGTGTAACGTGTCATTGCTGACAACGCCTATTAATGATAACTTTTTGGGCAACTTCCTTGTGGATTATCTGTGCATATCTGTTATCTATTAATACATAAGCCAATAGTAAAGTTTATCAAGAGGGAGCAAGGCTCAAGGATGAAGAATTTGATGTGTTAGACTAGGAAATGAAATAGGTTGCATCTTCAATGTGAAATAATGCAGAAAGAAATAGGAAATTAATAAATGAATTGAACAGTAAGGAAAAACAAAAAGTTATAAGAACGTTTCAACTGGCCATAATGACTCATTATACAATAGATGCAGTTTTTTTATTAGATTTGTATAGCATTACTTTCTTCCTAGAACCATTAATCTACTAAATTCTTTTTTTCAGAAGTGGAGTAGTGGACTAATTGTTAGATTTTCTTCTTCTTTCTCTGGCACAATTAAGAATCAAGTTCTCTTGAAACTAATGATAACCCCTTGCTGTAACAGTAACTGGATATTGTGAAATTTATAATGATTGTATTGGCATTTGTTTCAGTTTTCATTGCTAAACTTAATAGTTGAATAATTTGTTCATCCTTTTAACCTGAGTTCTTTCTTTTTAGGGTAAGACTGCTCCTAACTTCTTCTGGTTTCTTCTTTCAGATAGACAGCCACATCAAGCGTTTAGATGAAGATCTTACCAACTTTGCTGAAGATCTTAAGCAAGGTGCACTAAATGTTTCTGGACTCTTAGCGTGTGCTCCAATATTCTTGGGAAGTAATCAATGGGTTTCATCAAAATTTGATGCGTCTGTGAAGCTTTACTTTAATAAAGCACTCTTCATTAGAGCAAAGCTTCGGAGACTCGTTAGATTTTGCTCTATGGGTTTCACCAAAATTTGATGTGTCGAAGCTTTGCTGTAATAAAGCACTCTTCATTAGAGCAAAAGCTTTTTTTTTTTCTTAAATTCCTCAGACAGCACCATGGATTTACCTTCCATGCTCTTAAACATTGTAAATGTGATGTTTGGTATCTTCTTTATTGGGCACTGGGATATTTTAGGTGGTGATAGAATTTTGATTTCCTAGCAATACAAGGCTCATTCCTTTGCTAAACAGTTGAAATTAAGGCTCAACGTCTCTTTCTTTTTTTTTAGTACTTTTGACTTTTGGATTTCTGCAGAGGGAAAGCTACCTGCAGATGAACCTCCTATCCTTCCTCCATTACCTTTGGTCCTTAAGACTGAGAAACGCAAAGGACCGTACATAACACCTCAATCAAAGAAGTTTGAGTACAGGGACTGGGATTGGGACCGAGAACGTGACAGAGATTATGATCTTATGCCTCCTCCTGGCAGTCATAAGAAAGATTTTGCTTCTCCTGTTGATGTTGATCAACCCATTGATCCAAATGAACCAACCTACTGTGTGTGCCATCAGGTCTCAATTTCTGATAGCTGAATTTGCTTTTATGTTCTAAATTAGATACAATTACCATTCACTGTATTATTGCGGACAAATGTTTTGCTCACTTCTGTCTTGTTGGTTGTTCAGGTATCCTTTGGAGATATGATTGCTTGCGACAATGAAAATGTAGGTCCCTGTTGTGCAATATTTATTGTTTGTGACCTTTACTTTCTGGAAAGATTTTCATTTTTCTTCCCTATACACCTCTGTCATTATGGATTATGGTGAATCTTATCGCTTTTTTGCTGGAAGCCAAAGCTAGTTAAGGTCTTGTATATTTTAATGCCTATTGACTCATTTTGAAGTACAACGAGAATGACTAGTAGCTCAGAACACGCATTATTGATGAAATTCTTTGAAGGCAAGTAGGGAAGATGGTAAAAAAGAAAGTGTAATGAAAATTCAGAGATTGCTTATAGGGGATGTCTGCTGACGTTGACTCGTGTAATTCAGTGGTAACTAAATTCATAGATTTAAACACTGGCGATGCTAAATGCTTTTCGTGTTCATGTTATTGGATGAGTTACCTCTTCTTGCTATAATACTTACCTTTGCATTACAACATCTGAGTTTGGGTTATTGTGACAGTGCCAAGGAGGTGAATGGTTTCACTATACATGTGTTGGACTCACGCCAGAGACAAGATTTAAAGGGAAGTGGTACTGTCCGACATGCAGACAATTACCACATTGATTAAAAGTACACCGCCTTCTATTAGTGCTGCAATTCCTTCCACAGCAATTTTTTGAAGGGATTTTCCATAGGTTAGGCTCCCCTGATGTCTGTTGTCGCTAAAAAATGTACCTGTTCAGTTAATGGTCAAATTTTGGTGCCTTAGATGTATGAAAAGGGGAGATCGGGGGAAAAGGGTGGTTGGAGAAGTGCAGTGTGTATTTGCTAATATGAAAAGGGGAGATCGGGGAAAAGGGTGGTTGGAGAAGTGCAGTGTGTATTTGCTAATATCTCATGATCCCTGTTTTACAGTTACAGTATGGGACTCCTCTGTACATGTATAAGTAATTCATCAGAGGGATTAAATTTTCTTGACACTGCATAATGAACTCCAAAGGTTGCTATTTGTATCTGAATGCCTTTCCATTTCTTTTTGGAGTTGTAAACAAGAGAGCAATTAGCAGTTTTATGAGTGTTATCACTTGACAATAGTTAGTAATATGTATTTTCACCTTAATGTATCACTTAGATATGGGAAATTGACATGGTTTATTTCATTTATCTGGTTCAAAATTTAGACCTTCTGCAAGCCACAAACACATAGTTAAACCTTTTTCCCTAGATTATATTGGTTTGTTAGTGATTAACGGAAATTTGCAGCTCAAATTGTAATGGCGATCGAGGACATGGATGAACCTTTTCACAAAGTACAAGGATAAATCGAGATCGTTTCCCTAATATAAATACATATTTGTTACATATATATTATACTGCATGGAAGTCATTAAAATTAGAAGTGGGAGTTTAATGGAAGAAGGGCCACTTCATTATCAATTCAATGGACTTCCAGTGCCTCATGGCAGACAGATATTACACGAACGCGTGTTAGCATTTACCAATAAAGAGTTTGATTACGAGTAGTATTCACGTTCAGTTTTTTTTACAAAAAAATAGAATATCAGATCACTTACAATGTCAATGACATGCAACTTTTATAATAAACATGAATTGATAACCTACACGTTCGGTTCCCCTTATTTAGAAGTACAAGAGTAGTTTTACTAGTAAGATGTTTAATGTTAATGGAAATATAAGTATGGGAACTGGAGAACAGAATGTCATTTGTCTTTACTTTGATTTTTTTGAACTTACATAGTTATGCTTTCAAAGGTGAACAATTACCTGTAGTATAATTGTCAAGGGCTTCTAAAAAAAGTAAGGAAAGCGGCATTTGAAAGACTGACCACTATCACATAGGCCTTCTAGTGGTAAAGTGAACCATTATGGTAATATAAAAATTTCTTACATCAATATGTGACATTGTCATTAGTTGTGAATGTAGGGTAGAGTTAACTCTTTAAGTTACGAATTAACGTGAATTCAATAGTTTTTGTTAAAATCTTATAGTATCTAATGAAAAATTTCACTAAATATATAATTATTTAACTGTAAATTCAGTTATTATTGTATATTAACTTGAGATTGTCGTCTAGATCATAAACTTTAGATTCTGAATCTGTGACGATGTGAACGCATCATGAAACCCCACTATGTATAAGTATATGTATATGGTACTCTCAAATTCCTCACGCGTATCCCAGAAGTGGGCGTCGGGTTCAACTTTGAAGTACCAGATATTGGTCCCCTGTTTAAAAAAATGGTGGCCAATTTTCAAAATTCAATGCTTCATTGATTCATGAAGAAGAAATATGTAACAGAAGAAATAAACACCAGTTATCTAGAGGGATCGGCTTGTTGGCTGAAGATCGAGTTTGAAGCCTTCAGGTTGCAAGTTCGATCCCCTTCGGATACGTTCTCCGGGGCATATGTCTCGTATTAAAGTTTGGTAGCTTAATCGCGCGGGCATGTTGCAGTGTGAGATGATCCTCCCGCGAAGTGGCGTGAAGTCGACCAGAAGATTGATCCATCGCGCGATCGACATCGAATGCGCATGCCGCGATTTCTTACCGGCGATGGCGGCAAGGGCGGTTCCATCGCCTCCAGAGCCTAAGATCGATCTTACGCAGATCTGCCGATATGCACTTAAGCCCGAGATCTTGGATTATCAAAAAAAAAAAAAACACGAGTTTTTAAAGGTTGTGACCACAATTTGCCGTCACCTTCTCATAGGTCCCAAAGCATTTGTCTATATTTAATTGTGAAAAATGTAATATGTTTAGTAAGTGATCACCGCGTGGCGTAGGGACTAAAATTGGAGTGTGCTTTCTCTATCTGTCTGTCCAAAAACATAGCTACACAAAATATCAAGTACTACAAGATTTTATGAATTTTAAGTCACATATAGTGTATAAATGAATTTTCATATAGTTAGCTGAATTTCACTGTATATTATAAATGCTTTTATTCTATTAATATATTTAGTTTGATGTAGTAAGTTATGTGTTGGGTTATTGAGTAGGAATAATTACATTCCACAACTAACTCTAGGAGATATTTACTTTTAGTAACTATTGTTTAAATAAATTACAAAGTACAACTATAATGTGTATCTGAATTATCTATCATAGCTACATTATATATTTAAAGTTGAATAACTTATTTTTTAATTATTTTTATTCATGACTGAAAATTTAAGGACTAGGCTTTGATATGCTTCTTCTCCCTCCACCGCCGTTTGCCATCACGAACCGCCGCCGGAGCTCCGACGAAACTCATTGCTCTCAAATCTGGCGCATTCTCACCGCCATTAACATCGCCGTCGGAGCTCCGGTGAAACTCATTGCTCTCAAATTCGAATCATTCTCACCTCCATTAACATCACCACCGGAGCTCCGGCGAAACCCAATGATCGATCTTGACTTTACTAGCATCGATGTCATGCCTCAATTCGCCGCTAGAGCTTCGGCATCACCGGGTCTTCACCTTCGAAAATATTCTTCACCGCTTCTCTCCAGATCTTCACTGCCTCCCTCCAGATCTTGACTAGATCTTCACCACCAAGCATCATCGGATCTTCACTGCCTCCATTCAGATTTTCACCGCCTCCCTCAAGACCTTTACCACCAGGCATCACCAGATCTTCACCGCCTCCCCTACTACTGTTACGACTGTCGGTGCCCTCTATATATAGTCGTTTTTTGACATGCCTGCTCAGATCTGAGTTTTTTTTTGTATTTCAAATCGGAGTGTATTTTATTTTCTTGTATCTCAGATGAGGGTATATTTTATTTTTTATATTCAATATTTGAGTGTATTCGATAAAAATTTTAGTGTAAAATCCAATATTTTGGGGTGTATTTTATTTTTTGTATTCAGTATTTGAGTGTATTCATTTATTTTTAGTGTAAAATTCAATGTTTAAGGGTGTATTTTATATCTTGTATTCAATATTTGAGTTTATTAAGTTAAATTTTTAATGTAAAATTCAGTGTTTCTTTATGTATTTTTTATTTGTATTTTGAAAGAGATTTTTTTTGTTTACAAATAAATAAAGTGAATTTGAATATAGCTGAATATTTCCTATATTTTTTTTGCATTTATGGTTTTTGTAATCGATTTTAAATATAATAAATTGAATACAGTGTAAAAGTAGTTACCAATGAATACAGTTGAGTTGAATACATCTGACTTGAATACAACAAAATTTGACTTGAATACATCGGAAATTGGAATACAAACGAAGTTTGAATACTCTTTACCGTGGCTACAAAATGTAAATATAAAAAATATAGTTATGCCTAAAAAAATCAAAGTGTAGTCATTTGTGTAGGTTTCACCATTGAGTAATGTTATTATTTTACCTATGGCGATGCCCATGTAATGACTTGGAGATGGCGTTGGGTCGGAGTATGTGTCGAACATGACACTTGCTTATTGGCTTGTTCAAAGAAAAAAATACTCATTTGCTATTAGTTGTAGTTTTATATACGAAAAAGAATCAGATTTACCTTTGTACTCTCGTAAATAAGTTATATTTTTTCTTCATTATACTTTTTTGATATATTTGCCATTTTCATCCAATTTTGGGTCTATATTTGACGGTACTCTAAAAACAATCCTATTTAACTCCTACTTCATTAAATGTCCATTTCCATTTTATTTTTCCTATGTCTATGTGGCAATTTTTGTGTTTAAAAATTTGATTTTTTTTTTAAAAAAATAAATTTTTTAAAACCCGTTTTTTATTAAAAAAAATGAAAAGCGGATTTTTAAATTGAAATATCTGGAAAAAATGGATTTTGTTTTTTGTAAAAAAATGACCTAAAATCCAGATATTCTTGATCCTAATATTATATCCTTTTTTTCAAGTAACTATATCAAATATATTATATACATAATACATAATTAATATAGATAAGTATTTTTAGGGGGGAAATTGTTGGATCATATGTATAAACTGTCCAAAATATCACATCTACGAGTGGCCCCCTCTCAAATTGAGCAAGTGGTTGTGGTAAAGTTTACTTTTAGGGATGACAATCGGACGGATTAGAGCGAAACAAATTTTGACCTATTCAAATTTTAATCTGTTCTGTTCTGTTTAGTTTTGTCCAAAATTAAAATGAAATAACTTAAACAGATGATGAATTCAATCATTAAGTAACATCAAATATCATAGAGACGTATATTGAAAAAATAGGAAAAAACATATCAGAACCTTCTCTGTCGAACACTATGTGCTAAACAGAGATTATCTAGACATGCTAGCATTCAACATCCAACTACCAGAAGCAGAAGTAGCAAAGGATGAAAGTCAAGCTCTAATGTTAAACCAAAACACACCGATGGTAGATTTAAGACTATGAATAATATGTTCAAGGTTCCAGAGACAAGATACAGTTATTCTATTAATAGAGAAACACGAAACTACTATCTCATTGCAAGTCTTTCCTGGTTTTCCTCATTCAGTTGCTTTCCCTTTACGTTTATAAGCTTCTATTACTCGAGCATAGCTAAATCTCATAGACAGTTACTCAAGTTAGTTGCAAATCTCTTCTACTTTCTAAACGAACTTATATAATATTTGAGTCTAATTTTCTTCAAAATCCACTACCTGCTCTATTTCAATTTTAACAAAATTAATTTTATCCTGTACTGCTTTATTAAGAGATTATCATGTCCTGTCCCATTAAGAGTTTGTCCTTCCTCGCCCCAATTGCCATCCCTATTACTTTACACCGACAGAGAAACTTGAACCGGTAATGTGGAGACACTCAATTTTCAATATTAATAAAGCAGACCCATATATATCTTTTTCTCTTTGCAGTGTCAACTTCATCTACTTTTTCACAAATATGCACATGTGTAATCTTCTGTCCGCCTTGCAATAGATGTCCGAGTGTTGATATATATCATGAGCGATACGGAAATAGATCGAGTAATCTCTTTCTTTAGCAAAAAAAAAGTATTTCTAGTTTGCATGGTCCAATCATTGATCGCGAAAATTTCTACCAAAAATTGGAACCCCGTCGGCCTAAGCCGCGCTATGAGAACTGACGCTTTCTAACTCTCTATGAGGAGTGAAAGCCACTTGCTTCATTATAAAGTTGGAGAGGAGCTTTAAGCAACTCGCTTGACTATAAGGAAGGAGAGGAGCGAAGCCATTTGACCGCATCCTCAGCCAATTCCCGACTGCCTTGCTTAGCGCAAGCACTAAGAAAGTAACCCCACCCCAGAGTATCATGAACGCAGAGCGCCGACTATAACAACCGTAATGCTGTCGCGTAACAGAAAGATAAAAATCTATGAAGCAGTTTAAATCCCTTTTTTTGTCAAGGGTGAGGTTTAGAACCCACTAACTTTACACCTAGTGGGAGTCATGGAATAGCATAGCTATGATCAATTGAAGAAGAAAAAAAATAAATGGATCGAAAAGGAACCCTCATTGACCTACTTAACTCAGTGGTTAGAGTCTTCCATACGACATCGATTTGCGATCCAATAGTGGGGAAGCCCGCTTTACTAATATAATAGGGCGGACGTTCTTGCTCCAAGACTTGGAACAACGGGCGGGCATTTCCATCCATTTCTATAGAGCAAGGGGGAAGCTCGCAGAGCTTTCTCTCCTAATTAGAAGGGAGACGGGGCTCCCCCTTACTGCACGCACAAACGAAAAATAAAAAGCACCGCACCCGATTGTCGAATAAGGGCTCCGTGATGTCGAATTATGATTGAAACCTAGTTTTGAGTCAACACAGGCGTTGTCGCATCGCTTTGACATAAGTTACATATGCGCGCGAAGGTGTTGGCCAATTTCAGGCTTTTTTTTAATTATTTATTCAGGTCAGTTTTCACTCTTATATAAACTATATAGAAAAACATCTACGCAACTCTCCTTAGAACAGCGTAGCAACTATACTATAAGGAAAGAAAGGAGAGGCGCTCCAAGCCACTTGCACTTGCTTGATTATTTGGAAAGGGGTTTAGCGAGAAAATTCATTCTCCGATTGCTCAAGACATCTCTTTTCAACCGAGGAACAAAACAGATTATTTCGTTCCATTTTTAGTAAAATAGTGAAGGATATTCCATTAGTAATGAAAAAAGGGGCGGAGGGAATCCGTATATGTTGTTCAGGATATTTCTTTTCTATATATGAAAAGTTCAAAAATAATCATATAATAATTCAGAAATTGCAATAGAAAATAAATAAGGGAGGTTTGTGATGATTTTTCAATATTTTCTATTAGGTAATCTAGTATCCTATGCATGAAGATAATCAATTCGACATACATTTGTCCTTTGTCTGCATTATATATTAACTTAATATTATTATAGTAATATATAAACCTGAATTCTAAAATTTAACAGCTCTGATTTGCACTTTTCATACTAGGGTGGATCTAGCCTAGAAATTATGAGTTCGACGTCAACTTAATAACTTTGCTCAGACCAATATGTTTGTATTAAGAAAACAATTAAATAATCTATAAATACTTGATTGTAAATTATATTAGTTAATATTTTATTTATTTCTCGCATCAAAGAGAGTGAATTACAGTTTCCGTGTCACCTCACCATCCAGGAAGGTATATATTTCAGTTTAAAATAGGTCGGGAGGGTAATAGGCTCCCGCAAAATTAAGGGGTTTTATAGCAAATTCGTCCATGTTTAGGTCTCATTTTAGTCATTTCCCTTTTGTGAAACTTCATTTGTTAAAAATATTTTTCAAAATAAACAAATAACTCATTTAATGTATTAGAAGTAATTTTATATCTAAAAATTATTGAAAAGTATTATTGGGTCGGGTCCATTCAAAAAGGGGTGCTAGATGTCACTCGAGCCCATTAATTATTTCTCCTCGTAAACCCTAAAGTTACTTTATATAAACATCGCTATGAGTGTTTAAGTTGTAACATTTTCATAATAATAGAACGACTAGAATTTTGAGGAGATCGCCGCATCGAGTGGATTCTTAGGCTGTGGAAGTAAGGGTGTGAGGATTACAAACAACCGGTGATCCGAATCATGATTGGTGCAGATCCACTTCCACAACAGAAAAATTTGTGAGTCTCCTAAACTAAAATTTAATTTACTATTGGAATGCAACAAAAACAAATATACCTATATTTTGTTTTTCATTCTCTACAGAGAAAATGTATTGGAAAATTAATTATATTCCATCTTCTTCTCCAACTATAATGCTTTTGACCTATTATTGTTTGATCAAACTAAAGTACTAAACAAGAATATAGAATTATTTTAATTTCTTTTTATTTTCTTTCAGCGCAAGTTTTCAAAAACAAAAGGATTGTAAGATTTAAACTCATTCAAAAAATAATACTCCTTCTGTTCCAATTTATAACTTGATTTGGACACGAAAATTAAGAAAGTAAAAAAGACTTTTGAATCTTATGGTGTAAAATAAGACAAAGAAATTATTGTGGCTAGAAACTATATTTCATTAAGGATAAATTGAAAATTTTGTTAAATTGTTGCTAAATATAAAAACGTGACATTCTTTTTGGACTAACTAAAAAAAAGTGTCATATAAATTGGTATAGAGAAAGTGCCATAAATAGAACTAACAACCATATTAACAAAATCTTATTCTAAAACAAACTTTGAATATAACATATTACTTTCCCAATTGAACTAGAAATACAACTTAATAATTTCCCAAAACAAACTAGGAATACAATTTATTAATTTCTCAAAACAAATTAAGAATACAATTTATGAATTTCAAAATGCACTAGGAAATATGGTAGACTATCCTTATTTTTGTTTTATTTGTTCTTTAATGTTATTGACCAATCGAAACAATGAGTAGTAGTTCACATACTAATTCTTCTCCAGATAATTATCATGGGAATTATCTACTTTTGTAACATGTCTATTGATGCATTCATCGAATTCCAAGGGGATGCCATGATCATTCTTTTGGTAGACAACGTCACACATCATTTTATCATCCGTCCTGTATGACTCATCTGTTGGAACTTTGTTGGAAAAAGAAGGAAAAATAGTGATTGGAAAAATTGGGGAAGTGTCGCGGCGCCCAAGAGCAGGATTGCGGCGCCGATACTCCTGCGAGCCCTCTGGAATTTCAGAGCCACGGCGCTGCATAACGGGATTTTCCAGATTTGAATGAAAAGTTGCACCTCTTCTTTTAAGGTCACAACCTTTAAAGAAAGGCTGCATCTAGTCGAAAATTAGTGCTATAAAAGCACATTGATCACTCATTTGGAAAAAAGAACACACAATTGATAAGATTCATTTTCAGATTTAAGACTCAAAATCAATTGAAGATCTTTGTTATTGTTGCTTCTTCTTCTTGCTTCAAAACAAAATTCTGAAAAATACATATAGTAGATTCGCCAGGAGTGGAGTTCTTGTGCTAGAACTATCACTCAGATAGTTGTATCCTCAAGGCAGACGTCCGATCAACTGCAGCACAAGCGGAGACAAATTTTTGTCTTAGGTCACTGCATTTGCAGGCCTCTACCTACAAACAAGTTAGTAAATGTTCTTCATTTGGTGATTTCATTGTTGTTGACTTCAATCCCTCTTGAATTACATTGTTGTTAAGTTCAATATATTTGAATCATATATCTATATTGTTGTGGTTAAACATTGAAGGTCTAGATTGGTATTAACAATCTAAGACAAAAATTCTCAGAAAATTCATTTTTCTGACGTTGTAAAGCTTGCAAAATTTTCAGAGAATATATTTCCTGATTTGCAAAAGAATGGATCAATATGGATCATCAATGGTGAAGAACCATGTGGAGAAACCCGAGAAATTTCAGGGTTCGGATTTCAAATGCTGGCAAAGAAAGATGTTGTTCTATTTAACAACTCTTCAAGTGGCAAACGTGTTGACTGCCGACGCTCCAACGACACTGCCGGTTGGAGAATGAGAGAGTGCTCCCACCGAGGAGGAGAAGACTGGAAATTTCAAGGCTATTCAGACTTGGGAGACTCAAGAGTTTATGTGCAGAGACTACATTTTGAATGCCTTGAATGACTCTCTATATGATATTTACTTCTCGTTCAACACGACAAGGGAGTTATGACAGTCACTTAAGAACTAAGTTGCTTGTTCTAAAAAGTTCGTCATTGGCAAATTCTTGAACTTCAAGATGAGCGATACTAAGCCAGTCGTCAAGCAAGTTGAGGAACTACAAATCATTGTTCATGAACTTGAGGTTGAAGGTATGGGCCTTAACCCACATTTCATTGTTGGTGCTTTTATTGAGAAATTACCTTCTTCTTGGAAGGATTTTAAGGTTTATTTGAAGCATCTAACGGAGGACATAACTTTTGAGCAACTGGTTCTCAAACTGCGTGTTGAGAAAGATAGCCGGAAAAATGAGAAGGCCGATGCGGTTTCCTTAGAACCAAATGCAAATGTGGTTGAAGGGAATTTATCAAGGACCAAGTTTCAGAAAGGCAAAGGCAAATTTGTTGGTGCTAATCCATCCTTTGCTGCCGGAAGAAACACACTCGCCCTACAAAATACCAACACGTTCAAGAAACAAGTTGGAGTTTGTTGGGTGTACGGAAAGCCAGGGCATAGAGCAAAAGACTGTCGCCTTCGCAAGAGCCTATGTGGTGGTGGTGGTGCAGGTTCGAGTAATGTCAACCAGGTCAACCGGACTGAAATGAAGAACCAATTCATTGGTGTTGTCACTGCTCAAGAAAATTTGGTCTCAAACTCAATCGATTGGTGGATGGACACAGGTGCTACTATGCATGTATGTAAGGACATGTTTTCATCCTACCAAGCCATCAAGGATGGAGAACAATTGTTTGTTGTGAATGCTGCTCCTGTAAAGGTGATTGGCAAAAGGAAGGTGACTTTGAGGCTCACTTCCGGGAATGATCTTGTACTCACCAATGTACTACACGTGCCAGAGATTTGTAAAAATTTAATTTCTAGCCCTGTTCTTAGCAACAAGGGCTTTAAGTTAGTTTTTGAATCTGATAAATTTGTACTCACAAAAGGTGGGGTGTATTTAGGCAAAGGCTACCTCAACGAGGGACTCTTCAAACTAAGTGTTGTATGTACTAAGACATTTGTCGTTATGAATGACAATGCAGGCACTAGCACTGCTTCTGAGTATGTGATTGATTCCATTTCTTCCTTATGACATTATCAACTATGACATGTAAATTATCGTTCCTTACAAAGAATGGTAAAGATAGGTATGTTGCCAAAATGTTCCATGAACAAAATGAACAAAAGTGGGATTTGCATAGAATGTAAATATGCAAGTCATCCTCATAAATTCGTTGTGAAATCAAATGAAGTACTTGGTTTAATACACAGTGATTTGTGTGATTACCAAGCAACCACATCTTGTGGAGGAAAGAATTATTATATATCATTTATTGATGACTGCAGTAAATTTTGTTATGTATACTTAATACATACAAAAGATGAGGCTTTGAACATGTTTAAAACATACAAATCAGAAGTGGAAAACCAACTTGACAAGAGAATTAAAATTATAAGGCCGGATAGAGGTGGTGAATATCAATCTAATGAGTTCAAAGAATTCTGTTCTACTCATGGTATAGTTCATCAAACCACTGCGCCATATACTCTACAACAAAATGGAGTTGCCGAACGAAAGAATAAAACATTAAAAATATGATAAATTCAATGTTGATTAGTTTGGGAGCACCTCTAAGTCTATGGGGTGAGACACTAATTATTGCAAATATGATATTAAACAAAATTTCTCAAAAGAAAAGTGACCAATATCCCTATGAATTGTGGAGTGGAAGATTGTCTACTTTCAAAAGGATGAAAGTATGGGGTTGCCTAGCAAAAGTTCAAGTTCCTTTACCAAAGAGAACTAAACTTGGACAAAAAATAATGGATTGTATTTATGTTGGTATTGTCAATAATAGTGCAGCGTACAAGTATTTGGTGTATCATTTCGATGTTGAAGATATTCACAAGAACACGCTTATGAAATCTGCTGAAGCAGAATTTATTGAGGACATCTTTCCATATAAAGACAAGGAGAAAAGTGTTCCTAGTTATAAGAAGAGGACACTGCCTCAAAATGAGTCAAACCAAGACAAACAAAATGATGATGAAAATCTTACTTCATCTGTTCAAGAAGAAAAATCTGAACCAAGGATAAGTAAACGTGGTAGAATAGCCAAAGATTTTGGACCGGACTTTATGACCTTTTCCGTTGAAGGAGAACCTCAAATATATAAGGCTGCAATGGAATCATCCAAAGCACCTTATTAGAAGGAGGCTATCCAAAGTGAAGTAAAATCCATTTTACAAAATAATACATGGATATTGGTTGATCTTTCACCGAGACAAAAACCAATAGGCCATAAATGGTTTTTAAACGGAAATTAAGGCCGGATGGTACTATCGAGAAATACAAAGCTCGAATAGTAGCCAGGGATTTCGCCAAAAGGAAGACATAGATTTCTTTGATACATACTCACCAGTGACTAGAATCTCGTCAATAAGAACGTTGATTGCAATAGCAGCGATTCACAATTTGGAAATTCACCAATTGGATGTGAAGACTGTATTTTTAAATGGTGAATTAGATGAAGAAATTTATATGGAACAATCCGAGGGGTTTGTTGTTAAAGGTCAAGAGAATAAAGTATGTAAATTGGTTAAGTCGTTATATAGACTTAAACAAGCGCCAAAACAGTGGTATGAAAAGTTTGATAATACATTATTATCAAATGATTTTCAAATAAATGAATGTGACAAATGTGTCTACCTTAAAGAGTGTAATAATGCATATGTCATTATATGCTTGTATGTGGATGATATGCTAATCATGGGAACAAATAAAGATGTGATAAACTAAACTAAGAAGATGTTACATTCCGCTTTCGATATGAAAGATATGGGAATAACAGATGTCATTCTTGGTATTAGAATTCTAAAGAATTATGATGGTTATGTACTAACACAATCTCATTATGTTGAGAAAGTTCTTAGTAAATTTGGACACTATGATGATAAACCGGTGATTACACCATTTGATTATGCTTGTTACCTTAAGAAAAATGAAGATGAAAGTGTGTCTCAATTGGAGTATACGTAAGTTCTTGGATACAAGACCGAATTTAGTATATACAGTGAGTCGACTAAGTCTTTACTCACACAATCCTAAAATGATCATTGGGTAGCGCTAATAAGGGCACTACGATATCTTAAGCATACAATGAACTATGAGTTACATTATACAAAATATCATCCCGTGTTAGAAGGATATTGTGATGCTAATTGGATTTCCAACCATTCAGAAAGTAAGTCCACAAGTGGGTATGTATTTACACTTGATGGAGCGTCAGTATCTTGGAAATCATCAAAACAAACGGTAAATACGAGATCAACTATGGAAGCTGAGTTTGTAGCCTTGGATAAAGCTGCAGAAGAGGCAGAATGGCTAAGAAACTTCCTGGAAGGTATTCCATTATGGACAAAGCCTGTGACAGCCATTTGCATACACTGTGATAGTATGGCTGCCCTGACGAGGGCAAAGAATCAAATATATAATGGCAAGTTGAGACATATAAGGCGACGTCATAATACAATACGAAGCTCACTGAACAATAGAATAATTATGTGAAGTCAAAGGACAATATATCTGATCCTTTGACAAAAGGCCTTACACGAGAGAATGGGCATACAACCAATACAATGAGTTGATAACTAATGGAAACCTTAACTATCATAATTAGAGATCCCATGATTTAGGTTCAAAAGGCAAACTAGCTGGGGAAGACTCAAGGAGCGTAAAACACATATATGCTCGGTCCTATGATGAATCGTGTGTTAATCCGTTGACGTTTAAAGGGCTGAACATATGTTCTTAATAATACTGAAAGCCATTATGGTGGGCTAGTACGGACTATTCTTGTTTGATATTAAATCTGTGAGATTGATATGGGGTCGCATCATCGTAAGAATTGAAATATGTTGATATGATGTGTGTGATACTTGTTGTCTTGGTTTACTACAAAACGTGAATAGTTCAAGGCACTACGTCCACTATTTCACAAGTAGACCCGATAGATTTTCACTACGAAAGGTTCATGTCCAAAAGACACCTTTTCCGATGCATATCATGTCTCGTTTGACAGAAATGATAATAAGCTCATTTTATCTTATTTTCTATCCACATGTGGGGTATTGTTGGATGTGTGAATAGAAAATGTAGGGGTATTGTTGGAATATTGGGGGAAAAAGGAAAAATAGTGATCGAAAAAATTGGGGCAGCGCCGCGGCGCCGATACTCCTGCGAGCCCTTTGGAATTTCAGAGTAACGGGATTTTCCAGATTTGAATGAAAAGTTGCACCTCTTCTTTTAAGGTCACAACCTTTGAAGAAAGGCTGCACCTAGTCGAAAATTAGTGCTATAAAAGCACATTGATCACTCATTTGGAAAAAAGAACACACAATCGACAAGATTCATCTTCAGATTTAAGACTCAAAATCAATTGAAGATCTTTGTTATTGTTGCTTCTTCTTCTTGCTTCAAAACAAAATTCTGAAAAACATATATAGTAGATTCGCCAGGAGTGGAGTTCTTGTGCTAGAACTATCACTCAGATAGTTGTATGCTCAAGGCAGACGTCCGATCAACTGCATCACAAGCGGAGACAAATTTTTGTCTTAGGTCACTGCATTTGCAGGCCTCTATCTACAAACAAGTTAGTAAATGTTCTTCATTTGGTGGTTTCATTGTTATTGACTTCAATCCCTGTTGAATTACATTGTTGTTAAGTTCAATATATTTGAATTATATTTCTATATTGTTGTGGTTAAACATTGAAGGTCAAGATTGGTATTAACATCATCTACTTAATGATGAATCTTGTCTTTTAAGGCATAAAACACAATTACTCTAAGCAACTAGCAATCTGTGGCGTTTACAAGTATTATATATAAGTAACATGAGTAATCGTGATTCAATGGATAGACTGTTAAGGAAAAATGTAGCAGATAATATGCAAGGCCAATCCCGCAAAATTGTCACAATCCGCCACATTATTCTCAGTCCATGTAAACTTAATGATGACATTAAATGATTGAGTTGATTAGTTTAACAATTCAGATTTGTTCCTCTCTGGCTCATCTACTAGATGGTGATATTTAGTTTGATTGAATGATTGAGTATCATTATCAGTCTTTATCATTATTATTCTGCCTCTAATTTTGACTTTCTGGATGGTGATAAAGAGAAAAAAAAGAGGATATTGTATTAGGATATTTTAAAATAAGAACTTATCATATTGTTGCGTCTAAAGATGACAAAAACTGAAGAAGTTGTTGATATATAATTTGCAGAGATTTGTGTCATATGTCAAGCATAATTTGAGCATGAACAGACTATAGGGACACTTCAAAGCGGACACAGACATCATGCAAACTGCATCAAACAGTGGTTGCTAAAAAAATTGTCCCATGTGCCGATCTTTAGTTTTGCCCTTCATATCAACTTGATAATCGTGTAGAAAGTCAAAATTAGAGTAAAATGACATTGATTATCAAGTTGTTGTGAAGGGCAAAACTGAACCTCGACACATGGGACAATCTTTTTTCCATAGCAACCACTGTTTGATGCAATTTGCATAATGTTCGTGTCCGCACTGAAGTGTCATAATGATCTCTTCATGCTCAAATTCTGCTTGACATATACACGATCTCTGCAAATTATATATCAACAACTTCTTCAGTTTCTATGGGATTATTTACTCCATCTTTAGACGCAACAACATGATAAGTTCTTATTTTAAAATTTTCAATATAGCATCCTCCTTCAACATCATCTAGAAAGTCAAAACCAGAGGTAGTCTGATAATGATGCTCAATCATTCTATCAAATTCAGTATCATCATCTAGAAAACGAGCTGGAGAGGACTAATTTTCAGCCATTAATCTAGTCAACTCAATCATTCTAATATTCTCATTAAGTTCACTTGGAGTGAGAATAATGTGGCAGATTGTGCCAATTTTGCAAGGATTGGCCTTGCAGATTCTCTGCTACATTTAGTCTTAAGAGCCTATCCATTGAATCATGATCACTCATGTTACTTATATATGTAACGTCAGTAGACACTACAGATTGATCGTTGTGTGGAGTAATCGTGCCATGATGCCTTGAAAGGTAGGGTTCATCATTAAGTAGACAAGTCGGAGAGGACGGACAATCAACTGATGTGTGAAGTCGTCTACCAGAAGAATGAATGATCATAGAGACCTTTGGAAATCGAAGGATTCATCTGGATAATTGTCATGATAATTATATGGACAAGAATGTTGTCTGCGATGTTGGCAACATTTCAGTCAACATCTGTATAACGGTTTTGCCTATTCTTCCGGCCTAAGCAGGAGAAGTTACTGCGAGTAAAATATGACCCAGGCAAGCTCACAAGTGTGCTGCGTTTAAAATGTGGTGTAAAACCAAGTCAAATCGTGTAGAGAAAGTAGATGAAGACTCAGTCCAACGCGTGGGGATTTTCAGGAAGAAGTTGAGGATCTTCAGGATGATGAATCGGTCAAGGCTGCTGGCATCTTTCGCTCAACCTCCCAACAAGCAGTGATGATTTCAAGAGAAGTTCCACACTATAAATAGAGGGGAACTTCAGCATATCTGATATCCAAAATTTGCTAGACAGCAAGTCGAGAGAGCTCTCAGATTTTCCAATAGAAAACTGGATCAACCTCTTAGTCTAAAGTTATTTTAACAACATTTTGTCCCACATTACAATTGCTACCGTAATTCTAGATCAAGCTTAATGTTCAAGTGATTGTAATGAAGATGCTGTCTTTTATCTTTTAGATTTTGAAACTTTAGGCGAAGTCATCTGCGACTTCATTTTTGTTTGTAATTTCTTTTCGTGTTTGTAAAGCTATATTTGTAAAAGAAATTCATTTATAATTGTATATAATTTATACAATTTTTTTGGTCATCGACCATCAAGGGATATTAATATATACCCTTAAAAATATATACCTTGTGTTCTTTTACTTTTCCACTGTATTTACTCTAACAAGATTTATTACAAGTTATCTCACTGCTGCCTTAAATGTTGACCCAACATTGAAGGCAACATCCAGAAACGGTTTCCAGTTATTCTTGCTATTTCAATTTTCAATCTTACTTATCCATAGCCCCGGACCCAACAAGTGGTATCAGAGTCATCACTTAACACAATAAGTGCTTGATTCTGAATATTACGGTTATGAACTCAGCTAACCAAAACGTTGGTCGTCTTCTTATTCTCGATGGAACCAATTATGCCTATTGGAAGATTCACATCAAATCAATTGATGTCCGAGCATGGAGATCAGTCTCCGAGGGGTATGTGATACCTAAATATCCAGCAGACGAGGACGGTGATGTTCTTAATAAGCCCGAGTCTGTATGGACTGCTGAAGAGATCAACAATGCAAGCTATAACGAAAAGGCCCTTAATGCTATTTTTGGATGGATAGATCTTTATATGTTTAAACTCGTTCAAAATTGTACAACGGCAAATGATGCTTGGGAAACCTTACAAACGCATTGTGAGGGGACCTCAAGTGTTCGACGTACAAAGCTTCGCATGATACTGAGCTAATACGAACGCTTAATGATGGAAGAATCTGAGGACATAAAATCCTATTTTGAAAAGTTGATTGACATTGCAAATCAGTGTCAAGTGCTTGGATCTCCATTGACCAACGCATAACTTGTGGATAAAGCACTCAGATCTCTTTATGAAAGATTTAATACTAAGATTTGTGCTATTGAAGAGGTCCATAATCTTGCCACTATGGATCTTCATGCCTTAATGAGCATCTTCCAAACTTATGAGATGAACATGAAAAACCAACGAGATCTATATCATGACAAGACATTGGCACTCCAAGGACAAACTTCGGGAACTGAAGAAGATGCCAAAGAAGAAAATCTGGAGTAATTAGGGGGTGGTGCCATTATTTCCTTGCTCACTCGACGATTCAATTTTATTGTGAGAAAGATCAACAATGATTGAAATAAGGCCAAATACAAATAGCACCAAAACCCATTCTTCAATAAACAGCCGAACAGAACACCTCCTGATCATAGAAATAACAACTCCCTGAGGAAATCCAACTTCGACAATACCAGTTTTAACCCCAAGCAGCTTGAAGGTGTGCAGTGTCATGCATGTTCAGGTTGGGGACATTACACTAATGAGTGTGCAAACACCCTTAGGAAAATTGGTAAAGCCGTGTGGGTTACACTCAGTGACGATGAAGAAGAAGAGGAGGAAGAAAGTCAGGAAGAAGCAGAACCACAAGCAATGCTAGCAGCCATGTTCAAACACACGCTGTCTGATGATGAAGATTTTGATGACAATGTTGCCTCAACATCAGGAACAATGGTAAATGTTGTGGACAATGTTGCCTCAACATTAGACGTAACATCGGACTCAACGTAAAGAAGGTATGCACCATCAGAAAGATATGTATTTTTTTACTACTCTGATGTAAATTGCTTTACTGGATTTATTTCGATTTCTGAGGCTGTAGACTTGGATCCGGTTGACTCCAAAGACGACGTGAAAAAGAAATTGCAAAATCTTTGCAAGACTCTAATCTCTGAATCAGAACAACTGGACTCAAAAGCACAATCACTGGCTCTTGAGAATAAAAGTCTTAAAGGCACAATCAGCCGCTTAGAGGTAATGCTTACCAAGAAGGACCTTGAACTTGGTAAAATTCGTGCAATACTAAACATAGCTGAGACCACCTTTTAAAGGCTCAACACGGGGAAGTTCAAACTGAATGAAATCTGAACCTCAATAATACTTCGAGAGCAGGTCTTGGGTATAAAACACCTAGTAATTTCAACTCTTCTAGGATCCATAGAAAAACTGAGGGGATAAAATTCATTAAAGAAAATACAAACAAAAACTCTCATAACTCTATGATTAGATCAAAGTTTGTTTGCAGTTTCTGTAAAAGGACAGGACACTTAGCGCCCTACTGCTACAAACTTCAAAATTCTGCTCTCAGATCCATGCCTCAAGTGTTGCCAGAAATGTTGCCCAACATTACTGACAATATTCAAAGTTAAAAGTTTGGACGTAGAAGGAAGTCTAGATCTGAAAAGGTGTGGATGCCGAAAATGAACCTGAAATGTAATGTGTGTATAACTGCCTTAAGAACTAACATTACAGGATCATGGTATTTTGATAGTGGCTGCTCACGTCACATGACATGTACCGAAAGTATATTGAAGGAATTTGGAGCATTCAATGGAGGATACGTGACCTTTGAAGGAGAAAGTAAGAGTAAGATCATTGGGAAAGGAACCCTCAATGTTCCAAATGTACTTTCCTTAAAACATGTTCTTCTCGTAGAAGGCTTAGTTGCTAATTTCCTAAGCATAAGCCAACTATGTGACGATGACCTCGAGGTGAAGTTCAACAAGCTTGGATGCAAGGTGCAAGCAAATGTGTCATGTCAGGAACAGGGACTAGAGATAATTGTTATCTAGTAGGTGGACTAGAGGTATGCAATTCAGCAAAGATAAGTGACTTGACACTTTGACACCAAAAATTGGGACATGTCAATTACGGCACCTTGAAGAAACTTATATCATTTGAGGCTGTAAGAGGTATCCCCAAACTGGATCCAAATGAGAAAACACTGTGTGAAGATTGTTTAAAAGGGAAGCAGACCCGAGTCTCCCACAATGTTTCCCAACATGAGGGTCAACATTCAGGTACGTCTCATTGTGTTCAATTGTTACATATGGATCTTATAGGTCCAATTGAAGTAGACAGCCTGGGTGTGATGAGATACTCATATGTGATAGTTGGATTTTTCCAGGTTTACATGGATATATTTCCTAAAGGAAAAATCACAAGTCTTTGACATGTTTAAAACACTTCACTCTAGGATAAGGAACTTGTTTTGCTCTTCAATTTTCAGAATTCGTTCTGATCATGGAAAGGAATCTGAAAACCAAACCTTTGCAATTTTTTGTGAAAAGAAAGGCATATTCCATGAGTTTTCGGCACTAAAAACACCTCAACAAAATGGCGTTGCCGAAAAGAAGAACAGAACTTTACAAGAAATAACTAGAGTCGTGTTAAGTTCTAAGAATTTGTCAAAAAGATTTTGGGCTGAAGCCTTGAACACAGTTTGTCAGATATCAAATAGAGTATATCTTAGGTCAGACACCAAGATGACACCCTATGAACTGCTAAATGGAAAGAAACCCACCTTGCGTTATTTTCATGTATTTGGGTGTGTATGCTATATTCTTAATGACAGTGATCAACTGACCAAGTTCGACTCTAAGACCGACAAGGGTGTATTTGTTGGCTACTCTCAGAATAGCCATACCTACCGGGTATACAATCTTCGAACCAAAACCATACAGGAGTATATCAATGTTATTTTTGATGATATGCTTGATATATCTGGCAGATCTTCTAAAAATAACATTGTAGTGGCAGTGGAAGAAGAGCGACCCACTGAAGATGTAGATGTTGTCTCAGATGTTGGGTATGACCCTCAAGAGGAGAACACATGGAATGAAGTCGAGGAGGAATCTGATAATGAACTCAACGATCAAATAAGAAGAGATCCTCCGTCGAGAATCAGAACGAACCATCCGCCCGACCAAGTGATAGGGGGAGTGTTTGAGAAGAGACGCACAAGAGAGAAAGAACAGTCAATTACCGAGAGATGGTAAGGTATGTGTGCATCCACCATATACCAACAAGTTAGTCTTTCTTATTTTACATCTACATTGGAACCTAAGAATATTGGGGAAGCATTGAAAGATAATTTTTGGATACAAGCGATGCAAGAGGAACTTGAGCAATTTCCCCGAAATGAGATTTGAGACTTGGTACCACGACCCAAAGACACTAATGTTATTGGGACTAAGTGGATTTTTCAAAAACAAATCGGATGAGTTAGGAAAAATTGTGAGAAATAAAGTAAGACTTGTTGCTCAAGGATATACACAAGTTGAAGGGATCGACTATGACGAGACCTTCGCGCCTGTGGCTAGAATTGAGTCATTAAGGATACTACTTGCCATTGCTTGCTATTTGAGGATTATCTTGCACAAAAAGGACGTTAAAAGTGTCTTTCTCAATGGATATTTGGATAAAGAAGTGTATGTTGAACAACCCAAGGGATTTGAAGATCCACACAATCCACAACAAGTGTACAAGCTTAAGAAAGCCTTGTATGGATTGAAGCAAGCACCACGAGCATGGTATGGTCATTTAACTACCTTCCTTGTCGAGTTTGGTTTCACTCAAGGAGAAGCCTATAGAACCTTATTCATTAGAAGGCATGGAAGAGATGTGATAATTGCTCAGATCTACGTCGACGACATTGTTTTTGGATCAACTTCAGAATCATTCTTGAAGTCATTTGTCGAAACAATTCCCACTACATTCGAAATGGAATGATTGGAGAACTAACATTTTTCTTAGGCCTGCAAACTAAGCAAAATGAAGAAGGAATTTTTGTATCCCAAAGCAAATATGCCAAGAATCTTGTCAGAAAGTTTGGTCTGGAAAATGCAAAACACATGAAGACTCCGATGGGCTCTACACAACATGTATGTAAAGACAATTTGGACAAGATATTGACCCAACATTGTATCGATCGATGATAGGCAGTCTTTTATATCTTACTGACATTCGCCTAGATATCATGTTCAATGTATGTGTGTGTGCCAGATTCCAAGCCAGTCCCAAAGTTTCCCATCTTAATGTCGTAAAATGTATCATTCGATACATTGTCGGTACAAGTGACTTGGGAATTTGGTACTCAAGAGAAACTAATCCTAATCTAATAGGATATAGTGACTCCGACTGGGCTGGAGATGAAGACGATAGGAAGAGTACTAGTGGTGGATGTTTCTATCTTGGCAATAACCTAGTCTCATGGTACAGTCGTAAACAAAATTGTGTGTCACTTTCGACTGTCGAATCCGAATATGTGGCAGCCGGAAGTTGCTGTGTTCAATTAGTTTGGTTACGGCATATGCTCGATGACTATGGGTTTTCTAAAAACTCCATGATTTTGTATTGTGATAACCTGAGTGCTATAAACATTTCTAAAAATCTTGTACAACACTCACGTATCAATCACATTGATATAAGGCATCATTTTTTGAGAGACTTAGTAGAGAAACAGCTAGTTCAAATCGAACATGTGGATACATTGCATCAACTAGCTGATAGTTTTACCAAACCTTTGGATCATGAGAGATTTTCAAACTTGAAGAAATCTCTTGGTCTATGTTTTCTCTGAAAGTTAAGCAAAATAGGCAGATGTTATCCTAAATGTTGACCTAACATTCTGGGTAACATTTGCTAAAAAAATCAAATTACTGGATAGAAGTTGTGATTTTGTTGAACAATGTTTCATGATAACCAGGCATGATTCTTCAAAGGATAAGATCTTTAAATGTGATACCGTTACCTGCGATAAATTGCATTGTGTATTTTATAAAAAAAAAAGAGTATCAACGAAAGGCAAAACCTTCAACAAAGATTTGGCTGTTTTGATTTAAACAGGAGCAAAGCTCCTAGGCTGGTATCGTTCTTATTTTATAGGAGTACCACGAGTTGTAAAAAGAAAAATTGGTGAAAACACCTCAAGAAAGTTGTATATGTTCAACTAAGATGGTTAAGGACAATGGTGAAATATTACATTAGTCCAACGATCATTCTCATAGGGAACATATGCAAAAGTTTTTTTTTTTTTGCCAAATCAGAATATCCTTGAAGTCAGATGTTGCCTGTTTAACTTGAAATGTTGCCAACATTCGTTACGACATTAAAGTCTAGTACTTTGATTGATGTTTTTTCTTATCTTAATAACTGGTTTGTGTATTTTAATTAGTCTCAGTATTAACAGAACAAATTGGGGAAAACTGTTTTTTTTTTAAGTTGATGTCTTGTGCTAAAAATCCTTTGTATTAGGAGTATAAAAAGAGTTCTTACTCAAATACTACCTAATTTTACGGAAAAGGAGTTGTATTTTGTCTTATATATTGTCAATGATGAGCCCCCATTTGTTCTCACTGAACCGTCACATCGCAACACTGTTCACATCAGTTCATTTAAATCGATGGAACTCAATCAGTCAGCCTTCATTCCAAAAGCCCAAAGCTTATTCAACACACCTTCTTATTTTTCTTCTTCTTCTAAACCATCACCTATGTCTATATCCCCAACTCCACAAAATCAAAATACTACTCACCAATGTCAATCAGTCCCAAAAATACCAAAAAGATGTACAAACATTACAAGGCCATTAATGAGTTGAAACCTGCTGAAGAGGACGCCTCAATGGCGATGATATTGCAGGGTTCAGATGAACCCATAAATGTGGTTTACCAAGGTGACTCCGACAACCCAATCGATGTTGAGACAACACCCGACATCTCAAAATTTGCTTCAAGACATTCTAAATCGACAATGCCAACAAGAAGGTCAACTAGGGTTTTTGAATGCCATATTTCTGAGGAAAGATCAACCAAGAGAGCAAGGTGAGAATCAAGTGCTCCTGCTGAAGAATCGACTGTCCCAGTTGAGCCAGTCACCACGAGCAACACAGATTATGATTTTGAAATCGAGATTTTATCAGGTTCACCAACACCACATATTTCCACACCTCCAGTTGAACCAGAAAAGGAAGAAGATGAGTTATCTGATGATACCCCTTTGAGAAAATTTATGCCAAAAGGAGTTCGAAGAACTTACAGGAGCTTTAAAGCAAATGTTGCCTCAACATCAAAGGTAACAAAGAAGTCAGTGAAGCGGACCCAGATTATGTTGCCCCAACATCTGAGGAAACACCATCATCCTCTACACCAACGGAGCGAAACGGCGAGTCGAATCGGATTACGAGTATCTACTATTCCACATGTTTCCACGAGAAATCATGTTCTAGTGGATGATACTGGTACAAAAATAGAGGAATTAGAGGAGAAAAAGTTGTAGATATGTCTTCATTTGCCGAATATGGGTTGATCGATTTTCTGAAAAGTCGTGGGGTTCTAAATTCTGTGTCGAAAAAGAAGCCATATTGCGAGAAAGTAATTAGGGTGTTCTATGCTAATTTGACACACCTCGTAAAGGATACTGCCTCAAAGAAATTTGGGAAAGTATACCTCTACGACAAGGTGTACAACTTTACACCCGAGATTATTAATATGACACTTGGAATCCCAGCTGGAGAGACAACCCCTGAAGCAGCCCCCGCTGCTGAAGAACTGGATGAGATGATTAAGTATCTAACTGGGAATTTAATCACCTCTTGGGCTCCTTGCAGCCCAGTGTCTAAACTCACAACTCTCTTTGCAACCCTACACATAATTGCAATATACAATTGGTTGGCATCCCTGAATGAAACAGTGTTCACACTTGACCAAGCAATATTGTTATATAGAATTGGTAGAAATCAAAGGATTGATTTAGGTACATTGATATTCAACCATGTGACCAACTTGGCTGAAATACAGTCCAATTCAGCTCTACCATACCCCTCACTGATCTACCAAGTACTGCTCAACCAAGGCTTTAAAATCTCCAAAGGGGAGAAGTTAAGCAAAGCCCTTGATGTCTACCATGTTCAAAGAGCAGTAGTTAACAGTAGAGACAGAGTGATAGACTTACCATGGAAGGAAGAAACTTGGGACACTGAACCACAACCGAAAGTTACCTCTGATGTTGCCACTGATGTTGCCAACATTCAAGACAACATCAAAGATATTGTCCCCATATTCAGAGATTGGCTAAAGAAGCAAATTGCAGAACTTGACAGACAAATACAAGAACTTGTAAGAGCCAAAAGCTACTTCGAGGACATACTTTCTTCACAAAAAGGGGGAGAGAGTGATAATGTTGCTGAGGTCGAGAGAAGATCGCAGAAAGGGGGAGATGAAAGAGCTGGAACAAGCAGGCAGGGGGAGACAAACTGAAGACAGAACGTGCGCTGGAAAATTAATCGTTCATAGAAAGCGGCTGAAAGCTACTGTGGTTAGGTCAATTATGGTGATCAGTGTATTTTATATACACCTTTTGAGTCATTTTTAGTTAGTATTTTACTCATTTCATTTATGTTTAGTATAGTATTAGGGTCGTTTTCCTTTCTTTTGTGTCATAGCGGTCAGAAATGGAGAAATGACGAAAAGAATATGAAATGAGCTTAATTTAGATGGAATTGCACACTTAAAGGGGCCAAATAAATGAAGTCTAAGAAGTCCCGGGAAGTATAGAAAAGATCGACGGCTTGGATGAAAATTTGGATAATGACGAAGAAACGCCACCGGCGCCGACCACTGAAGTTGTCCGAAACTCTCTGATTTTCAGGCGATGTGGCGCCGGACTGCAGGACCACGGCGCCGACGCGGTATTTTTGACGTTTTGGGCCGAATTTGACACGTTTTCAGAGTCCAAAAGGGATAACCTTTCCTACCTACATAATCCCTAACCCTTGACCTAAAAGATTCTTGGGCTATAAATATTCTCTACATCATTCTATAGAGGGGGGATTCATCCATCCATTGTACATACAACACAACTTAGGAGGCTAAAATTGGAGGCTTTTCAAGTATTTTCTTTTCTTTCTTTTGCTTTATTTATTTCAGTTCATGTATGGAGATTATATTAGTTCTTAGCGTGACTATGGCTAGGAGCTAATTACTTTATTAGGGATTTCTTTGTGATTCACTTGAAACTCTATTCATGAATTAATATATTAGTTTGGTTTCTTCTTCACTTATTTAAGATTTATTCAATAGTTGTTTTGATTACTTGATAATTAACTGATCACTAGTTATCATCACTTATATGAGTTCTAATCGAAATCCGAAAGGGGAGATTGTGAATATGCTATAGTTGAATAAACATAGGTTTAAATCGTGGGCGAAAGTACCCCGATACTTATGTAGCTTAATAGGTTATTGCTCTTAATCCTCCTTTGTAGTCAATCTTGTCATCGAAAGATAGAAGGGTTCTCCATTGGGGTTGAGTGTTTATATTACCTTAACAGGAGTATAGAACGGTCTAGTTAACCTGCTATCTTAACGTAGAAGAAGAAGTCAGTCTAGTTGTATTAGGATTGAATAGAGTGGATAGTTGATGATCTCGGAAGCCCTAATTCTCAATCATAACTGATTTAATTCAAAGTATTTTAGTTAATTTCTTTATTTCCTGCATTATTAGTCTAGAATTCCAAACCAATTAACGTTAACCAAATAGAAACTAAAGCATAGATAATCGGTACTTGAAAACCAGTCCCTGATGACGATATTCGGTCTTACCCAGACTATATTACTTGTAACGATACGTGCACTTGCGTTAAGCGTGTGTATAAATCGCACATCAAGTTTTTGGCGATGTTGCCAGGGACTGGCGTACTTTCAATATTGATTTATCTATTCTTATTTCTAATTTGGTTGCTCCAAGAACAAGTTTCTAACTTGTTCTGCGAGCATCTTTTTATCAATTTTTTTTTGCAGGTTAAATTCAAAAATATATATATATATATATATATATATATATATATACAGGTCCATGGACTACTACTTCTATCAGGGGCAACAAATTCATCAACAACAGCTTAACCCACAGGTTCTGGAAGAAGATCTAGATGAGTTGCAGGCAGACATACTCAGACTCACCAAGTGTCAGTCTCAGTTCATGGATGAGACAAGAGTGTCCCTCAGAAATTTGGAGACACAAATAGGGCAACTAATGGATAGGATGAGCAATACACTTCAAGAAAGTCTGCCTAGCGACACCGTTGTGGGAAGTGATAAGCAATTGAGGAACTTGAACCACACCGAGCTGTTGAGGAATCTGGCGAGATAGTTGGTGTAGAGAAGGAAAAGATTACTGAGATCCAATTATTCACCTTTTTGGATTCTTTGGAAATTCTTTTTCCTGTACCTATTGCAAAAGAAATACCACCAGCGGTCACTGTTGATCCCCAAATAGGAAGTCCATATCATCAAGGGCACCCCCTAGAGTTGAGAGATGTTGGGAATCTCCCTGATCCCTACATTATAGAGAGCCTAGAAGACAAGTATGTCTTGTGTACTTGGGAGATAATCTTATATCTGAAGCCCTTAGTTGAAAAGATTTGTAGTAGGAAAAGTGAGACCTGCAACAATAACTATGCGGATTGCAAGCAGTTCGCAGAAGGATCCAATGGGCACTCGTAAAGGTTAATTGTGTTCGGCTAAAAGACGTTAAAGACAACGCTTGTTTGGAGGCAACCCAATATTTTTAATTATGTTAGTTTGATTTTTGTCTTTAGTTTGTTTTATTTTGTCTTGAACAGTCTCACGGCCTTACGTTCTTATTTTGTGTTGTTGGATGACAGGTGGACTGAAAGCTAACTCTGAGGAAAAAGGAGCAAAAAAAATGCTGAAAAAAAGGAAAAGTCGTCGTCAGCACCACGACGCCCAGAATCAGCGCCGTGGCGCCGGAACTTCATAGAGCGCGATGCTTGGCGCCACGGCCAATTTGAGTCGTGGCGCCGAAAGTTTCGAGAGCCATATTCCGTGCAAATTCCAGAATTTTTCCTCTCAGACCTCCGTTATGACCGTTGTGTTGTGTCAGTATGTTGTCTCTATTTTTAGTCTTCACACATTGGGGACAATGTGTAATTTATGTTTTGGGGGGTGTCTTATTGTTTTTTAGTCTTTTTGATTTGTTTTGTGTGATTTTGAGTATTTTTGAGTCATAATTTTTTTTTATGATCATGCATGTTGTAGTTATTTAAAACGCCTAGTGAAGTAAAGTGGGATAATGTAATGGAATTAGAAGCAGAAAATCTGAACGCTTAAGTTAGATATGCCAAGAATTCATGAAATCAAATTATTTGGGGTATTTGTGCTTGATTTATGCATTGTTAAAAAAAATAAAGCTTATATGTCTGCTTGCTTGTTATTTGAGGCGAAATAGTTAGGATATGCATGTTAGGGAGATGACTCAGACATTTCTTTGTTAGCCCTTTCTTACCATTCATTGTATATTCCTGACATCACAATTGTATCACTAGTCAGCCCCGTTGAGCCAAAAATAAGATCTTTCTTTGACACCCTATAATTCAATATTTGTGCCATAAGTGAAAAAAATTGAGTTGTTGGAATATAAAAGTGTTGAAAAAGAGACAAAAGAGAGTGAACAATTTTGTTGCACCCCAATGCAAAATAATAATAAATAGGCAAAAGTCTAAGTTTGGAGGGTGTCTGCTATTCATCATACACTTCATTCTCTCAAAACAAAAGAGGGGAAAGATAGGTATGAAGTGAAAAAGATAATCAAAAGAAAGGGAAGAATTTAAAGCAAAAGAGCTTATGGAACGTAAATTGAGCCTGAATGCCTATTTTTACCTACCCCTGCCTAAGCCTATATTACAACCCTTGAAAGTCCTGATGATCTTTAATATGTATGTCTATGATTAAGGGAGAATAATAAGTAAACAGGTCTATAGCATTTGGGAAAGATGAAATGAAATTGACATGCATAAGTTAGGTGTTTGTATTTCCATTGACCATGATCTAAGTGAATTTGCGAAATATCTAAATTGAAATTCTAGATTGCTGATTATTCATGCTATATATGTTCTAACATATTATCCCATCTTTCATCCATGATTTTGAAGAAGCATTGCTATAACTACTTGATCTATTTCATAGAGTCTTTGTTTGTTTTTTTTGTTTTTGTTTTTGTTTTCTGCTTTACTCGAGGACGAGCAAAGTTTAAGTTTGGGGGTGTTTGATCGGTGTATTTTATATACACCTTTTGAGTCATTTTTGGTTAGTATTTTACTCATTTCATTTATGTTTAGTATAGTATTAGGGTCGTTTTTCTTTCTTTTGTGTCACAGCGGTCAGAAATGGAGAAATGACGAAAAAAAGATGAAATGAGCTTAATTTAGATGGAATTGCACACTTAAAGGGGCCAAATAAATGAAGTCTAAGAAGTCCCGGGAAGTATAGAAAAGATCGACGGGCTTGGATGGCCCGGACAGGCGAAAAAGAACCGCCACCGGCGCCGCGGCGCCGACCACTGAAGTTGTACGAAACTCTCTGATTTTCAGGCGCCGTAGCGCAGGACTGCAGGGCCACGGTGCCGACGCGGTATTTTTGACGTTTTAGGCCGAATTTGACACGTTTTCAGAGTCCAAAAGGGATAACTTTTTCTACCTACATAATCCCTAACCCTTGACCTAAAGGATTCTTGGGCTATATATATTCTCTACATCATTCTATAGAGGAGGGATTCATCCATCTATTGTACATACAACACAAATTAGGAGGCTAAGATTGGAGGCTTTTCAAGTATTTTCTTTTCTTTCTTTTGCTTTGTTTATTTCAGTTAATGTATGGAGATTATATTAGTTCTTAGTGTGACTATGGCTAGGAGCTAATTACTTTATTAGGGATTTCTTTGTGATTCACTTGAAACTCTATTCATGAATTAATATATTAGTTTGGTTTCTTCTTCACTTATTTAAGATTTATTCAATAGTTGTTTTGATTGCTTGATAATTAACTGATCACTAGTTATCATCACTTATATGAGTTCTAATCGAAATCCGAAAGGGGAGATTGTGAATATGCTATAGTTGAATAAACATAGGTTTAAATCGTGGACGAAAGTACCCCGATACTTATGTAGCTTAATAGGTTATTGCTCTTAATCCTCCTTTGTAGTCAATCTTGTCATCGAAAGATAGAAGGGTTCTCCATTGGGGTTGAGTGTTTATATTACCTTAACAGGAGTATAAAACGGTCTAGTTAACCTGCTATCTTAACGTAGAAGAAGAAGTCAGTCTAGTTGTATTAGGATTGAATAGAGTGGATAGTTGATGATCTCGGAAGCCCTAATTCTCCATCATAACTGATTTAATTCAAAGTATTTTAGTTAATTTCTTTATTTCCTGCATTATTAGTCTAAAATTCCAAACCAATTAACGTTAACCAAATAGAAACTAAAGCATAGATAATCGGTACTTGAAAACCAGTCCCTGGGGACGATATTCGGTCTTACCCAGACTATATTACTTGTAACGATACGTGCACTTGCGTTAAACGTGTGTATAAATCGCACATCAAGTTTTTAGCGCCGTTGCCGGGGACTGGCGTACTTTCAATATTGATTTATCTATTCTTATTTCTAATTTGGTTGCTCCAAGAACAAGTTTCTAACTTGTTCTGCGAGCATCTTTTTATCACTTTTTTTTTTGCAGGTTAAATTCAAAATATATATATATATACAGGTCCATGGACTACTACTTCTATCAGGGGCAACAAATTCATCAACAACAGCTTAACCCACAGGTTCTGGAAGAAGATCTAGATTGAGTTGCAGACAGACATACTCGGACTACTTTGAGTGTCGGTCTCGGTTCGAATGAGACAAGAGTGTCCTCGAGAATGCGATCTTGCGATGCGGTCACGGATTTCGGATCCAAGATTGAATTCGTCAAGGGTAAAAGGATCCATAGGGCATGAATTTTGCATCAAATAATAACCCTTGGAGCATATTTTATTCATAGAATCCATCATTCCATCATCACACAACACATCATAAGGCTTGGAGGCTACAATTGGAGACATTAGTTCTAAGTATTTTTCTTTCTTTTCTTTCCAATTCAGTTCATGTTTGGAATTGTATTAGTTCTTAGCATGTCTATGGCTAGGAGCTAAACACTTTATTAGGGCTTTTCTTTTGAATCGCTTGAAACTCTATTTCATGAATTAATGCATTAGTTTGATTTATTTTTCACTTGATTAAGATCTATTCAATATTGTTGTGAATGCTTGATAGTTAATTGATCACTAATTATCATAACTCATATGATTTCGAATCAAGAACCGAGAGGAGAGATTTGGATATGCTGTAATTGAATAGACATAGGTTAAAATCGCAGACGAAAGTACTCCGATACTTGTGTAGCATTATAGGTTATTGTTCTTAATCATCTTATGTGGTAAATCCTATCATAGAAATATAGAAGGGTTCCACTGGGGTTGAGTGATTTTATATCCCAACCGGAATATAAGACAGTCTAGTTAACCGCTATCTTAACGTAGAAGAAGAAGTCATTCTACTTGCATTAAGGATTGAATAGAGTGGATAGTCGAGGATATTGGAAGCCCTAATTCCTTCATAACTGAGTACAACTTAAATAATTTAGTTTACTTCTTACAATTATTCTAGTAGTTTTAGATATAAAAAAAACCAAAACTAATTATCGTTTGCCAAATAGGTAACCTAGAATAGATGTTTGGTAATTAGAAACCAGTCTCTGAGGACGATATTCGGTCTTACCAGACTATATTACTTGAAGCGATACGTACACTTGCGTGAGCATTTGAAAATCGCCTAACAGGAACTTCAGCATATCCGATATCCAGAATTTACAAGACCACAAGTCGAGAGAGCTCTCATATTTTTCAATAGAAAACTGGATCAACCTTTTAGCCTAAAATTGTTTTAACAACATCTTGTCCCACATTACAATTGCTACCGTAATTCTAGATCAATCTTAATGTTCAAGCGATTGTAATGAAGATGATGTCTTTTATCTTTTAGATTTTGGAACTTTAGGCGAAGTCATATGCGACTTCATTTTTGTTTGTAATTTCTTTTCGTGTTTGTAAAGCTATATTTGTAAAAGAAATTCATTTGTAATTGTATATAATTTATACAATTATTTTGGTCATCGACCATCAAGGGATATTAAGTATATCCTTGAAAATATAAACCTTGTGTTCTTTTACTTTTCCGCTGCATTTACTCTAACAAGGTTTATTACAAGTTATCTCACTGCTGCCTTAAATGTTGACCCAACATTGAAGGCAACATCCAGAAACTGTTTTCAGTTATTCTTGCTGTTTCGATTTTCAATCTTACTTATCCATAGCCCCGGACCCAACAGAGACCTTTGGAATTTGAAGGATTCATCTGGAAAATTGACCCAACAGAGACCTTTGGAATTCGAAGGATTCATCTGGATAATTGTCATGATAATTATATGGATAAGAATAAGTATTTAAGCTACTCATTGTTCCTTTGATCGATCAATAACACTGAAGAATAAATTAACAAAAATAATATTGGAATTTGTTTGAGTTCTTTAAAGTAACACTAGCACCAAAAAACACTCTGTGATAAGTTCAAAATAAAATGAACTTATATATGTTGGAAATTTGTCTTTGGTGGAGGTTGGGTCCGCCCATTTTCAATGACTTAAATATCATGGTTCCACATGTTCGAAAACCTGGTTCTTTACACGTGTGTAATCTACTAAGTGAGTAGATGATCGTAGAGCCAAGAATCGTCAAATTCCATTGAGAAATGGAAGAGATATTGGTCCGCGAAGTAAGGTGTTTGAGACATGGAAGAGTGGTGTGTGACAAATCTACCACATCGGTAGTAAAAGGAAGAATAGTTCATGTTATAAGTCTCTAAACTGAATAAGGAATTGGGACCCCAAGGGGTAACCCATGTGTTTGAAGGAGGGATGACCTAGGTGTGCTTGAGTTCGAGACTAAGACCACACGCGCGCCACCGCCCGTCCGGTCGGGTGATCGCGATCTTTTGGGTTTCGACATTATCTTTTGGACCCCGAAGGCGGTTTACCTGGCCGCGTGAGCACGCATGACCAGCGTCGCGCCGCTAAATATTCAGAGAATATTCCAGTAACGGGAAAGTCAGCAGTTTAATGTCTTTAAGGTGTTGGAACGTGGGGCTTTTATTCCTGAACGTTTTGGCTCTTCATTGAGCCTCTTAAACAACTTCTTAATAGTCATTAACAACCCATTAACACCTCCTCTCTTCCTTACACTATATAATCTAGCCTTACTTTCATATTTGAGACAAAATATATACAATATACACAATGAACATAAGATAAATACTCTCTACACTTGGATGATTTCAGACTTGGTGAAATCTCTTTCTTTCTTGCAACCTTACACACTCAAAGATCATTCTATTCTAGTGAACACTTGAGTTTCCTTTGCTCATTTGTTTGATTGATGTTTTATCTTGGGAGATATGTTGTCATTACAACCGTTGAAAGGATATATGTGGCAATATTATCTTAAGGATAGATCAAGAATTTGGTCGACTCAGCAAACCAATTATATTGTTATATTTTCAGATTCTAAACATATTGTTGTTGTTGTTCTCAAGGGGCTTGCTGCAGTTTCAACCAACATCTCAACACTTCAAGGAAGGATCAAAGACCGAAGATCAAGATCATCAACACTTATTAATGTTGACACAACTAATGTTAGGCTTCAAGCCTATTATATTGTAATTGTAATTGATTATCCTTTCTAAGCACTAGTGATAGTTGTACACTATTTCCTACATCCACTGTAATATCCAATAATATATAGAAATAGCATATCATATTTCCTAGTGCATTTGGGAAATCAATACATTGTGTTCTTAATTTGTTTTGAAAAGTTAATAAATTATATTCCTAGTTTGTTTTGAAAAATTATTAAGTTGTATTCCTAGCTCTGTTGAGAAAGTAATAAGTTTTATTCCAAGTTTGTTTTGGAATCGGATTTTATTCATAGGGTGATAGAGCAAAAGAGCAGTCCAGTGTTGCACTAAGCTCTCGCTATGCGCGAGATCCGTAAAAGGACTAGAGCATTTGTTCATATAGTGATAAGTCTCATTTATGGTATATGTTTTGAATGGGTTTAAATCTTATAAACCTTTTGTGATTAGATAATCTTTGCTAAAGGTTTTGAGGTATCAAATTACGAGAAAAGTCAAGTGAATATTATCTCTATAAATATATTAATTTCATGAGAGAGTTTAACTGAGTTTTTTTTTTCATTTGATTAAAATGCAAAATAAAACCACAAATTAGAGACGTTGGTCATAAGTGGTAATTAAAATACTTTAGTAATTGTATTTTGTCCTGGAAAAAATAATACAATCTTACTTCTCAACTTCTACTTTCCTTTTCAGCTAGAAGCATGAGACAATTAGTCAAAGTGTCATGATATTGAATTAATTATGATCATGGCCATTATCATTTAAACTTGTGGATAGTAAGACATAATTAACATTAATAAGTAATAAAATATCACGCTTCAATTATCTAGTATATATTATCATAAATGAAATAATTTGATCTAGTAAGTCCATCTCATGTCTCTAACCATTAATCCATTCATATTACTGAAACATATACATATAAACATTGATTTATTCCTAAATATACATTTCAACTACAAATCAACCCATCCAAGAATATTTTTTAAAAAAACAAAAAAACAAAAAAAAATGTTGGGCTATTGTAGCAGCTCAGTTCGATCAAACTCGAAGGTCTAAGTTCATCACGAGTGGCTTCACGCTCATATTTCAAGTCTAATTTATCTCAACTTGAATTCGACTCGACTAAACTCAACTCGCAATTGCGTATCCTAATAATTACTAGTCTTTTTCTTTTTTCAGACCAGTAATCTACACACAACTCGACTATTTTACTAAATAATTGCTAGTTTTTTCTGAATTAACATGATGAAACGGAGGATAAAGTTGTCGCTGATGACGTTCTAGGGGATGGTGATGCATGTTTCAAAACCACAGGAGGCAAAATGCTAGTTTTTCTCCTTTCTTGTTCTTTGATCAATTCACTTGCAACAATCTTCAACTTGTCCAAATTTGAATTCTCAACCAATTTCTTCCCTTGAAATAACACACATTCAACATTCTTTTGGCCTAATATTTCCTCAGCAATTACCACCATTTTCTTCATTCTTTCACTTTTGTTCATGTTTTCATCTTTAATTAATTGGTATTTTTTCCCAACAATACCATTTCCTTGAATTCTTACATAGTTATTGTTCCTTGTTTTTCCAAATGTCATTGATACAGCTTGGTCGACCTGCATTTATTGGATATAAAAAAACATTAATCTTTGTCCATATATGGAATTATCATGTCAAGACAAAAAAAATATAAAAATAATAATTAAAAGATTCCAAATTAAATTTCCTAATATTTTAATATATAGTTAGGTGACTCCCTATTAAATAAAAGACCTTGTTGGAACATTTAATATATACTACTTTCTCATATTGAATGGCACTAAATAAATTAGGTCCCATGCCAAAAAAGAAAGTGTTCTTATTAATAAATCTCATTAATTCCAAGTACCAACTACTCTCATTAGGAAGTATTATAAAGATATCCATTATTACTATTCCTTCAATCAATCTCAAATTAAAATACAATACTACAACAACGTAACTTAATTAAATATTTACCTCATCGATCATGCATTCATTAATTGTAAATTATTATCATTTCAATGATAGCTTAATCTTAAGCAAAATTCTTTTTTTTCTTATATTTAGTGGACTATAAAACTCCTAGAGGATATATATGGCCATATTTAATCAAAATATTAGTAGTAATTAAAAATTATTTTTGCGTACATACCATGTCGGCAGTTCCATCTCCGGCAATCTTAACGAACGCCGCCGGCGATGACATCACATTTCCGGTACGGGAATCTGAATCACCATTACCCAAAGAAACAACTAACAAATCTTCAACTCCATTAGCAAATGGAAACTCTTGTTTATTATTAAGGACATGTGTAATCGCCGCAGCCGTTGGATTAGTCATTGCAATTCCACCACCAACGGCTGTGATCTTCGTACGTCCATCAACACTCTGCAAATCAACCACACGATCAGCCATCGTGGCCTCACACACATCCGCTAAAGTGAAATCACAACCGTCCATTTCCCATGCATCTGCGCGGGAAAATACAAACGGTGCACCCGTTTTAAGATCGTAACATGGGATCAAAACCCCTTTCATCGTATCTTTTAACGTTAAATCACCAAACACTTTGTTAAACACTTTAGCTGGCCGGAAAACTCGCCGGAAAAAACCATTCTTCGAATTCCGGCCAATTTTCCGACCATTTTCCAAAATAAATTCTAAAGCTTCATTTGCAGTAAATAAAGGAATCCCATCATTGCCACGTGTAAATAAAAGTCCGGCAAGTACACCGCCGGCACCGGAGCCGGCGACAATATCGAAAAAATCAGCAATATGGGCATCATTTTTTCCCGAGTTTCGACGAAGGGTAGTTTCCAAATGGGTTAAAGATTGTGCTGCTAAGACACCATCAGTTGATCCACCAGCATCAATTGATAGAATTCTAACTTTTCCGGTACCGACATTCTTGTTTCCGCCGAACGGAGCTGACAAATTGGTCTCTTTTCCGGTGACTGAGTTTTTTGAGTCATCATAACCAAAGAGAAATTTGTTTTCAAGAATTGAGAAGATTTCATATGTAAGTTTATCAACTTCCATGTTGGAATCGAGCATTGAAATTGCCATTTCTTGATTATGAGTGTAATAAAAATTGTATCTTTGAGCTAAAAAGTTGAGTTTTTTGCAAGTTTAGAAAGATTGTTATGAATAGAGAAAATGGTTTGTTTGAGAGGAGAAGAATGAGGAACATAGTTGATATACAAGTGTATATATAGAGATATGGATGAATGTAAGCGTGGGGGTGTGTGGGGGTAGAGTTGGGGAGGGGATACATTATGAGTACTATCGAAGAACATTCCTAGTGGAGAATAGAGGCTAGAAGATTAAGTGGGAGTTTGGACATAAAAATGTAAAATTTGACGAAAATATATTATTTAGAAAAAAAATTAAAATGATTTAGAAATTGAAGTTGTGTTTGGATATGAAGATAACTTTTGAAAAAAAATTGAATTTTTGTGAGCGATTTGGAGTAAAAAAAATGTAAAAATGGGTATTTGAAGTTTTTCAAATTCCTTGCATACTAGTAGCCGTGGTATTACTCTTATAATTTCTTATCTTTCGATTCCTGCTATTATTTATTATTTCTTATACTGTAATTATCATCTTAATTTGTTATTTTTATTGCTTCTTTTTTGTAGTTGTTACTACTCTATCATATTTTTTATAATATGTTACTATGATTTATTTGTTTCATTTATCTTTTTTCGTACTGATCTGAATTGCTTGTTCGAAGGAGGAGAGGGGGGAAAAGGAATTTAGCCGCGAAATGTTTTAAGATTAAAGAAAGGCTTTTGATTCCGTAACTAACTTTAGACTAAAATAGGAGTACTTTTTTGGTACAATAGACTAATAAAATATACTAGTGTGTTTAAAGTTTAAATTGGGTGAGTGGTATGGACCATATGTAGGGCGGTTAGTGGTTCGGATATACTCTAGAACCGGACCGAAATCGGACCGAACCTGACCAGAAACATGAGTTCGAATCGAGTATCAAAAATATCCTGACCGATAAAAGCCAAGACGGTAACGATAAATACCCGTGCCGGTCCCCCACACCCCCAACCCCTTTGACCCCACTCCGGCCCACCCCGTGATCCTCGCACTCTAATTAGTTGTAAATTGATCAAACTTTATGGTCATAACTTTGCGCTCGGACGTCCGTTTTACCTAAAAAAAAATTTGATTTCGCGTATTTTTTCGAGACGAATAATCCCAAACTGACAGAAAACCGTTTGCTTCACCCGATTTCTCCAAAAACGTCCATCTTGCCCCTCAATTTCACTTTTCCCCCAAATCGTTACGTTTTTTCCCTTTACAAATCTAAATATCTCGCGATGTACAATTGATTTTAACGTAAAATTATGCGGCACCAAGTCGAGAATGTCAATTTGATTGAAAATTCAATTTTAAAAAAATGGCGACCGGAAAATTCTTCTAGAGTCGGACCAGAACCGATAAGGTTTCGGTCCGGGACCGGATCTCGTCACAACAAAATGGTGTGGCTGAAAGAAAACATAGACATATTCTTGAGTTGACTAGAGCCATAAGGTTTCAGGGGAATATTCTACGAAATTGCAGTATGTGCGTTCAGCAGTGATTTATATAATATATAGATTACCTTCCTCAGTCACTAGTAAAAACCCCTATGAAATGTTGTACAAAATAAAACCTTCTATCAATCATTTAAGAGTTCTAGGGTGTCTGTGCTTTGCTAAGAACTTATCTATTAATGACAAGCTCCTTTCTAGAACTAGATGTTGTGCTCTCATGGGGTATTCTGAAACACAAAAGGGATATATTCTTTATGACTTAGAAGCTAAAGTATTCTTAGTAAATAGGGATGTAAGTTTCAGAGAAAATAAATCTCCTTTTAAGACAGATACACCTGAGAAATCAGTATTTCCAATCAGACAGAGTGATTTTCCTTCAGTCACTGATATAGTCAATACACATCCATATAATATCAATCAGTGTATGCCTACTGATGTTACATATGTGTCTAAGGAAAATAACAGTGAAGCCAATGCAGAGGATAAAGATAGTGCTGAAACACATGATACAACTCAAGAGGTAGGGTTCATCCAGAATCAAGTCTCTGCTAAGCCTATAAATATGACTGATGTAAGGAGGTATACCAGGGCAAAACAACCCCCAATATGGATGAAGGACTTTGTCACAAAAGGAGCTGGGAACACACCACCCCATATTCTATATCTAACTATATTTCTTATGACAACATCACTACTAAATATAAAGTTTTTCTTACTGCCTTTTCAGAATTGATAGAACCAAAAACTTATAAGGAAGCTTCTAAAATTGCTCAGTGGGTAGAGGCTATGCAAATCAAATACAAAGCTTTGGGATAATCATACATGGGAAATTGTTACTTTGCCTAAAGACAAGAGTCCAATAGGATGTAAATGGGTATACAAGATAAAGTATAAAGATACAGGAGAGATTGAAAGACTTAAGGCTAGACTTGTTGCTAAAGGGTACAGTCAAAAGGAAGGAATAGATTTTCATGAGACCTTCTCTCCTGTAGTTAAAATAGTAACTGTAAGGTCTATTATATCCTTAGCAGCCTCTAAGAACTGGCAAATACACCAAATGGATGTCTATAATGCTTTCTTACAGGGTGACTTACATAATGAGATCTACATGGAACTACCACAAGGATTCTTTAGCCAGGGAGGCAATCAGGTATGTAGGCTAATCAAATCCTTGTATGGTCTTAAACAAGCTCCTAGGCAATGGAATTTTAAACTCACAGAAGCCTTAAGACAGATGAAGTTTAGACAATCTGAATATGATCACTCTCTGTTTATAAATCAGATTGACACAGGAATGATTCTAGTACTAGTGTATGTAGATGATATTCTTATTACAGGTAATAACTTAGAACTGATAAAAGAAACTAAACATTCTCTACAACAGTCTTTTAAAATGGAAGATTTAGGGGAAATAAGGTATTTCCTAGGAATAGAGTTTGTGAGATCTAACAAAGAAATCTTAATGCATCAAAGAAAATATGCTTTAGAACTTATAGCTGAACTAGGACTTTCTGCTGCCAAGCCCTTTTATACACCTATAGATTGCAACATAAAGCTAACTACAAAAGAGTATGATAGTTATGTACAAGATAAACAGGCTGTAGACAACAACAAGGTAATTGCAGAAGATGAGCTCATAGAAGATATAAGCTTGTATCAAAGACTAATAGGAAAATTGCTATACTTAACCACTGAGACAGCCAAGGATATCTCTTACGATTGTGAAGATGCTCATCGGTTCTGCGAACTAAAGAGGTCTCATCTCAACGCAAAGAGAATAGTAAGGTACATCAAGAGCCAACCTGGATAAGGTGTTCTGATGACAAACAGCAAACAAGAAACACCGACTACCATCGTGATGCGGTAGATCGCTTGTCCACATACAAGAAAATCAGTTACAGGTTATGCAATAAAGCTTGGTGATTCTCTTATATCTTGGAAGTCAAAAAAACAAAGCACAATCTCTAGAAGTTCAGCAGAATCAGAGTATAGGAGTTTAGCAAGCACAGTGGCTGAGATAACCTGGATACTTGGTTTGCTAAAAGATGTTGGTGTTCAGTTCAACCATCCATTAACAGTCTTCACTGACAGTAAGTCAGCAATCCAGATTGCAGCAAATCTAGTCTTTCATGAAAGGACTAAACATATAGATATTGATTTACATTTCATCAGAGACAAGATTCAGAAAGGTATAATAAAGCCAGAATACATACACACAACAAACCAGCCAGCTGATTTGCTTACAAAAGGATTGAACAGAATACAACATCAACACCTTTGCTTCAAGCTTGGACTCCTGAATATCTTCCAGTAGTCAGCTTGAGGGGGTATGTTAAGAAGGATAAAAGAGTAAATAGTGTAGGTAGTTATAATAATAATAGGGAGCCTATTTAATATTGTTACTCTCTGTTATTATAAATACATTTTTTTATTACTATGTATACAATGAATGAAAATAAAAAAATAACTGATTACTCAGTTTTCCTCTTTCTAAAAGTTGCCGACCTTACTCTTCTTCCTCTATTCTTTTCTCTTACAATTTGTAGCCATCACAGGCGATAGCTGTGTCATCTTCTTCCTCTCCACTACATCGATTGTGTCTGCATGTTTCTTGTGTACCCTTAGATGACACCAGCCAACATGGTATCAGAGCAGCGATTTGCTTCCGCGAAAACTGTCGACTGGGTCTGGTGATTCTTGCTATTCTCAGTGATTCCTCTATCGTCTTCGCCTCTGGGTCTGGTATGCTTCTTCATTTAACTAGGGCAAGACTATTCTCATCCTCTTGGTTTGTACGCCCCTTGATTGAATTAGGGCTTCTCTTTTTGAATAAAGGCAAGACCAGTCCAATCAAGAATTAGGGCTTCCTGGTTGAATTGGTTTCGTTACATCTGCTTTTCTTGGAATCGATTCGATTCCCTAAATTGATCGATAAAACCAAGTATTGGTTTATTGATTTTTTTTTCTTAGAATTGATATTATCAAATATCTGCAAATTTTTGTTCCTTTTCTGGAATAACCCTTGATTAGGAGAAAATGAGTACTGGTCAAAATCAAGAGATAATGGACACTGGTATATCAAGTACTTCTAATCTTACAGCCACGATAGATCATAATCATCCTCTATTTCTTCAAGCATCAGATTTAAGTGGTGCCTCTTTGATCTCCTTTCAGCTATTGGGGACTGAAAACTACACTATATGGAGTAAATCAATGAGAATAGCACTACTAGGAAGAAATAAGATGGGCTTTGTTAATGGGAAATATCAGAAAGATCAGTTTGGAGATGATCTGGGTGACCATTGGAATTTGGGATAGAGTCAATGTTGTAGTACAAGCATGGCTCATGAATTCAGTCTCAAAAGACTTACTAAGTGGACTATTATATGCTGAATCTGCATTTGAAGTATGGGAGGATTTAAGGGAGAGATTTGACAAAGTAGATGGGTCAAGAACTTATGATCTACATAGAGAGATTGCTACTATTTCTCAAGGAAATTCCTCTGTCTCTGAATACTTCTCCAAATTAAAGAGTCTATGGGTTGAGTTTCAGTCACTAGTCCCCCCTCCTAATTGTGGATGTCCTAAGTCCAGAGAATTTGTTGAATATCTTGAAAGACAGAAACTATACCAATTCTTGATGGGATTAAATGAGCATTATATGCAAGCTAGAAGCCAAATACTTCTCATGCCATCCCTACCCACTGTCAACAGAGTATATTCTATGATCACAAGTGATGAGAGTCATAAATCACATCTTGCAAGATCTGTGAAACTGTTGAAATTTGGACCAGTGGAGGTAAATTGAACCTTGCCCATGATCCTACTGCCCTGTTCTCTAAAGAAGGGTCAGGAGCACAGAAGTACAAAAAATCCTCTACAAATCTTTTTTGTGATGTGTGCAAAATGAGAGGACATACTAAAGAGTTTTGCTACAAAGTGGTTGGATATCCACCTGGTTTTAAATCCAAAAGGAAAGAGCATGCTGCATATGGGGTTGTGGAAGCAAAAAAGGGTAAAGTTGCTGCAAACATGCATAATTCGCCAATTCGACCTTCTTTGAAAAGGTTGTGTTCTCCAAAGGACAGTATGAGCAGATTGTGAAGCTCCTTAACCTCAGGATTGATCAGGCAGAAGCCACACAAAACAGAAGTCCACAGCATGCCTCAAATGCAGTAACTACAGGTATTCCTGAACACAAAGCTTTACATACTGGTTCTGATATAATAAAACAGTGGGTAATAGACACTGGGGCAACCAATCACATGGTTTCTGATATAAAACTGATTAATGAGGAAACTATAGTAGAAAATCATGCTGATTCTAAGATAGTGCACCTGCCAAATGGGGAGTTAGTTAATGTAACACATACTGGTTCCAGTGATGGTACTTTCTTCATACCACAATTCAAGTTTAATTTAATGTCTGTTTCTCAACTAACAAAGGAATTGCAGTGTGCTGCTATTTTCTATCCTGACTTTTGTGTATTTCGGGATCTTTACAATGGGAAGGTGAAGGAGGTTGGTAGACTACAAGATGGACTCTACATACTAGTAAACCATGCTTCTTCAAAACTGTTAGAAAATCAAGAGAAAGTAGGTCTGACTGTAAATAGAATCACTGATGACACACTTACTGAGGAAGAAATAGATATTTGGCATAAAAGATTTGGACACACCTCTAGCAATGTATTGAGTAGACTGATTAAAGCTAATTCTGGCACTATAGCCAGAATAACAAAGAATTGCAATATATGTCCTTGTGCTAAACAATGTAGGTTACCTTTTCCATTGAGCAGCAATAGGAGTACTAAAGCCTTTAATCTGGTTCACGTGGATGTATGGGGGCCTTACAAAGTTCAAACTCATAATGGAAAGAGGTACTTTCTTACAATAGTGGATGATTTTACTAGAATGACTTGGGTATATCTGCTTAGTCTTAAATATGATGTATGTACTGTATTACAACAATTTCTGGCTTTTGTACAAACTCAGTTTAACAAAACAGTTAGGATAATAAGAACTGATAATGGGACTGAGTTTGTAAATGAAGTATGTACTGCTATATTTCTTAAATTAGGCATAATACATCGTAAATTCATGCTTATACACCACAACAAAATGGTGTGGTGAAGAAAACATAGACATATTCTGAGTTGACTAGAGCCATAAGGTTTCCTGGCATATTCCTCTCAAATTCAGGGTATGTGCGTTCAGCAAAGATTTATATAATAAATAGATTGCCTTCCTCAGTCACTAGTAAAAAACCCTATGAAATGCTGTACAAAATAAAACCTTCTATCAATCATTTAAGAGTTCTAGGGTGCCTGTGCTTTGCTAAGAACTTATCTATTAATGACAAGATCCTTTCTAGAACTAGGTGTTGTGCTCTCATGGGATATTCTGAAACACAAAAGGGATATATTCTTTATGACTTAGAAGCTAAAGTCAGAGAAAATAGGGATGTAAGTTTCAGAGAAAATAAATTTCCTTTTAAGACAGATACACCTGAGAAATCAGTATTTCCAATCAGACATAGTGATTTTCCTTCAGTCACTGATATAGTCAATACACATCCATACAATATCAATCAGTGTATGCCTACTGATGTTACATATGTGTCTAAGGAAAATAACAGTGAAGCCAATGCAGAGGATAAGGATAGTGCTGAAACACATGATACAACTCAAGAGTAGGGTTCATCCAGAATCAAGTCTCTGCTAAGCCTATAAATATGACTGATGTAAGGAGGTATACCAGGGCAAAACAACCCCCAATATGGATGAAGGACTTTGTCACAAAAGGAGTTGGGAACACACCACCCCCATATTCTATAGCTAACTATATTTCTTATGACAACATCACTACTAAATATAAAGTTTTTCTTACTGCCTTTTCAGAATTGATAGAACCAAAAACTTATAAGGAAGCTTCTAAAATTCCTCAGTGGGTAGAGGCTATGCAAACTGAAATACAGGCTTTGCAGGATAATCATACATGGGAAATTGTTACTTTGCCTAAAGACAAGAGTCCAATAGGATGTAAATGGGTATACAAGATAAAGTATAAAGATACAGGAGAGATTGAAAGACTTAAGGCTAGACTTGTTGCTAAAGGGTACAGTCAAAAGGAAGGAATAGATTTTCATGAGACCTTCTCTCCTGTAGTTAAAATGGTAACTGTAAGGTCTATTATATCCTTAGCAGCCTCTAAGAACTGGCAAATACACCAAATGGATGTCTATAATGCTTTCTTACAGGGTGACTTACATGATGAGATCTACATGGAACTACCACAAGGATTCTTTAGCCAGGGAGGCAATCAGGTTTGTAGGTTAATCAAATCCTTGTATGGTCTTAAACAAGCTCCTAGGCAATGAAATTTTAAACTCACAGAAGCCTTAAGACAGATGAAGTTTAGACAATATGAATATGATCACTCTCTGTTTATAAAACAGATTGACACAGGAATGATTCTAGTACTAGTGTAAGTAGATGATATTCTTATTACAGGTAATAACTTAGAACTGATAAAAGAAGCTAAACATTCTCTACAACAGTCTTTTAAAATGAAAGATTTAGGGAAAATAAGGTATTTCCTAGGAATAGAGTTTGTGAGATCTAACAAAGAAATCTTAATGCATCAAAGAAAATATGCTTTAGAACTTATAGCTGAACTAGGACTTTCTGCTGCCAAGCCCTTTTATACACCTATAGATTGCAACATAAAGCTAACTACAAAAGAGTATGATAGTTATGTACAAGATAAACAGGCTGTAGACAACAACAAGGTAATTGCAGAAGATGAGCTCATAGAAGATATAAGCTTGTATCAAAGACTAATAGGAAAATTGCTATACTTAACCACTACAAGACCATATATCTCTTACAGTGTGCAGATGCTCACTTCTGCAAAGAACTAAAGAGGTCTCATCTCAACGCAAAGATCGAGAATAGTAAGGTACATCAAGAGCCAACCTGGATAAGGTGTTCTGATGACAAACAGCAAACAAGAAACACTGACAGCTTACTGTGATGCAGACTGGGCTGCTTGTCCACATACAAGAAAATCAGTTACAGGTTATGCAATAAAGCTTGGTGATTCTCTTATATCTTGGAAGTCAAAAAAACAAAGCACAATCTCTAGAAGTTCAGCAGAATCAGAGTATAGGAGTTTACCAAGCACAGTGGCTGAGATAACCTGGATACTTGGTTTGCTAAAAGATGTTGGTGTTCAGTTCAACCATCCATTAACAGTCTTCACTGACAGTAAGTCAGCAATCCAGATTGCAGCAAATCTAGTCTTTCATGAAAGGACTAAACATATAGAGATTGATTTACATTTCATCAGAGACAAGATTCAGAAAGGTATAATAAAGCCAGAATACATACACACAACAAACCAGCCAGCTGATTTGCTTACAAAAGGATTGAACAGAATACAACATCAACACCTTTGCTTCAAGCTTGGACTCCTGAATATCTTCCAGTAGTCAGCTTGAGGGGGTATGTTAAGAAGGATAAAAGAGTAAATAGTGTAGGTAGTTATAATAATAATAGGGAGCCTATTTAATATTGTTACTCTCTGTTATTATAAATACACTTCTTTATTACTATGTATACAGTGAATGAAAATAAAAAAAATAACTGATTACTCAGTTTTCCTCTTTCTAAAAGTTGCCGACCTTACTCTTCTTCCTCTATTCTTTTCTCTTACAATTTGTAGCCATCACAGTCGATAGTTGTGTCATCTTCTTCTTCTCCACTACATCGATTGTGTCTGCATGTCTCTTGTGTACCCTTAGATGACACCAGCCAACAACAAGTCATAGTTCATAACAAAATTAATACGCGGCTCGAATGTCTTCCTAAAATATACAACATCAATTGATCAAACTTTACTTCAATACAAGACAAAATTTAACATGAATAATAGTGTAACTACTCTTTAATATAATCTTCTCATGTGGCATGTACAATCTCTTTGTATATATATACAATATAAATTATTTATTGGACAATTATATTCAATACAATCTAGAGGTAGGGTCTTTAAAGATGTTGTGGGTCGTGGCAAGATGTAAGCATTATTCTTCTTTTATATTTTTTAGATAGTCACTTCTCATTTTGAAGCCTCATTAATTTAGATTCATCGAAAGAAATTCCCCTTTCAGGTGTAAACGTTCCTTGTCAAAGCTATTCCATTCAGTAGAATTTGTAATAGTTTGTTTGTATGATGATCAATAATATGCTTTCTTTTCACCAAAAGCTATTTCATTACAAAAACTCAAACACGAGGCCTTTAGTTAAGATGTAGGAGTAATTCATAACCCCCCATTCTACCCGATTTTCTTTGTAGTATTATTTAGGTTAATTTCGCGTAAATTCATACTCTTATGTTTTTTTTGTCATACTTTTATGTGTGTATTAGTGTATATTGCTTCATTTGTTTTGTATCGTGATATTTTGTTGTCTTATTTTTCTTGAATTTTTGCATTGATTACATTTTTTTTGCGTCGAAGGTCTATCGAAAATAGTCTATTTACCACACAAAGATTAATGTAAGGTATGTGTACATCTTACCATCTCCAGACTTCACCTATAATATTATAGTGGATATGTTTTTTTTGTTATATAGTTTTTACTTGATATGCAATACTTGTTTTGAAGCCCTACTTTGAGTGTAAAATGCTTTCTCTATCAAAGCAATTTTATTCCTACAATTTAAATTTGAGATCTTTAATTAAGAATGGAGGCTACTTACAACCTCTTTCCTTTTTTTTCCTTCTAGTTTTAGTCAATCTTATAGGAGTACTTAGCGTAGTACTTACCATCTCTTTTATTTAAATAGAAAAAATGACCTGGATCTTAGTTGTACGGTTCATGTACCGACAGGTGAATCTATTTATATATCCTAATTACTGCTCTACATTTGTCGATTATTTTTTATTTTTTCCCTTTTATTCTGCAGTTGTACAGCTAGAGCTAAGGTAAAATTATATGGTACTATCAGCAGTCAATAATGTATACCTCCACAAACATAAATGACCTAGGACCCCCATCAATTTATGACCACCAGATATTGTACTTCGTGATTATTTCACTGTTTCTATGTCAAACAAAAGAAAAAAAGCTGATGCTGAAATTTCAATTGGCACCAAATTATATATTTGATATTTCTCATTTGGTTGATTGAAAGAAAGCAAGCACTACCTATGAAATGGAGTTTTTATAAATAATTTTTTTGTTAATCATCACGTCTATGGAATATGTTGGTTCGATTAATCTAATTTGGTGCCGTAAAATGCTCTTTATGAGGGAGTTTATTCATTTTAGCGCTATGTAAAAAATATTATATTCCGGAAGTGGATTCAGAATTTGAAGTTGTTCTCATCTATTTCAAATTAAAAAGTAAAAAGAGACAAAACAAAGGCGTACATGGTGACCAAGGGGATTCAAACGCTTGACCAAGAGAAGCAAAGCTTAAAAGGCTCCTTCTCTGTCACTAGATCAACAACACACTTTGTTAATGAGTTCCCAAGTTGATTTACTAAATTTTTCAATATAAATATCGAGTCCGCGAATGTATGGAGCTTCTCGGCTCCCTACAATGATCTAAATCTACCCATGTATATTTCAATAAAAGACTCGAAAATAAGACATAATTTGGTTACCGATGGATTTTCATCACACTTTTGTAGGGTAGTTTTTACAGATATTAGTTTTTTTCAATATAGACGTTCGTCTATTAATTTATTAAGGATATGATATGTTCAAAGGAGCGTACAATATCATTTACGATCTAACTCGGAAATATCATTTCTTAAGAAAACTCACGTACCAAAGACATTAAAAAAATAGCTAATACATTATGAGCAACAAAATTAATAATATGAAGATAAACAACAAGAGAATTAATAATCGCTATCACGATTTATCATCCACAGAGAGTTTCTTTCTATTAGCGTGTGTACTAGGTCTATATTTACCATATTTAGTGTTATGTAATTATGATAGAACTATGATCCATGTTGTATAAGGATTCCACATTATACATCTATATATTTTGTTGTATTAATGAAAAATGCTCCTCAAGGGAGATTACTACAATCTAATACGATATCAGTGCTTACTGCCTCCTCTGCTGTGTTGAAGAATGAAATTATTGCACTACTTAAAACCGAATTTGCTATGACTGACTTGAGAAAGTTGAGCTATTTTTTTGGAATATCAGTGACTCGTTTTGTAGATACTATGGTTTTATGTCAACGCAAGTATGCAGAAGAGATAGTGTGCAGGGCTAAGATGATGAACTGGAAGATCATGTCCACTCTGGTTGACTCTAAATCAAAGCTTAGTGTTGTTGATGGTAACCCAGTATTCGATCCCACTCTTTACAGGAGTCTTGTAGGTGCACTTCAGTATCTTACTTTCACCAGGCCTAACTGTCGCGCCCGATTTCGACCGCGACTAAATGAATACTAAAATTTAAAAGGGTTGCTAAGGTGTTAAAAAGGTGTTTAAAAATGCTAAAGGGTTCGTAGGGAGTCGCCACCTAATTAATTTGGGTGAATTAGGACACCTAAATGTTTAACTAGTTTAAAGTAAAACATTAACTCCATTTTAATGGTCTGCTAAACTTAATGAGATTCTGGGTAAGGGTTCTTTATTATCCTAAAGGGAAGGGGTTAGGCACCCTAAAGGATCCGCTAACTCATATTGTCCCGCCAAACCTGGGTTAATTATTTATGCCAAGAATGCGTGTTTTGAAAATTTAAAAGATGCTTCAAAATATTTTATAAAAGGAGGCATGTCGATAAAAGTCTGTAAAACTAATGCTAAAAAAATAAAGTTTTAAAGTGTGCATTTATACGGTTTATAGATATATGTCATGTTGATTTATGATCAAAGACAAGCTTTTAGAATCAAATATATATGACGTAGTGCAAAAGATGATTATTTTATAGTTTTCCGATAATAAGGTTGTTCAACACAAATTATTTATATTATGCTAATGAAAGAGCTTATGAGAAAATTAATTTATTTTATCATGGATTTTATAAAGAAATAATACTTTAGTCGCGAGTTAAATTATTTAGTAAGGTTTAGATATGTATGACAAGCATAAACGACAAGGTGCCTGAGTGCGTTTCTAATTATGAATTACTTTCCCTTATATGTTTGAAACTTAATTGTTCTAGATATCCTAAATATTACAGAAATAGAGTTATTAAATTACAATAAACAAATGAATAAATGAATAGCAAGTAAAGAGAGAGAATGAGATTTAAGAATGCTCTTTCTGACGGATGTACGACGCCCCATTTGTTTTTCTAGGAATTCTGAAGCGGAACGGAATGCGGATGCAGATGCTGGTTGCCATTTGAAATAGCTCGCGATGAGTCTCGCCATGAGACTCTTCATTTTTGCTCCAATGCGTGCCATGTAAAACAAAGGAAGATAAGGATTAGTAAATGCCCAATAATATTCGATATAGATAATTAAACGCTAAACCTATATCTGTGTCTATAATACATGCTAAATGATAACTTACGCGAATCAAAGATCCGATCGCCCAAAACAAGCAACACACAGAAAGGGAGAAAACAGGGAAAGGCAAACAATGGGCGTGCCCGCTACTTAGCTTATGAAGAAACAAAGAAGCGGTTTATCCGGATATGTTAGGCCCATAACGTGACTACCAAATTTTAAGGAGAAATGCATACGCAACTAGCCACCGGGGAGTCTAGATCATACGTTGCAATTTAACACATAGAGAAGGGTAATCAACGGATCTGACACAATTGTATTTAACAGGAGAGGCAGGAGAGGCAACATACTAATCCTTGTTATTGCTTTGTACTCCAGCTTACTGGAAACTTAAGCCATGGTTCATACGACTATTCTGCATACTTCAGACAATGTAACAGGCGGTGGCATGACTATATAGTTATAGCCTAAGTCTAATCATATTGACAAAATAAGTTCATACAAGGCAATTACTGAAGGACAATCAAATTAAAGCTTAGTCTCAAGTCATTTTACAAACATAGTAACATTTAAGACATCATGACATAAAAAAGATGTAGAATCCTAAAGGACATGGCTGGAACTTATCATAGCAGGGTAGACATGATTTCAAACTTAGACTAACAAACTAAATGATCATTTTTACTTAGATGCAAACAACCAAATTACCCCCTTTATCTATCTCTTTAGGTCAACATACATAGTTTAGCTTAATTTCCATCCATTGCAGGTATTCAACAAAGCACTTTTAACACTGATTTCAGCAAGTAAACATGTCAATCTAAACTAGCAAGAAGTTATTCTAAAAAAAAAACATGTGTTAGCCAAACTGGGGATCAAGCGCCGTATAACATGTGACCTTTAGGTATGCATTAACTAATCAGATTTTAACTATTTAATAAAATACTCCCACATTTGTCTAAACTGAATTAAACATGCTCGAGACATAATAACAGGCTATAATCAATCATTTAAAAACATAATCCTATAAAGAGAAAAAAAACTGAGAGGAGTTTGGATTTACTTAAAGCGGATCCTATTTCGCGTAGAATTCTTTCGATTATGGAGACAACTAAACGATTAACAAATTTAAATCAATCTTAGAACAACATCTATCACAAAGCATTTCGCAAATAAGTATTCGCCATCACAATCAAACAAACAGATATTCACCAAACCGGACTTCACTATTCAGAAATAACCTTGCATTTATCGTAATCCAAGCGGAACTAAACAAATAAATTCTAACATTATACTAGCACGACACACGAAAAATGCGAAAAATGCAATGCGACGTAAATCGAGGGAGTGGAATTTTACCTTCTCCTGCGAACCGAGGCGGCGTATCAAGTGTCGGTCAATCGACGTTTTGGTTTTGCGATGCGAATAAAAGGGAGAAGGTTTACTCACCGATATGGTGGAATTAAGAGAAGGGTTCGACCGGTGCCCCGTTTCGCTTTCTTAAGCTGTCCCTGTTTTCGCATATCCTCCAGTCGATGCTCTCGAGTCGATCACGGCTAGGGGTTCTTAACTGTGCTCGACTGATGCTAAGGGTGTTCCCGTCGATGCTATGTGTCCTCGCTTTTTCGCTTCCCCGACTCCTCGCAATTCGCTTCTAATTGTTCTATCGTGCTTCTTATAGCCTCCCTGGATTCTAAGTTTGGTAGCAATTGTGAGATTCTAGCCGAGATTTCGTAAGAGATTTGTGCTGATTGGTAAGTGATTCGAACGGGTTTTGATTCTATGGTAAGAAATCGTTTGGTTATGGAAGGAAGAGCTGGCTAGGGTGCGTGGGTAAGGGAAGGCTCCCGGATTCTCCGGCGAGAATCTCTGGCAGTGTTGATGGGGAGGAAGAGGCGAGGAGGTCACTGGTTCTTAGGTTTAGGGTTCGACGAGAAGGAAGAGGAGAAGTGAAAAGGCTGGCGCGCGAGGCGTGGGCTTGTAAGGAAAGATAAAGGGGTAGGGATTGGGAATTGGGTTTATTTGGATTCACCGTGACGAATTGGGTAAGGGATTGGGCTAGTTAGGTATTAATTTAGGTGGGTTATTAGTGTTATTAGTTTAGGTTAGTGTTATAATTATTAGTTTTAGGCTTTTAATGAGTGGTAAATTAATTAATTAATTGTGATCAAATTATTTAGGTGCTTTATTAGTTTAAGTTTGAATTTAAAATTAATAATAAATGCGGGTGTGCTATTTAATTAGTTCTTAATGTTTATAATGCTGCGCTATTATTTAAAATCTTACTATTGTGCATTATTGCGAAGTTAAATTAAAATTGAATTGAGTTTAGATTAAATTATTTAAATGCCAAATGCAAGTATGATATTTAAAAATTGTTTAAAGCTTTTATAAATGCGACGCTATTAAAAGCATGTATTAGATGAAATTCTTTTGCGTATTAATAAATGCAACTATGCTACTTGACACGACGTCATTGCTAAATTATTTATTTTATGTATTTATTATTAATTAAGAATTATGACATGGCTTTAAAATTAATAAATATGGGTGCGAGACTCTAAATGCGTAAGACGCGGTGCCATTATTAAATTATTTATTTATTTATGCCTGTATTAATGTTTTATCGCTGCATTTTATTATTTTAAAATTATTAAAATTATTGTTGAAAATTAGTGTAATTTTATGGTTAATGACTGGACGGGAGGGTCAAAATTGGGTGTCAACACTAACAACATTAGCATGTATGCTTATTTATGCATGCCTGAGGGAGCCTCATTTTACTGCCCTGAAACGTATTATTCGATATGTTAAAGGCACACTTGATTATGAGTTACATATATACCCCTCAAAACCGACCATGTTGTTAGCATATACTGATGTTCATTGGGCAGGCTGTCCGGACATGCGACGCTCCACCTCCGGCTACTGTGTGTTTTTAGGGGATAATCTCATTTCCTGGTCTGCCAAGAGGCAAGCCACATTATTCCGTTCGAGTACAGAAGTAGAGTATAGAGGAGTTGCAAATGTTGTTGCTGAGATTTGTTGGCTCCGAAACCTTCTTTTGGAGCTTCAGTGTTCGTTGCGTAAGGCGTCTTTGGTCTATTGTGATAACATATCTGTCATGTATCTATCTCATAATCCGGTTCAGCATCAGCGAACCAATCATATTGAAATGGGCATTCACTTTGTTCGTGAAAAGGTTGCTCTCGGTCATGTCAAGGTATTACATGTGTCTTCCTCTTATCAGTATGCAGATATATTCACAAAAGGCATTCCTAGACAACTCTTCCTTGACTTCAGATTCAGTCTTACCGTCTGACCTCCTCCCGCTCATTCTGAGGGGGTGTATTAGCACGTGTACTATATCTATACTTACCATATTTAGTGTTATGTATAATTATGATAGAACTAAGATCCATGGAAACTCATCTGATCATATTAATACTATACAAAATAACAATAACGAGTACTAGAAGTACTTAATATTTTTACCCAAAAGTATTGTCTATATGGATATCCTTTTCTTCTAATGTGCCTTATTTTACGTTAGCTTGTACGAATTTTAAGATACTGTAAGTATTACGAGGTGGAGTAGTTTATTAACATGTATTTAGGTCCCTCTAGTTCCTTTTAACACCTTTGCTAGTTATCATTTTAAACTCATGAATTAATGCATTACATGTCAAAATACATCCCAAGCAACCTCTCATTTTATCCTCGATGTATTTGTTTATAGAGATTTTGCTTGTATAAGTTTGCTTATATTATTGATCATTGTCAAGACTCGATCCGACGGGCTGCGACTAAGTGCCCTAATTGAACGTCATTATACCAACCTGTCACGTATAATCAGACTGACACTAAGGACAATATGAAATTCGGCAGCATAACGCTGCAATAACAACATATGTCAGAATAGGCAAGCCGACAAGACTGCCTTTACACACGAATAACCCTGTCTCCTGGGGAGTCACATCTAATCAAATATAACGAGAGATGCAAGCCGACAAGGCTGCCACTATATACGGGAACATCCCAAACGAAATACAACAACACATATACCAAAACAGGTTTACAACTCCACATACGTTCAACCCACAACTGTCTACAGACCTCTATAAGAATGGTAATGAAATATGACGGGACAGGTTGGTATAATGACGTCCAATCAGAATCCAATCCAACCGTGCCATATACAAATGAGAGTCTTATATGTCCATATCATATATCGTACCCGACCCATTATGGGTCTCGGTGAAACAAGTCATATCCATATACATACCGCACTGCCCCTCAGTGAGGCTGCCGCATCTACCCTAGCGCAGGTCTCGAAGTCATATAATGTGCACATACCGTACCCGGCCCATTCTGAGACTCGGTGAATGAAGTCATCTCTATATATATACCGCATCTGCCCCTGAAGGAGGTCTCTGAAATCCTCATATATGTACATACCCGACCCGTCATGGGACTCGGTAACATAACCATATCATATTAGGCACGAATAAAATATCATGAGTAACCATATATAACTTAAATTATCATTTGACTCTCAATGGAATAAGTGGAATAACTATCACTTAGGAAATCAAGGCACTATCAATCGTATCATTAAGAATTAGGATTCAACGAAAATACGTACGTCTGCCGTACACTCATTTTATATAAATCATGCCAAAAAAAGGAAAGGATAGTTTCACATACCTTATCGTCTAAGCCAACTCGATAAATAGGATTCGTCTCAACTAGTACGTCAACCTATAATAATAATGACACGCCTGTCAACTCTATGATTTCTAGCGTAAGTTATATTGAATGACGACTTTCTTTTCTACAAAAATTCGGGCAGCACTTTCCCTGTTTATATGCACATCCCCAATTCACAACAAATGCCAACAATATCAATTAACAAGTCACAATTCCAGGATATTACAAAATCAGTCCATATACTCTACTTACACCATAGTTATGCATTCTTTCTTCTTACTACTTTTATGAAATACAACAACCAAGAGTGCAAGTCTTCTAGTTTGCAACATATCACCTTACTACACTTTAATTCCTTTAAGATACTTAGTAGTATTTACCATATCACATATATAAGTTCATAACTTATATTTCCATCATTATAATTCTACCAAAACAGTCCTAAAATGCAACACAACATGTCCAATAATTCCTTACAAGTCTCGGCCAACACCACAATACCAAACTTTTTTTATAATTTCTTAAAATCCAATTGAAGTCTTAAAATCCAATTCATATTTCAACAATTCTATAAGAACAACTACAACCTTAAATATCAAGATTTTCTTTCAACTTTTAACATGCAATTAGCGACGATAATAGCAATAACACACTCGAATTCAATATATATAAAAACAGTCTTAAAATCGGCTACAACATCCACAAATCGCATGTATTGTCTTAATTCCAAATTTTCTCTTAACATAAGTTCATTCCTTAATTATCAACATGCACTCCAATTATATCATTAAGAAGAAGAATTTTTACCTCAATTCTTGCCCAAAACAGTCCCAACAATTCGGCCACTGCCCTCCTCCTTTCTTCACCAATTTTATCACTTCTCTAACTCCAAAACGTCATGCATGTCTTCTACGAAACTCATGAGAGTTGGCGTCGTGGCCCTGCAGCCTGGCCAATTTGGTTTCCAGAAACTTCAGGGACCAAATTATAATTATAATAAAGTATGGGGTCCAAAAAGATAATGTCCCAACAACCCGCGACCCTCGACCCGGACCGGGCGGGTGGTGACGGCGCACATGGGTCTAGTCTCGAACCTAAGCACACCTAAGTCCTCCCTCCTTCAAACATATGGGTTATCCCTCGGGGTCCCAATCCCTTATTCAGTTTTGAGGCTTATATTATAAACAATTCTTCCTTTTCGTACCGATGTGGTAGATTTGTCCCACACCACTCTTCCATGTCTCAAACACCTTACTTCGCGGACCAATATCTCTTTCATTTCTCAATGGAATTTGACGATTCTTGGCCCTACGGTCATCTACTCACTTAGTAGATTATGCATATGTGAAGAACCAGGGTCTCCAACATATGAAACTATGATATTTAAGTTATTGAAGATGGGCGTACCCAACCTCCATCAAAGGCAAATTTCCAACATGATAATTACTTAGTTTTACACTCAGGGGTATTCTTATAATTAGTAGATTTAGTTAATAATTAGTTAAAAGGTTGTTAGAGATTGTTATGGTTAGCTGTCATTAGTTAGATATTTTTAGATGGATTAAATGTGTATATAAGCACAATCACAGTGCTATTGTAATCACTTTTACTAATAATGAAATGATCTTCATTTCCCAACCTCTTCCCTGCTCGACTTGAGCTCTGCTCCATAACCGACTCACCTCCATAGCTTCATCAATGGAGGATTGAGCTTTACTACTTCATTACTCAGATTTTATCAGCAAACAATTAAAGTAAAACTAACCAATTTATGATTAAACCACAAACCATGGTGTAATGATCATTTTCTTAATTGTAAGAAAATTACAATTCCCAAAAATTGACTTATACTTTTAAGCCCGATAGTGAGCAACAGGGCTGTCTTTGGGCCTATGTGAACTGTGCTGTAGCACAGGGCCCAAAGATTTTAGGGGCTCCAAAAAAATATATCAACTCATATATACTACATCCACAAACCAACCACTGAAAAATAAAAATCATACCAGCGTCCAACCCAAAATAATGCATTAACCAGCAGCCCAAAATTAAAAGCCCAAATTCATTGGCTTGCTCAAGAGCAAAAAAAATCCCTAACGCTTAACTCAAGATTCAAGAACCATCAGCGGCTTGCTCTCTGCCTTGCTCTAAATCTGCAGCCCTAAAGCACTGCTCTCGTCTCTCTGTTTTTCCCGTAATCTGCAGCCCTAAAGCACCCACTTTTCTCGTTTCTCTTTTCACGAACCTGTGTTGACTCGATGGACCTTTCAGTAAATTTAATTTTCCTATACAGTACTTTGAAATATTATTGTTTAATTATTGATCGTTAAGCTATAATTTTTGAGTCAGTGGATAGATAATTACAAAAATAGCAATTGTCAATTAGCAAGTAGAGCAAGGCAGAGAGAAGTGTACACGGACTCAAAGAGTACATTACTTTGTCGTTGTTCTGTAGTGTACAAAGAGTACATTACTACTGGTACTAGTTTTATAGTAAGAACATCCTAAGTTTTAGAATATTGATTGTGATTTATTTATCATATTTCAATTGTTTACTAATTTTTTATTGAACAAAAACAGTAGGTGTTCGGTGTTCCGTCCGATATTCAGCTTGAAAATTTCAATTCATGTTTGACAAATTGTGAGAGTGAGTGTTCTAACAAATTGGAGCATTACATAAAATTACCAGGTTTTTTCGATCCTTTTTGCATTTCAATTACATATTATGCCTCCTAGAAAGTATGAATCTGGATATGAGAAGCGTAAGAAGAAGGAAAAAATTAAGGAATTAACTAAATCTCAAAGAGGAGCTCTTGATAAGTTTGTTATAAAAGAGACACAAGTTCAGGTTGAAGATCAAAATGTTAATAATGTTAATGAGAATATTAAAATAAAGAATCAAACCGTTTCGGAGAATAGAGATAATGTCCCCATTGAAAATGATAATGTGGACAATCAAATCGATGTTGAAAATGGTGATGATAATTTGAATAATTCATTTTATAATGAAAGTGATGATCTGGAGGATAATGACATTGATAATGTAGAGCAAGAGCAAGAAAACTCATTTGATATATTTGATCCAAGAATGTGGGATGCTCTTGATTCTAAAAGGATTGAGTTATTAGTGACGAAAGGTCCTAAAAGAGATTTGTCCATTGTGAATGGTCCTAGAGATGAATTATCTAGACGATTTACTGCTAATTTATATACTCGAATTTTATCAAAGGGAGAAAAGTGTGATAGAGATTGACTTTTCGAAAGAGCTTGATAGAGTATTTTATTTTTGTTGTAAAGTTTTTAAAATAGGGAATAGAAGAGGTCAATTAACAAATGAGGGTTGTAATGATTGGCTACATGTTGGTGAAAGAATTAAAGAGCACGAGACATTCATCGGATATGTTAAGAGTATGAGCACTTGGTATGAGTTACGTCAAAGAATAAAAATGAATGAAACTATTGATAAAACCTCTCGAAGGCTAATTGAGAAGGAAAAGGAGCACTGGAAAAATGTCTTAAGAAGAATTATTGCTATAGTGAATCGTATATTTACTTATATTAAGGACCAATTTTTACGAATTAGCACAGGACCCCAAAATGCTCGAGACGGCTCTGGTGAGCAAGCACAATTAAGTAAAATTTTAAATGAGTGGACTTGTAAAATGATATTTTCACTATATATACTTATATCACTAGCAAATAGCAATAGTAGCAAATAGCTTCAGTGCCCATTTCCTCTGTTACAGATCACCGACGATCTCACACACAATTGGAATCAGCCAAAAAGCATAAAAATCCAAAATCGACATTTACAAATTTATAAATTACAAAAGAAAAGAGAGCAAATCAAAGATGATATTTTATCTCACGTAAAACCCGAAAGCATTCGCGATTTCTTAGTGATGTTATTGAAGGGCCATGTCGCGCACCTCTAACGTCTGGATAATATGTGAAGTAGTTAGGCACAAGTCTGGAACCTTAACTATTAAAAATAAATAAATTATGTTATCCCAAACGGGGACACCATCAAATTAGGCACTGATAAGCTAAGAGACCTACTATATGATAAAACTACTCTAGAATATATTAAAACATTTTAATATTACTATTATTCCTTCACTTTTCTTAAATTAATTTAAAAAATAAGTCCATACACGAATCAATTGATTGGGCTGTATAAAGGAGAGAACAAAAATGGCCAAAGGTGAAGTTTGGAGCAAAGACTCATGATCGAATCCCGCAAACAACAGTATGAGAGTTATCCCTAAAAAATGAGGGGGCTTCTTGTGCGCGGTGTGGTATTGATCTAGCCTTTGAAATCAACTAAGTCATCATAATTTATCATCCTCCACAAACTCTGTCGGGTCGGAGAGTGGGGACTCCCGAGGTGGGGAATTCTACCTTTTGGAGCAAAAATGGCCAAAATCGTACATAAAAAATAGTCACCTACACACTACTGTCTGACCACGACAATTTGATTTCTTCCATATTTGTTTAGTAATTTTTTAAAAAAATAATAGAGATAGGGAAAATTAATTTAATAAGTAATGGCGTAGCTAGCTACTTAGATCGAATTAGAATATTGCAATTTGAATTATAATCACTTTTCATTGGATTATCCTTTAAAGTTTAAACATCATAACTTTTTACGTGAGGAAAAAACAGAAAAATAAACGATTTTCTTCGATAAAATGAAGCAATATACTCCATTTGTCTTTTTTTCTTTTTAATGTGACGATATTTTATTTGGCACAAAACTTTAAAAAGAATGAAAAAGATTTTTAAATTTACAATATTAAATATGTAATGATATGTTGGTATAATAATCTGTATTTGGCTAAATAATGTTTCAACACAATCTGTTAATTATTAGTGAAACAGATAACATTAATGAAACAGTAAACGAAAACAGAATATGTTTTTGGAAAATAATTTCAGAATGTAATCGAGCCCACTTAGTTCAAAGTGTGTCCTTAAGGAAATTATTCCTCACGATGCTCGAGGTTAACTAATATCGCCTCCCGGGATAGAGCGATTATCTTACCGTAATAGTAGTACTCCAAATTCCAGAGTAGCGAACCACTCAACTACAAAGATATCACACAGAATGAAAAATATTTTCGACTTGAATATGAAATTCAGAATGAAAAAGTTAATAAATAAATTCTTGAAATAATCAAGAATTTATAGGGTTGGAGGTACTGATTCTGAATGGTTGCAACCATTCAGAATAGTCACCTAATTTTGGAGGGAAATTCGAAAAAGAGAGGGAGAGTCGGACGGGTCGGGTCGCGGGTCGATCCGTTTGGATTTGTTTTTAATTAAATAATTAATTAATTAATTTAATTAAAGAAACGTTTGTCCAAAAAGATTATCAAGCCGAAGCCGAGCGAGCGACAACGACGACGCGAAGGGGTTCTTGCCCTCTCAACCCTTTTAGCAGCTAGAGAAGATGTAATGTAATATATACACTTCTCTTTCCTTCTCTTTTTTCGTTGTGGGACAAAAGAGCCTTTTACCCCCTTTAATTTTCATCTCATCATTTCTCATTCACCAATATCAAAACCCAACATGATATTTATATGATCATAAAATTATGTCATTAAGGTATAATAAAAAGTTTGAAATTAAATAACTTTTAACCTATTAAAGTATCATTCAATTCGTAACACACTATAAACAAAATTGAAATTAATGGCAGACAATTTTTATGAAATAGTAAAAAATCATTGCTAATCTTATTTAATAAAGAATTAGTCATAGATTATCAAAAAGAAAATTAGCCGCTATATTTAGCGACAACTTAGCCACAAATTTTATATCCAATTCATGTATTTTTTAAGTTAACAAACTAAAAAAATATAGAATATCACATAACTAAAATGGATCGCGGAGAGTAATATTTTGCTGGCGCATTTTTATTTTCATATTAAAATAATCCAGACTCTCCATTATTTAGAGGTCAGCATGCCCAAATCCGACAATAAAACTTAACTAAAGCAAAAAAAATGGTCACACTAACATCCCCTTTTACTCAACAAATTGGTTCCCTAATCATGTCTTTGCCACTTTAATAATGAGTGTTTGTTAGTTAAATTTAGGCCGGTATCAAACATTTTGGGAGTCTTGTTCTAATTCGTAAAAGTGGGACCTTAATTGGATAAGACATACGAATTATGGGTATTTACAGTAAATTCTGGCTAATATTACTTAATAAAAAAATAAAAAAAGGCCCCTATTTTTTTTTGTTTTTCGAGTGTCCTGTGATGTAGCACACCTCGCACGAATATAAAGACGGCCCTGATTAAATGGATGATAATTTATTCTCTTTTTGTCTGATGGTGTGTACTACTAATGGATAGAAGGGAATAATCTTCTTCCTGCAAGTCTTGCTTAATTAGTGCTATTAACTATTTTCCCCTCCTTTTTACAATTTTTAACTATTGTGTGTGGACATAATTGTTACATATTAGTGAACATGAAATACTAAAATATAATCTAGTGTTTTTTTTTGGTGGTGGGTGACGAAATGTTTGGAGGGGGGGGGGGGGGGTGTTGATTGTTGGCGTGATTTGTGATTGTGGGGTGTTAGTGGTGGAGGAGGTCCACCCACCGGACATGGGTACGAGATAACATTTCTTCATTTTCTTAACCGACACTTAATTAAAGGATAAAGGGTGTGTTTGGATTAGCGGTAGACAGAATTGATTCTGGCAGAAGTGATTTATGTTTGGATGCAATAATGTAAAAGTGATTCTTATAATTGATTTATATTTGGATAATTTTGATCAAAATTGTTTATGAATGTAGAATTATCAAAATGAACATACATACAAATAAAAATATACATATAAATAAATGGAAGTATGTAAATAAAAATTACAAATAGATAATAGAATTTAAAGTGCAATATAATACTTAAATATTAGTAGAATATTATTACAATATTAATTTAAAGTGTAAATAGTATTTAATATTATTATAATACTAATTTTGCATGTACTTTATAATGTATTATATTAATAATATATTATAGAAAAAGGAATAATTTTATACTTAATAGTTATTTTAAAAAGTACATTGGAATCGGTTTTCAGTTAAAATTGTAGAGCACATTTTATTGAATTTCTCGGGACTAGCTTCATTTAAAATTCTTGGACTAGCTTCATTTATATTAATAATACATTATAGAAAAATAAATAATATTATACTTTATTTTAAAAAGTACCTTGAATTCAGTTTTTAGTTAAAATTATAGAGCACATTTTGCCGCATTTAAAATATTAATAATATTCGGAGTATTTGAAATAAGACAATAGAAAAAGGAGAAGGATAATCCAAATGAGTTGCACTATTCTCATTCCTAAGTATGAGAAAGGTCATAAAAACATGAGTAGTATATTTAATTTTTTTTAGTAATTATTTCTAGATATTTAAAGAGGGTAATAAAAGTTGTATATTTGAATGTTTTTTTAGTAATTATTTCTAGATATTTAAAGAGGATAATGAAAGTTGTATATTTGATTTTTTTTTATTAATTATTTCTAGATATTTAAAAAGAGTAATGAAAGTGGATAGGGTTGTTGATGAAAATTAAAGAGGGTAATAAAGGAAAGAGTAAAATTCAAATTGAAATTAATGGCAAAATTGATTCTCACAGAATTGATTTTGGCCAGCCAAACATGTTAATTTTCTAATTTTCATGAAAGTAGGTACTCAGAATCAATTTTGGGTATCCAAAAACTAATCCAAACATGCACAAAGTATAATTTTAAGTTAGGTGCACTGATTGTATATAACAAATTGTAACTATTAGATTAATGCCAAATACATAATTAAAATACGTAGAAGAATTAAACCAGTCTAGTAGTATTTTCGAAAGAATTGATGGGGCAATTGAGTTATCAAATGGAGTATAAATTTAAGCCTTCGATTCACTTGGAGGATTCATATGATCCAAAAAAAAGAGAGAAATTAATAATGCTTTTGACCGATATAATAATTATAACGTACTTATGTCATAAAGAGAGATATTTATAATTTAATGTGAGACAAAAACTAAGAATATACTTACAAATAGAGTTAATTCACAAACAACACGTACTAACTCTTTAGCAAGTATCATATGTTAACCTAAAAATTAAAATAATAACTAGCGATAACTAATTAATTAAATTGCACTAACTTGGCATAACATATAAAAATACATTTCTTTTTAACTTAGTTGGATACAATAAATGTATGACGTGCCCGCACCTAGGGCTGCACAAAAGTCGGTCCGGACCGAAAAATTAGACCGGACTGAACCTGTTCGGATCGGACCGAACCGGACCGAGAAATTCGGTCCGGTCTTCGGTCCTAGTGATCTGAGATTTCGGTTTTAGTCAAATTCGATTCGAATCAAATTTTTTTATATTAATATATATAATTCTTAATATATATTAAATTTATAATTTCTAATATATATTGAATTATATAATTCCTAATATATATAATTCCTAATTTTCTAAATTCCTAATATATAATATATATAATTTCGGGTCGGGTTCCGGGCCCCGTTTTTTTTTTTTTAAATTGAATTTCCAATACTGAAATTGACATTCTCGGACACATTACCACGAAATTTGTACGTTGAAATCTATTGCATATCGCGAGATATTTAGATTTGAAAAGGTGAAAAACGTAACGATTTGGGGGGAAAGTGAAATTGAGGGGCAAGATGGATGTTTTTGGATAAATAGGATGAATCAAACCGCTTCGGCAGTTTGCCCACCCCCGTATCGAAAAAATACGCGAAATAAAAAAAATAGGTAAAACGGACGTCAGAGAGCAAAGTTATGACCATATAAAGTTTGATCAATTTACAACCTATATTTGATATGTCAATACGTCCGGGCTGGCTGGGGGGCTGGGGGGCAAATGCATTCGGTTCATTCGGTCCGAAAAATCGGACCGGACCGAAAATGACCGGACCGGATCGGACCGAGAAATTCGGTCCGATCTTTGGTCCTCGTGATCTGGGTTTTCGGTTTTCGATTCGATCCGGTCCGGTTTTAACTTTTAACCTTTCGTGCACTCCCTACACGCACCTGTGTCAAACTATACACCTACAGTCCCACACTGACTATAAGATTATCCTGATTTGGTACATTGCACTTTCTTTATTGATTTCTCGTTATCTTCCTTTCTTTATTTTTTTTATTATATAGTATAGTAATTGGTAGGTGCAACCCACAAACGATTTTTTTTTTATCGTAGCTCCTTTTGTAGTCTTCCTTTCTTGTATTTGGATGAACTAAAGCTTAAGAATGAAGATTAACAAAAGAATTAGTAGAATATGAATGCGTAGCTATAAATTAATTATAAGAGAGGTGGAGGTTGATAAGAATGATTATTAGTAGATTAATTTATATAAAAAAACAGCTGAAAAAAAAAAGCAAAAGCGGCAATTCAAGTTTGACAAAGCTTAATTAGAAGCTATTTAATCCTCATTAGTTTACTTTTGCATATTATATTGATCTTATTTCTGAAGTCATATTTTAGTAATCCTACCTAAAGAGTTGACTAGATAGAGAGGCACTAACCTAAACTTCTACGACTAAATTGTGGTAATATTGTAAGTAACAACAACAACATATCCAGTCAATATTGTAAGTATTTTTTTTATTTTAATAAAGATTTTGAATTTAAACTATGAAAATAGAGTCATATGTATTGGTAGGGAACATTATTAGCTTTAATTACTCCTAAATTAGACGTAATAGCATAAATGAGTCAAATTATTGACGAGTGACATAAATGAGTCATTTTCAATATTTTGATGACATATTTGAGCATTTTTTCTAAAATATATGAAAAGCCAAACATGTGAAATAAAGCAATACATGGCATTAGGCCTAAAACAACAAGACTTAACACATTGGGATGTAAAATAAAATACTTATCTTTTTTCCTCATCTTATCCCTTTGAATCCAAGGGGATACCTACAATTTTAGACATCCTCTTTTAGTGGTGCAAAGGAAATTAAAATGAAAGAGTAGCAAGAAAGAAAAAGTAAACAAAGTGACTAATAAAAAATTAAAAAGTACTTGCTTAACGTGCAACTAATCCCATCTTCTTGGCAGTTTCCGACACAAATCTTGGCTATAAAGTAGTATCAATTCATTGTATACATGTATTATATTATTCAACTACTTTATAATACTATCAAATATCGCTAAGTTTGACATAATCCATCGATTTCAGTCTCATCGGTAACGTTTTGAACGGATCGGATTTTTCATACTATCAAAGTCGAATTACGACCAGACGTTTGTCGAAAATCAGCGATGTTCTGGAGTTCATATAATATTCTTGTGTTCTTGGTTAAACTCATATAGTATTCTGCTCCTTGTGGTCCACTCTATGTGATCTACTTACTATTGGAGAGTCAAATAGTTTATTTTCAACGATGATTTATTCAATATTTTTTATATAATTTGAATTGATAATTATTATGACTTATAGTACTTTTGATATATATTTAAATATGTAATTTTTTTTTAACAATTTAAATTTTTTATATCCAAATTCACGTCGATAAAATTAGATAGTTTGATATTAATTAATCAATTTGAATCATGTCACATGAAATGGGAGTCCGGAACTTAAATGACCTAAAAATGAGAGAATGAACCAAAGTATCCCAAAAAGGAAAAAAAGTTATCGAAGTATCTTTTGTGCAATAAATTATTGCCCAATAGGGGTGGGTAGTTTTTTTTTGTTAGCTCTTTTTATTTTTCAACACTTAGTATTATTTCAATGGTTTGAAATTCATATTTTTTTCACACTTTGATCAAAGATTAGTAATGCGTCAAGACTCTGAAACGTCAATATTTTATATAAAATTGATATATTTTTCTGCGAACAATAATGTAGGCTCAAACATCAAGGATACCTAAACTTTCAGATCATCATTTTAGGGGTTGTAAAATGTCTGAAGTAAGTTTTGTTTGGAAACTTGTTATCATTAGGTTTAAGTGTTTTAATTTTAAGATTTTGATTTAAGCGTTTAATTTTTTAGTCAAGGCATATCATTATTTCGAATATGTTGAGATTTTTTTTCTAATTAATTTAGGATGTCACACGAGTTAGTAATAAACGATAATAATTAAATACTATGATAACTAATTATCATTAAGAAAATAATACACAAAAAATATAATATTAACTTAAATTGTAGCTCGGACCTGTTATCATGTAGACTAAGTACTGATATATCGATGGGCCCCAGGAGGTGTCGTATCTGTACAAACAATGTTTAAATTATTCATTATCATGTAATACTAATTATCTAACCCTTTAACAGAAAATTATATTAACTAACTAATCATTTATCGGGAAATTATATTAACTATCTATTTTTTCGAGAATTTATAGTAATGATGTTTAATAAACTAATAATTTAGTTTATCATTCGTTGTTAATTTTATGATAAGTTTGAAGTTTATCATTTATTCCAAATTTGTGAATTAGAACAATTATGTTATATTATATTTTTATGAATAATTAAAAATTACTAATTAGTTAACTACTTAATTAATAATGTATATAAAATAACTAAACTATTTAACAGGAAGACTAACTAATCTTTTTATCGGGAAATTATATTAACTAACTAATATTTTCTCAAAAAATTATATTAATGACGTTCAATTCTAAATAAAGGATTAAACATTACTAATTAATAATTTCTAATTAATTATACTTCTAGCTACAATTAACAAAAATATATATTATGTAACTAATCCTTTATCGAAAAACTATATTAATGATGTTTAATCCTAATTAACACATGGAGCAATTAAGTAACAATTTAAAATTAACTCATAATTATTCTTCTAACTACAATTAACAATTGATAAATTAATTAGGAAAAAAATCTTGACATATTCGAAATAAAGCTACGTTAACTTAAAATAGCACACTTAAATCAAAACCCTAAAAAAATAAAATACTTAAACCTAATGATAACAAATTTCCAAACAAGACTTACTTCGGGCACTTTACTAGCCCTAAAATGACAATATGAACGTTTAGATATCCTTGATGTATTACGTCTGCATTATTGTTCGCAGAAAAAATCAGATTTTATATAAAATATTAACGTTCGGAGTTTTGACACATGACTAATCTTTGATCAAAGTATGAAAAAAAATATGAATTTCAAACCATTGAAATAATACTAAGTGTTACAAAATAAAAATGTTAACCAAAAAAACTACCTACCCCTACTGCACAACAAATTATTACTCAAAGAGAGTTAATCGTGTCATTACAATTAACTCATTTTACACAATAATTTATTACACAAAAGATATTGTGACAATTTTTTTTTTTTTTGATACTTTGGTTCATTCTCTTATTTTGAGGTCATTTAAGTTGCGGACTCCATGAAATGGACGGAAGGAGTACCAATAAGTAGCTAATGTAGAAACGCCAAAATGAGCTGTATCATTTGGCTCAATCAAATGAAATGACTTGACAATTCTCTCGTTTTGTTTGACTATAATTCTTTGTTTATATCATCTTTAAGTCCAAAAATTGACAGTTAATTAACGATCAGTAGTATTTTCACATGATTTTTTAATCCTTAAAATCATGGCACTCACAGTGATATCAATTCCAATATGAAGTCTTTCGCTTTCTTATAATTATTTTTACTATTCAAACATTATAAAAACAAGCAGGAATAAATAGTTAGTACTAATATCAAGATCGCATATTTAGTATAAGATGATATTAATCTTTCTTGGAGAGTCTTTCATTAATATTAAAGTATATATAAAGTACAATGTTCATCTCTTATACAATAGGAATCCTAAGCCTATACAAAAGAGGAATCCTAGTCTTACCATAATTATATTTACACAATATATGTAAATATTCTAATTATGAGTAGAGAATATATTGTTTCCTATATTTACACGTTTACACACCCCCTCAGTCGGAGCGGGAGGAGGCCGGATGATGAGACTGGATCTAAAGTCAAGAAACAACTGTCTGGAAAGTCCTTTGGTAAATATGTCATACTGATAGGATGATGGAACATGTAACACTCTGACATGACCTAAAACAACTTTCTCACGAACAAAGTGTAGGTCTATATCAATGTGCTTGGTTCGATCTTTGAGCGGATTATGAGACAAATAGATGGCGTAGATGTTATCACGATTACAATAGATGTCGTATGAGAAAGGACATCAAGTTCTAACAGTAAGTTTCTGAGCCAACAAATCTCAGCTACTACATTTACAACGCCTATGTACTCAGCCTCAGCACTGGATCTAGATAGGGTAGCCTGTCTTTTGGCAGACCAAGAAATCAGATTATCCCCTAAGAAAACACAAAAGCCTGAGGTGGAGCGTCGCGTGTCCGGACACTCTGCCCAATCTGCATCCGTATATGAGAGCAACATATTTGGCGCAGAGGGGTATAGGTGTAAACCATAATCAAGAGTGCCCTTAATGTATCGAATGATACACTTAAGAGCAGTGAAGAGAGACTCGCAGGCGTGCGTAAATAAGCATACTGTGAACAGCATAAGCAATGTCGGCACAGTAAATGTGAGATCTTGAAGTGCACTGCAAGACTCACATAAAGTAGGCTTGGAAGTGAGCACCATCCATAGCACTGAGCTTAGATTTCGAATCGACTGGAGTAGGCATAACTTTGCAATTCACCATCTTAGCCCTGTACACTATCTCCTCTGCATACTTACGCTGACACAAGAACATGTGATTGACAGACATGGTCACTGATATCCCCAAGAAATAACTCAACTTTCCCAAATCAGTCATTGCAAATTCCCACTTAAGCAAGACAATAATCTCATTTTTCAATCTATCTGAGGAGGTAGTCAGAACAATATCATCCACATATAGTAATAAGTAAGCAGTGTTACTACCTCGATGAAAAATGAAGAGTGATGTATCACTATTGCTGCATACAAACTCAATCTACAAGTTATACATGGAAAAGCGATCATACCACGCACGGGGGCCTGTTTCAGGCCATATAGTGACTTACGGAGACGGCACACATATTGAGGAACTGCTGGATGGGTGAACTCGGTGGTGACGCATGTACTGTTTTCTCTCGTGTTCTCGCGTAAGAATGCATTCTTCACATCAAGTTGATGGATCAGCCAGTGTTTGCCCATGGCACTTCTCAAAACTGTGTGAATGGTATCCAGTTTGACTACCGGGCTGAAGGTCTCTCCACAATCAATGCCCTCCTGCTGATTTGTTCCATTAGCCACAAGACGGGCCTTATACCTCTCAAGATCCCCATTGTCTCTGAACTTGTGACGAAAAAGCCACATCTGACAATTACATTCACCCTCGTGCAGGTACTAGATCCAACGTGTGCTATTAGTCAAAACATTGAATTCCTCATACATAGCTGCATTCCAATTAGGGTCTTGTTTGGCCAATTTTGGGTTCTTTTGAAGTGGAGAGATGATTTGGGCAGACAAGTTGAAATGGACTTTGGGTTTGAAGATTCCATGTTTTGAACGAGTTTTCATTGGATGAGTAGGGACAGTGGGTGGCTGAGTGGGGTCTGAGACGGGAGGTAAAGTCGGATAAGAAGATGGTGGGGGAGAAGTCGTTGAAGGAGTCGTGGCGCTGGACAGATAGTCTTCTCGAGACATTTGGCACCGCGGAGGGCCGCGGTGCTGACTCGCAGGAATTTTGGCTCCGCAGCTCCTCAATGAAGGGTCGCGGCGCTGAGAACGGGACAGAAGAAGCGAGTTGTTCTAGGAGAATGGGAGAGATGGCAGGCTCGTCAAGGAATGAGTAATCCAGTTTTTTGAATTTTTGAAGATTCGAAACGAGAATGTGGTCTCGTCGAATGTGACGTGATGAGAGATGTGGATTTGACAAGTCGACAAGTCATAACATATATAGCCCCTATGGTTCGGCGGAAATCCTAGGAAGACTCATGGAGTGGACCTAGGAGCAAGTTTGTGAGGGGCGGTAGAGCTAAGGTTGGGATAGCACAGACAACCGAAAATCTGTAGATGATCATAGGAGGGGACTCTATGGTAGAAGATTTCGGTAGGGGTCATATTGTGGAGAGTGCTAGTAGGGAGAACATTTAGAACGTATTCTGACATTTTAGCAGCATAGACCCAGAATGATGGAGGGAGGGAGGCATGAATCAATAGGGTGTGAATCATGTTGTTAATGGTGCGTATGATTCTTTCCGCTTTACCGTTTTGTGGTGAGGTGTGAGGGCAAGAGAAACGAAAAACCATGTCATTATTGGTACAAAAACGGTAAAACATAGAGTTGTTGAATTCACGATCATTATCGCACTTAAATAATTTTATGTCTTTTTCAAATTGTGTTTGAATGAACTTGCGAAACTCAAGAAATTTGGCAAATATTTCCGATTTAAATTTAAGAGGGTATAATCAAACATAGTGTGAAAAATCATCAAGCAACACAAAATAGTATTTGTAACACCCCATTTTAACCGGAGTCGAAACGGGAATATTACGTATGGTTGATTCCTAGATGTATTTAAGGAGTCGCCACCTAATTATTTAAGTGAATTAGGACACTTGATTTATTGCAATAAAATACTGCAATTAATCTCCATTTAATGATCTGCAAAATTAATGAGATTCTGGATCAGGGTTCTTTATTATCCTAAAGGGAAGGGGTTAGGCATCCTTTAAGATCCGCTAACTTGTGGTTATCCATTCAAACCTAGGTTGATTATATATTGGCTTTTATTCTACCTACTCTAAACATTTTTACATAATTTATAATTAAAATAAAATGCAATACAAAAATAGTAAAACTAAAATTTAAATGCGACATAGATAAAACTACGGGACATCTTTAGCCCTTTTTAGACCTTCTGCACAAGATGATCTCCGGGTACCTGCATAAACACTTAGTAAAACTGTTAGTGATAGAATAAACAACTAAAAACAATAACAAAAATTAATAAGTAAAGCCAAAAAATAAATCCGTCTTTTGTACAGGGGAGGCCTTGAAAATCAGACGGAGATTTCTTCATCGGCGAAATTGTGATGCTCATGTCACAATGTTTAATAAATAAAAATATAACATCTAACTGAAATGAAATAAACAAAGATGGTGAAGTAGCCCACAGAGACAGAGTCTCGGAGCTAGTGACCACCACAACAAAACTCAGATAAATAAATGAAGAAATAACATAATTCATTGAAAGTTGAAACACACAAAAAACGAAAGTAAGATTCAAACACAATTATACAAAGCAATCCCAACTCCCAAGAAAACAAGTAACGTAAATAAAAACCCAAAATATTGATTAAACAAAATTCAAGACTGTTGTTGACTTTTTAGGACCCATAAAACAAAAGTGCAAGATAAAAACGAGAATGCAAACATCTTCTAAAAAAACTAGTAAAAAAAAAAGAATCTTTGATAAACTCAAGCCAAAAATAATAAAGAAATAAAGATCCACATATTAATGAAAGAGTTCGAACAAAAAGAAACACAATAAAAGATTAGCTGCTAAGTGTCAGCAACTTAGGGAATTTCAAAAAAAAAAAAAAAGAGAAAAGTTTAGATGGCAATAAGAATAGAGAGAGCTATTAGGTTGTTTTTTTAGGGGGGAAAGGAGGTATTGCGGCTGAGTGTTAGAGAAGGGTTTTGGGATTTTAAAGTGAAAATAGAGGAGTAGCCAAACGGGTGTGCGGCTGAAGTGGGGAGTTGTGGTGAAGAAGATGAGAGGGGGGTGAGAGATTATGGGTATATGCGGCTGGAAAGGAATAATAGCGTAGGGGTGTGGCTGCTGAAGTAGGTTTTAAGAGAGAGGGTAGACGGATGGGGTAGAAGTAGGGTTAGGTAAGGGGTAGACGGCTGGGGAGACGGCTGTGGAGAAAATAGGGTAGAAGTAGGGTAGGTTTTATAAGGTGAGATTAGGTTTAGGGTTTAGGGGTATTGGGCTTTGGGTATTGGGTATTGAGTATTGGGTATTGGTTATTGGGTATTGGGTTTGGGTATTGGATGAAAGTGTATTGGGCTTCATTTTTTGTTTCGATTTCTGGCGGATTGGACTGATTCATATTATGTCTTGGACTGGACTGGTTTGACAAAAAATGCAAAATTGATTAATTATTTAAAAGGAAAACTATCTAAAGATACAAATTATTAAAATGTTAATGCCTGATGCAATAATAATAAAATACAATATTTAGCAAATATTTAATGCCTGATTAAAAGTAAAGACGAGGTGTCAGTTAATTATTCAAAGAGATGCTAAAAAATGTTTAATACCTAATTAAAGGTAAAAAAACAAAACATGATGTCAATTTACAAAAAATAAAACAACATAGAATGTTAGGTAAAAATATACAAAAATGTCAAAAAATGATGATAAAATGCGGTGTCCTAAAATGCTTAAAATTGCAAGAAATGCCTAAAAGATGGGTCAAAATTGGGTGTCAACAGTATTTATGACCGAGAGAACTAGAGATAGGAGACGTCCATAAATCGGCATGTATAATATCAAAGGGAGCAAAGGTAACACTAGTAGATGATTTAAACGGAAGACAAATATATTTGCCTAAAGAACAAGAAACACAATTTTGGGCAAACTTCCCATTACAAGTAATGAAATTGTTGCCTCTAATAAAATTAAATACCGGGACTCCTGGATGACCAAGACTATTGTGTCATGTTGAAGAAGAAATAGCCGCTAGAGTGACGGGAGAGCAAGATCTGACAACGGAGGTGGATGTGAATGAATAAAGATCCCCCGTGATATTGCATCTCGTAAGAGGTGTCCCCGTATGAAGATCCTTCACAGTAAAACCAAAAGGATCAAAGTCCACAGAGACAAAATTATTACGAGTAAATTGGTGGACAGATATGAGGTTCTTAATCATATGTGGGGCATATATGGTGTTTTTTAGGGAGAATGGTGGATGAGGAGGTTGTGTGTATGAGGTACCATAACATTTAACTGGAATGCGTTGTCCACTACCAACTGTAACATATTGAGTATGCTTTAAACTAAACAGTTTAGGAATAGTACCTGCAGATTGGGTGACGTGAGATGTGGCGCCTGAGTCCATGTACCAAGTATTGTCAGGTTGTTGCATAAAGAGGGTGCTGAACGCCTGACCCAACTCAGTGGGTGTCATGTCGGAGGAGGGCTGCGGGACCTGACCCTGCATGAAGTGGGCCTGCTGCGAGGCTGTAGCGCGGCGCAACAAACCGGGATAAGAATACGGATTGTAGGGCTGCTGGTACTGGAATGAACCTTGCGCCGCAGCTCCGGACTGAGGCGCCGCGGTCCTGTACTGGGCGCCGCGGCGCTGTAGACGAAAGTGTGAGGAGCCGCGTACCAGTTGTTCTGCGATCCCTGTTGTTGCTGTTGGTTCTGTTGACCGCGACCCTTGCCATGACCACGGCCTCCTCTACCGTCGCGGCCTTTTCTACCCTTGCCGCCGCTGCCCTGCCGCTGTTGGGAGTTTTTCGGTGGCGTCTGATCTTGGGGTTGCGAGTCGACAGTTAACACCTGCTGGGCGTGCTCATCCTGCTTAGCACGACAGGTTTCTTCGAGCAACAATTGTGAGCGAGCTTTGTTAAAACTTGGTAGCGGATCTGCCTGTTGGATCATGGTGGCCAAAGTATCATATTCGCCCTTAGTAAGGCCTGCAATCATTTGGAGCACCATTTTAGCGTCAGTAACAGACTTGCCGACGTTGGAGCGTTGATCCGCTAGAAGTTTATGCTGCTTGCAGTACTCAGAAACATTAGAGAAGTTTCAAGACGTGTTTTGTTGAATTGTTCTTCCAAATACACGGCACGAGTGTGCTTGTTGTCCTGAAAAATTTCCTCAAAACGATTCCACAAGTCAAGGGCTATGGAGTCAGATTTCATGATAGTAAGGAGCATATCCTGAGAGATACTACCATATATCAATTGTTTGACGCCAGCGTCTAGACGACGCCAAGTAGAATCATCAACCTCCTGAGGGCGCGAAATTTTGTCATCAATATGATCAAGCAAGTTATAGAGACATGCATGATTGCGAAACAGTTTAACCCAGGGAGAATACTAACTGTTTTCTTGATCAAGAAGGATAGGAATATGGTTCTTGATGTTGGAAACGGTTAGTGCGGGATGAAAAGAGGGTGATGACTTGGTGGTGGGATTTGTGGAGGAAGATGCGTCAAGGACAACGGAAGAATTCTGAGTATCCATTTAGAGAATAGAGGAATGGAGAAGAGAAACCAAGAATTTGGGTAGAGAGAGGCCATGTGGCGCCGAGTGAGGCGGTGCTTGGTAGAAAAATTCTAGTGGTTTTCTTTTTAGGCTGTTGATACCATGTAAGATGATATTAATCTCCCTTGGGGAGTCTTTTATTAATATCAATGTATATATAGAGTACAATGTTCATGTCGCGCCCTTTTCCGGCCGCGACATTCTATTTTCTAAAGGCGAACCCTGCTCAAAATGCAATATGTTAGAAAATAAATAATAAAATGCTAAAAGAAAGTTAAAGGTTTAAAGGTTTTGAAAATGCTAAAGGATGCTAAAATTGCAAAATATTGAAAGCGTTAGAAAATAAAATAAAAGCTAAAATGTTTTAAAAGAATGCTGAAATGTTAAAAGGGGTGCTAACATATTAGAAGTGCTAAAAGGTGTTAAATTTGCAAAAGATGCTAAAGTTTAAAAGGGTGCTAAAATGCTAAAGGGTTGCTAGAATGCTAAGGGTTCGCGGAGTCGCCACCTAATTAATTGGGTGAATTAGGACACCTAAATGTTTAACTAGTTTGAAGTAAAACATTAACTCCATTTTAATGGTCTGCTAAACTTAATGAGATTCTGGGTAAGGGTTCTTTATTAATCTAGAGGGAAGGGGTTAGGCACCCTCTAAGATCCGCTAACTTGCGGTTGTCCTGCCAAACCTAGGGTAATTATTATGTTTTAAAAATGCAAAGCAAAAGCTCTTCCTGCTTAATAAAATGCTAAAAATGTTAAAATGTTTAAAGGTGCTTAAGTCTAAAAGGGGAAAAAGGTGCTATATGCGAAAGAATGCTAAGAGGTGCTAAAATATTAAGGGTTAAAGACGCTTAACAAAAGTGCTAGCAATTTAAAAGTGCTGAGTGTAAACAAAGTAGTGCTAGGGTGCTTAAATATTAAAAGGGTGCTAAGGGATTAATTTTAAAAGTAAAGGGTGCTAAAAGTGCAAAAATGCTAGAAGAGGTGCTAAAAATGCTAAAGGGTGCTAAATGCTAAAATGCTAAAGGTATTAAACGCCCAAAGGTGATTTAAAGTGCTAAAAGGGCTAGAAATGCTAAAGAATGCTAAAAGGGTGCTTTATGGACTGATTATGTGTTCATGCAAAGGTTATTTATGAACTAGTTAGGTATACTGCTAGCTAAATTAATCTTGCTTAACTTGCGTGTAGTATAAAATACTTAAGCTGATTTTTGAGAGTTTAGGAGAAATCTGTTATGTATTTTAATAAGAAACAGAATGTTGGTTTTATGACGCAGGTTAGATTATTTTTATTTTTTGCCGATTTTAAACATGCCTAATAGCCCTAAAAGACAAATAAAGAAGAATGCGTTTCTAAGTTTAAATTACCTTCCACCTCATATGCTTAAAGGCTAATTGCTAGAAGTTCCCCTATTAATTACAAAGTTAAGTAATGAAATTACAACAAACAAATAGGGGCATAAATGAGATAAGAGAGAGAGCAAAGAGATTGAAGCGGATGACCCCGTCCTATTTGTTTTTTTTTTCTAGGAATTGCCGAAGAGGGACTCGATGGATGTATATGCATGCCTTTGCGTTTGCCCCGACGAGTCTCGTTGTGAGACTCTTTGTTGCTCCGGTGCGTGCCATGTAAAAAAAAGAAAGTGATAAGGATTAGTATGTATCTCAAACCTTACAATAATGTAAACAAATAAAGTATTCACGTAAACACATATGCATTATGACGGATAAAGGGTTCGATGCTATCCCCCTCTAACATGCAGGGGGATCTCTTTATGCCAGAGGTAAGCCTAAACGTCACTTATGCGAGATTATGACGGATTTGTCCAAGTCGTCCAACTATAATGCCTTTGTTGGAAATGACGACCAAATGACGGTGCACTTTTCCCAATTTCAGCATGTCATGATTGGGCTTGGATTTGTCTGTCATTGTCACGCCGCATAATATCTTTGGTTGGTCGTTGGGTTGAGAAACCGTCGACCATTTAGTGTTTTCCTAATTGTGGTGTCGATGCGAGGACCAACCCACCTAAGGTAAATGCATCGTGCCCTAAAATAAAGGGTGGTATAGCTCTATCTTAAGTTTCTAAGATTTGGCTTTTACGGACGCAAGGTTCCCAGCGGACAACTCGAGTGAAGGCTACGGTGATCGAACGAACCGATCTAACTCCGCGCAGGCGCCAACTCTCCTAAAATTTGGATATTTTTTTGAAGAAATTTGCGGGTGCGCGGAGCACACCAGCGCGTGAGTGTGTGATTGTGTGAATTTTCCAGAATGGAAGAAATATGAGCGGAATGCCAGTTTAAGGAAAGCAGTAAAGCAAGTAGCAAAAAATAAACAAAATACAACACACAAAAATTAAATGCAAAATAATTGCCAAATAATAACCCTAGGTCTGTTGTGGTTAAGAACCTAAAATCTCCAGCAGAGTCGCCATTTCTGTCGCGCCCTATTTCGGCCGCGGCATTCTCTAAATAATAGCGAACCCTGCTCAAAATGCAAATGTTAGAAAAATAAAATAAAATGCTAATAATGTTCAAAAATGCTAAAAGGGGTGCTAACATATTAGAAGTGCTAAAAGGATGCTAAAATTGCAAAAGATGCTAAAGTTTAAAAGGGTGCTAAAATGCTAAAGGGTTGCTAGAATGCTAAGGGTTCGCGGAGTCGCCACCTAATTAATTTGGGTGAATTAGGACACCTAAATGTTTAACTAGTTTAAAGTAAAACATTAACTCCATTTTATGGTCTGCTAAACTTAGTGAGATTCTGGGTAAGGGTTCTTTATTAATCTAGAGGGAAGGGGGTTAGACACCCTCTAAGATCCGCTAACTTGCGGTTGTCCGTTCAAACCTAGGGTAATTATTATATCAAATGCGTGTTAAAAGCATTTAAGAAAAAAGAGATTTGTAAGTATAAGATATATTCTCTAAAATACTTTGCAAGATTTGTGTATAAAAGACAAAGTCAGTTTTGAAAAATATGCGATTAAGGTACCTAAATACTATATTAGATAAAATATATATTGCAGGGGTATAGTGCGAAGGCAATAAATAGGCCTGACATAATTTATAAACATAGTATAAAGTTCAAAAATATACATTCATGTTGTTTGTAAAAATACTTTTTTGGCAATGGGAAATAAAGGGAAAGTTAGTTACTTATGAATTTGCTTTGTTAATCATGCAAAAGTATGGTTTAGGTTTTAATTACTGTTGGTTTTGTGATGCAAGCTAGATTATTTTTTGGCAAAATTAGACATGCATGACAATCCTAAAAGGCAAGTAAGTTAAGCGGTGAACTTTAAATTACCTTCCCCACTTATATGTTTAAAGGCTAATTGCTAGAAATTCTCCTATTAATTACAAAGTTATAAATTACAATAACAAATAAAGTAAGATAAGGAAGAGATAAGAGAGCAAGGGATTGAAGTGGATGACCCCGTCCTATTTGTTTGTCTAGGAACGGCCGAAGAGGGACTCGATAGATGTATATGCATGCCTTTACGTTTGCCACGACGAGTCTCGTTATGAGACTCTTTGTTGCTCCGGTGCGTGCCATGTAAAAAAGAAAGATAAGGATCAGTATACGTTCCAACAATATCACACAATAAGTAAGTATCAACATATAAATCACGGCACTTGGATAATAACAAACCCATACATCAATAAAACAAAATAGAATAATAAAAAAAATCTTAGCTCATGCCTAGAACAATTGTGCAGATCCTACTAGTTTTAGAACTTTTGGGTTTCCTTTGGGGTAACCCATTGCAACAGCCACGTCAAAAGAAAGAGCAACAAAATAACATGAGTAGGTTCTAATGCAAAATAATAGTAACAGCAACACCAAAGCAGAAACAAAAGCGGCGATTCCCATAGTTGATTGGAAATGGCAACGCAGCCTCGTTCTTAATTATAAATGGCGATAAGAATACATGGTGAGATTTAAATAAATGCAGGGTTATGTTTACTATCCAGGGTCACTATCCAAAGCAGGGTAAATGTCTATCAGTTTGCTAAAGTGGTACTCAAAGGTGTAAAGACCATTTAAACAGTTGGACACAGAAAAATAATACCATACAATGGCCAACAATTTTTGATAACAGACTATGCAGTTGAAGACTATGCAGTTTAAGCAATATGCTAATGACGAAATATTCAATTTCATGCTAACACAGGCTCAGTCATAGCTCGAGTTATCAACAACTAGGCTACTTAAACAAACACATGACAAACCTTTACTCATCACATAACCCACAACACATGTTTGCTACAGCAGATTTGGCGCAAACACCAAAGATACACATACTTCTCCTTAACATAATTTTACCAGCACAAGGATCAACGACACACAAGTATATGATTAAGCAGGCATAATCCAAGATTTGAGAATACATTGACACTGGTTTAGACTACGTGGAGCACAAGTATTGTATAATACTAACCCATCGTATTAAACTAATGCAAATCAGGCAAATCGTAACAAGACTAATCGCGATGCGTACTCGATATCCCGATAGACTAAATAATTTACTAGAAATACATACAATGAGGTCAAACAAATCACTATACAACAGACTAATCGATCGGATCATTTTCATGAAATTATCTGAATAGTCAAGATGATAAATAAGGCTTGAACCAAGTGTAGACAAGGCATAAGGCTAAACCACAACACTTAACTTAACGACCCGAACTCGACGCGACTATCGTTATTATTGACAGACAAAATGGACATAGAGGCCTCGTTGGTAGATCAACTTATAATTTAACACAACGACAGAGTAGGCAGATTATTGACACGTGAACTATGCCAAATCTGGATATTATGCTACGATTTCAAACCCAATAATCTTTCTCAAACGATCTTGAATTAGTTTAACACATACATGAAGAAACTACATTGCTAATCATATTTCGGTTATTTACCCAAAAACAGAATAGAGCATACTTAAGGCGGGATAGCAGGCTATAACCCAACGTATGAACACAATGTCAATAATATGAATGAACTAAACAACATGTTTACTCACACATACACAGAACACAAAATGAATGAGAAGAATTCGATTTACCTTCTCCTGCGAACCGAGCGGCGTATCAAGTCGTCGGAGCCACTCGGAAGGCTTGCTAATGCGAATTTAAGGATCACGAGAATACTAAGGGATTGCAGAAAAATGCTAAAGGTATCCTCGAAGGTAAAAGGAGGGGTGTTCGACCTATGTTTTTCTGCCCTACTGTGCTCGACTAATCTCTCACTGAGCTCTAAATTGCTATGTTGCTATTGGACTCCTCTGAGCCCTGCCTTACTCTGTTCGACCCCCTGATTCTGACCTATGTTCGACTGATGCATGTGTTTCTTGGTGATGCCAGTCTCACGATCCTCTGGTACCTCTCTGGCGAGCTCTCCATCCCCTTCGATGCTGTGCGTATCGTTTATATAGCCTAACTCTAGGTTCTAAAATTGGTAAGTAAATAAAGTGAGAATATTGGTCGATTCGTGTGATTTCTTGTGAGATTTCGTATTGATTTATTCTTGATTAAATGAAGGTTCTTACCATAAAAGGCGATTTGAGGTATTTGTGTAGGGATTCGGTTTATCTATGGTAAGAAGAGTGGCCGTGCATGGGTAAAGGAAAGTAAGGAGAAGTCGCGGATTCTCGGCGAGAATCACGCGGCAGCGTGAGTGAAGCGGCGATTGAAGGGCTTAGGGTTCGTTAGGTTACGAAGGTGGGTTTTTGTTTGTTGGAGGGACGATGGGCGGAGAATGGGAAAATGAAGGTGAAAGCGTGTGGGCTTCGGATTGAGGAATAAGAAATTGGGCGTCTTTGGGCCGGGTAGTGGGTTGGGTAGTGAAATAGGGCAATGTGGGCTGGGGGTATTATTTAGGTATTGGGTATTAAGTATTAGGTTAGTTTTAATTAGGTAGAGTTTTAAGTTAGTGTTATAATTATTAGTTTTAGGCTCTTAATTAGTGACAAAGTAATTAATTAATTGTGATTAAATTATCTAATTGTTATAAAATAAATGCGGGTGTGTTATTTAATTAATGCTTAATGCTCTAGAATGCGGCGCTATTAAAATCTTATTATTGCATTATTGCGAAGTTAAATTAAAATTAAAATTGAGTCTAGATTAAATTACTTAAATGCTAAATGCGAGTATGATATTTAAGAATCGTTTAAAGCTTTATAAATGCGGTGCTATTAAATGCATATATCAGATTAAAATTGATTTTTAAATTACAAATGATTACTAATAAATGCGGCTATGCTACCTGACACGACGTTATCGCTAAATTATTTCTTTTATGTATTTATTAATTATTTAAGAATTACGACAGAGCTTGAAATTAATTAACGCGGACGCGGGACTCTAAGTGCTTGAAACTCTACGTAAGATGCGATGCCATTATTAAATTATTTATTTATGCCTGTATTTTTTGTTTTATTCGCTGCATTTTATTATAAAAATCCCTAAAAATTATTTTTACGAAATTAGTCTAATTTTATGGTTAATGGCTGGACGGGAGGGTCAAAATTGGGTGTCAACACTTAATATTCTAGAATGCGGCGCTATTATTTAAAAACTTATTATTATGCATTATTGCGAAGTTAAATTAAAATTGCATTGAGTTTATATTAAATTATTTAAATGCTAAATGCGAGTATGATAATTAAGAATTGTTTAAAGCTTTTATAAATGCGACGCTATTAAATGCATGTATTTAGATTAAAAAAAATTGATTTTAAATTACAAATGATTATGAAAATCTCTTGCGTATTAATAAATGCGGCTATGCTACTTGACGCGACGTCACTGCTAAATTAATTAACGCGGGTGCGGGACTCTAAGTGCTTAATACTCTAAGTAAGACGCGACGCCATTATTAAATTATTTATTTATGCATGTATTTATGTTTCATCGCTGCATTTTATTATAAAAATCCTAAAAAATTATTTTACAAAATTAGTCTAATTTTATAGTTAAATGGCTGGACGGGAGGGTCAAAATTGGGTGTCAACAGCTGTCCCTCTTTGTATGGAGATGATGGAAGAATCTTCGGACAAAGACGTTGACTCATAGCCAATTTTGTCTCGATCTTCGCATTGCAAAAATCTTTGGCGGTAGACAAAGTGCGACGCAAAAATCAAAATCTGTCGATGTCGAGTTATGGCGACCGGGTTACCATGGTCAAAACACGCGCGGGCTAACGCGGACTCAAATCGCCCCGGTGTCGAGTTATGGCGATTTTGGGCTACCATGGTCAAAAACGCGGCGCGCTAACGGACTTAAAGCATCGTCGATGTCGAGTTATGATGACAAGGCTATGTGTAAAAAGTAAAAGAATATAAGCGGCTTGAACACAGGGTGTCTTGCTATGGCTTGTGGTCTTTGGGTTACGGTGATGGAAGCGAGTGGACCGACGCTGAGGCGCTTCGCAATCGTTGGGAAGGTTGGCCCCAGATTGTCGGTCATTTGTAGAGAAAATCCACGTTGTGCTCTGCTGCTGCACGCTAAGACTTAAACAAGCGGTTAGTGCATAAGCATTAAGGCAAAAATGATGATGTATAATTTTAAAAGTAATGCAACCGTGAGTAAAAATGTTATCCTGCAAAGTGTGATACGCTTGTGTTGATGCGATGTTGCGAATCCGTGATTTTCGTCCTTGCGCAGATGTGTTGCGATTGTGAACGCGGGTATGTTGTTCTTGCTGCAATTGCCCCCTGTAGACTAAAGCTCGAGAAAGAGTTAGTGCATAACTGCTAAGACAGAATAATAAAACATGCGTAAGAAATGCAATTTCGGGAGTATAGAAATCGTCCCTGCGTGATATGCTGATGATGGCGTCGTTTTCGGACTTGTTGTCTTGATAGCGTCGCCGCTGGGCGATGTTGCCGGGCGTCGTTGCGTAGACTTGCCGCGTCGATAACGCCATTGCTCGGACGTATTCCGCCGGCGTCGTTGCGTGGACTTGCCGTGGTTGATAACGCCGTTATGCGGGCGTATTCTTGCCGGGCGCCGCTGCACGGACTTGCCGATTACGCCGTTGTCCGGACGTGTCGCCGGGCGTTGTTGCATGGACTTGCCGATTACGCCGTTATCGGACGTGTCGCCGCCGCCGCGTGGACTTGCCGATCACGCCGTTATGCGGACGTGTTCTTGGCGTCGCTGCGCGTGGACTTGCCGATTACGCCGTTATGCGGGCGTGTTGCCGGGCGCCGTTGCGTGGACTTGCCGACACGCCGTTATGCGGACGTGCCGCCGGGCGCGTCGTTGCGTGGACTTCCGATTACGCCGCCGTTGCGGGCGTGTTCTTCCGGGCGTCGTTGCGTGGACTTGCCGATTACGTCGTTATGCGGGCGTGTTCTTCCGGGCGTCGTTGCATGGACTTGCCGATTACGCCGTTATGCGGGCGTGTTGCCGGGCGTCGTTGCGTAGACTTGCTGTCCGATAACGCCGTCGTTCGGCGTGTTCTTCCGGGCGCCGTTGCATGGACTTGCCGATTACGCCGTTATGCGGACGCGTGTTGCTGCTGGCGTCGTTGCATGGACTTGCTGATTACGTCGTTGTCTGGACGTGTTGCTGTTGGCGTCGTTGCGTGGACTTGCTGATCACGTCGTTGTGTGGACGTGTTGCTGCTGGCGTCGTTGCGTAGACATAATGTTGATCACGTCGTTGTCTGGACGTGTCGCTGCTGCTCCTGTAGAATAAATGCTCCTGCAAGCTAAGCTTGAGAAAAGACGTTAGTGTATACCTGTTTAAACAAAATGATAAATATATATGAGAAGTGCAATTTTATGGGTAGAGATGTCGTCCCTGATACGCCTGATGAATGCTGGGATGTTGTCCTTGCACGGACATGCTAAGTGCTGCAGCTGACGAATTGCCATGATGCCTTCGTGGTGTGCGATGCGTGGGTTGCCAATTTGACTTGATGCCCGAGTTGATGCACTAGGTTTTGTTGCGGAACTCTGAACTTTGATTGCCGATTGTTGATGCCCCTTTCTGCTGCTGCTGCTCTTGCTGCGGACTTTGGATTGTTGTCATCCTCTGCCTTTGCTGCTTTTTGCTGCTTTTGCTAATACGAAGAAACTTTTGTCGTATTTTCTGCTTCGGCTATTGCACTTTCTGCTTCTGTTAATATGAAAAGACCTGCGCTCAAAGAAAATTTGTGAGTTTTGGGGTCGATTCAGATTTGACCGCCGCTTGTCCCTCGACATCCGCGCGTTCGTCTGCTTGGATTTGCAACCCCTGTCTGGTTTCCTACATGGTCCCAGTTTTGAAAAGGTGTCATGCTCTTCTTTCGAGACTGCTGCCTATAGGAACCAAGACAGGTTCCGACTCGTTCCGCTCAGATGCCCTTGAATCGGTCATGTCGCTGGACCGTGCCTTTGATCTTGTGAAATATTGATGCTCTGCCATTGCTAAGTCAAATACAAATCGACCTTTGGGGGGAGATGATAAATCTTTCTAAAAATGCAACAAACGGTGTTAGCATAAAGCACATAATTTGCGGGTATGTAGCAGATGTATTGCATATAGCACATTCAAACGTTTCCTAACATGCAGGGGGACCTCTTTATGCCAGAGGTAAGCCTAAACGTCACTTATGCGAGATTATGACGGATTTGTCCAAGTCGTCCAACTATAATGCCTTTGTTGGAAATGACGACCAAATGACGGTGCACTTTTTCCAATTTCAGCATGTCATGATTGGGCTTGGATTTGTCTGTCATTGCCACGCTACACATAATATGCCGGTTGGTCGTTGGGTTGAGAAACCCGTCGACAAGTTTGGTGTCTTCTTAATTGTGGTGTCAATGCCAAGGACCGACCCACCTAAGGTAAATGTATGCATGCCCTAAAATAAGGGTGGTATAGCTCTATCTTAAGTTTCTAAGATTTGGCTTTTTCTAGACGCAAGGTTCCCGAGCGGACAACTCGAGTGAAAAGGCTACGCGGCTGATCAGACGAACCGATCTAACTCCGCGCAGGCGCCAACTCTCCTGAAATTTGGATATTTTTGAAAGAAATTTGCGGGTGCGCGGAGCACACCAGCGCGTGAGTGTGTGATTGTGTGAATTTTCCAGAATGGAAGAAATATGAGCGGAATGCCAGTTTAAGGAAAGCAGTAAAGCAAGTAGCAAAAAATAAACAAAATACAACACACAAAATTAAATGCAAAATAATTGCCAAACAATAACCCTAGGTATGTTGTGGTTAAGAACCTAAAATCCCCAGTGGAGTCGCCATTTCTGTCGCGCCCTTTTCCGGCCGCGACATTCTATTTTCTAAAGGCGAACCCTGCTCAAAATGCAATATGTTAGAAAATAAATAATAAAATGCTAAAAGAAAGTTAAAGGTTTAAAGGTTTTGAAAATGCTAAAGGATGCTAAAATTGCAAAATATTGAAAGCGTTAGAAAATAAAATAAAAGCTAAAATGTTTTAAAAGAATGCTGAAATGTTAAAAGGGGTGCTAACATATTAGAAGTGCTAAAAGGTGTTAAATTTGCAAAAGATGCTAAAGTTTAAAAGGGTGCTAAAATGCTAAAGGGTTGCTAGAATGCTAAGGGTTCGCGGAGTCGCCACCTAATTAATTGGGTGAATTAGGACACCTAAATGTTTAACTAGTTTGAAGTAAAACATTAACTCCATTTTAATGGTCTGCTAAACTTAATGAGATTCTGGGTAAGGGTTCTTTATTAATCTAGAGGAAGGGTTAGGCACCCTCTAAGATCCGCTTAACTCATGGTTGTCCTGCCAAACCTAGTGTAATTATTATGTTTTAAAAATGCAAAGCAAAAGCTCTTCCTGCTTAATAAAATGCTAAAAATGTTAAAATGTTTAAAGGTGCTTAAGTCTAAAAGGGGAAAAAGGTGCTATATGCGAAAGAATGCTAAGAGGTGCTAAAATATTAAGGGTTAAAGACGCTTAACAAAAGTGCTAGCAATTTAAAAGTGCTGAGTGTAAACAAAGTAGTGCTAGGGTGCTTAAATATTAAAAGGGTGCTAAGGGATTAATTTTAAAAGTAAAGGGTGCTAAAAGTGCAAAAATGTTAGAAGAGGTGCTAAAAATGCTAAAGGGTGCTAAATGCTAAAATGCTAAAGGTATTAAACGCCCAAAGGTTATTTAAAGTGCTAAAAGGGCTAGAAATGCTAAAGAATGCTAAAAGGGTGCTTTATGGACTGATTATGTGTTCATGCAAAGGTTATTTATGAACTAGTTAGGTATACTGCTAGCTAAATTAATCTTGCTTAACTTGCGTGTAGTATAAAATACTTAAGCTGATTTTTGAGAGTTTAGGAGAAATCTGTTATGTATTTTAATAAGAAACAGAATGTTGGTTTTATGATTGAGTTAGATTATTTTTATTTTTTGCCGATTTTAAACATGCCTAATAGCCCTAAAAGACAAATAAAGAAGAATGCGTTTCTAAGTTTAAATTACCTTCCACCTCATATGCTTAAAGGCTAATTGCTAGAAGTTCCCCTATTAATTACAAAGTTAAGTAATGAAATTACAACAAACAAATAGGCATAAATGATAAGATAGAGAGAGCAAAGAGATTGAGCGGATGACCCGCCCTATTTGTTTTTTTCTAGGAATTGCCGAAGAGGGACTCGATGGATGTATATGCATGCCTTTGCGTTTGCCCCGACGAGTCTCGTTGTGAGACTCTTTGTTGCTCCGGTGCGTGCCATGTAAAAAAAAGAAAGTGATAAGGATTAGTATGTATCTCAAACCTTACAATAATGTAAACAAATAAAGTATTCACGTAAACACATATGCATTTTATTACTTAATTGTATCCATACCAAACTAAATGATCCAAATAGAGTGAAGACCCAAATGTTATCCAGCCCAAACCGGGCCTCGGTAAACTGAAGTAGCCGAGACAAACAAGCCCAAACAACATATATATTTGATAGAAACACAGAAATTATGTTACTTTGGATATATAAAGAACAGGAGACATGTACAGTGCACTGCAATTGCACCAAAGGCAACAAAGAATAACGGCCATCACAATGACGTGTGATTTTATGCAAGCAGAGCCAATATGCATTCAGGCAGGGACATTACAGACATGTAAATCTTCATTCAGACAGGGAAGTTATAGGCGTGCCGAGATTACAGGATGAATCATGTCTAGCTTAAAATATAAACAGAGATGGAGTTGATATACATGAATATTCCAAGTATACATGATATTTTACGCCTTGTATATCCTAGTATATAACTTGTATACCTTCACATAATATAGACAAAATGACAATTTCAGGTTGCAAGGTGGACAGAGAACATTCCCCTGTTATTTCCAAGCCAAGATATGAACAACTTAGGCTATGGCATACAGGACTGGATCCGAGATACCATTTCACAGATATACGAGGTTGTTTTAAGCCAAACAAAAACAATTTGAACACTGGATTGCACACAGAAGAATTTAATGAGATAACATGCTAACATAGGAACGTCTTGAGTGGACCAGCATTTATTCACACTTTAAAGGTACAATATGAGAAATGCTAACAAAGGCTAACTAACATATGGGGCAGATTGTATGGTTAATAAGAATCAAAATATGATGATTCCTTCATGTGAGGTATATGGTTAGATACAAGGCAGATCAGAATACTCCACATGATAACAAAGAACTATTTATTAAGGGACATAAGCTGATCTACTTGTAACGATCATTTGCACTCGATTTTGAGCGATCATACATATAAAATCAGAAACAGGCCAGAGAGATACTCAAATCTAAACCAAGACAGTGAATCAGTGACTAAACCTTAAACTTGCAACACTGAACCATAGCAATCCAGTATCAGGCATTGTCACAAATTAAAGGGACACATAAATATATCGAATGCAAAGTTCAACCCAGCAAAGCAGAGCACTTGCTTAATAAGTCCAAACAAATATCAACTCTTGATTAAACATGTTCGACTTTCAATTTATTGAACCAACTTAATTATGTCACCTATTAATCTAACAGGTTCAGCCAGTCAATTCAGCGCACACAAATAGCCATTAACATTGCTTAACACATACTTAATCAGTCATAAAAAAAACACAAACAGTGAATAGAATCCAAGACAGAAAAGGCGATGGGTTTACCTTCTCCGGGCAGCGACCCGGGGCAGCGTATCAAGTCGTCGGAGCCACTCGACGGGTTTTGGGCTTTGCGATGCGAAACAGAGGGGAAAGTTTTGCTTGCTGATTCCTTGGTTGTATTTACTACTGTGCTCTGCCCTATGTTCGACTGCCCTAATGGTTCTTAACTGCTGCTAAGGGTTCGATGCTATCCCCCCTAAGATGATCTCTACTGTGCTATCGGTTTCGATGCTATCTCCTATGCTCTGCTCTCTGTTCCTGATCCCCCCTGACTAAGCTCTGAATTCGACCCCCCCTTTTCTGATGCCTTTGCATGTTCTTAAATAGCCATTCTTCGGGTTCCTCATTAGGTAAGGTTTAATACCATTTAATGCGAAATCTTGGTATTAATCTCAGTAGTTAAGAGACGATTTTGTGCGATATTGGCTGCCTATTTTGGATTGATTTGCTACTGATTTTGTAGATTCGAATGGGTTCTGATTTGAAGGGATTTGGTTCGGTTATGGTAAGGAAATCGTTCGAGAAGGTGCATGGGTAAGGGAAAAGGAAAGTCGCCGGATTTTCCACCCCGAAAATCCGGCGAGATTCGCGGCTAAAAGGTTTCGTCTAGGTTTTGTTTAGGTTTTTCTTGAGGGCTGCGTTTGTGAGGGAGACGATGAGGGGAAGGGCTGAAGTATAATTAGGCAAAGGGCTGCTGGGTTATTATCGTTGTGGGCCGCTGGTAAGTGGGCCGAAAAGGGTGGGCTGATGTTAATATTGGGTAGATAGTGGGCTGATAATTAATTAGCTAGGGTATTAGAATTTAATTAGGCTTTTAATTAGTGACAAAGTAATTAATTAATTGTGATTAAATTATCTAATTGTTATAAAATAAATGCGGGTGTGTTATTTAATTAATGCTTAATATTCTAGAATGCGGCGCTATTATTTAAAAACTTATTATTATGCATTATTGCGAAGTTAAATTAAAATTGCATTGAGTTTATATTAAATTATTTAAATGCTAAATGCGAGTATGATATTTAAGAATTGTTTAAAGCTTTTATAAATGCGACGCTATTAAATGCATGTATTTAGATTAAAAAAAATGATTTTAAATTACAAATGATTATGAAAATCTCTTGCGTATTAATAAATGCGGCTATGCTACTTGACGCGACATCACTGCTAAATTAATTAACGCGGGTGCGGGACTCTAAGTGCTTAATACTCTAAGTAAGACGCGACGCCATTATTAAATTATTTATTTATGCATGTATTTATGTTTTATCGCTGCATTTTATTATAAAAATCCTAAAAAATTATTTTACAAAATTAGTCTAATTTTATAGTTAAATGGCTGGACGGGAGGGTCAAAATTGGGTGTCAACAGTTCATCCCTTATACAATAAGAATCCTAAGCCTATATAAAAGAAGAATCATAGTCTTACCATAATTATATTTACACAATATATGAAAATATTCTAATTATGGGTATAAAATATATTATTTCCTATATTTACACGTTTACGTTTAGAATAGTAACAGCTTAACCATAAGCACATTTCGTCACTGAAAATCTATGTGAAAAGACTACGTGATTTTATGTATATATATATATATATGTCTACAACTATTTCAGTAGACACTTGTTGTTTTGCTTTAATATAGATACCAAATAACTATGTTTGAAAATCTCTGTTTTACGTTTAGACACTTGTTGCTAGATTGATTGTTTACATTTGAAAATAGAATTCTATTTGATAAAATTATAATTAAATTTAAATGTTAAATGGAAAATTGATAAAATGCAAATTTAAAGTAATAAAGATAGAATAGAAGAAAACTCTACATGAATTGTGATTTTTTTTGTCACACAAGTTCTAACAAATGAATACTCGTAATATTCTTTTATAGATTAAGCTATTTCACTACTAAGTAAACATGAATTATCTAACGGAAAGTGAAACTGTAAAAGTCGTCTCTAATTCTATTTAACGGTAGATTAGTAATGAATTTATTAGAATATTATATTGTTAATTACTATTAATAATATAATTATAGAGAATATATGGTAAATAGTACAATGTATTAATGTAGGGGACACAATAGTATTAATATAGAAATATATTATGAGATAGGAGAGGAGGATTTTAGGGAAGACTTAATCTTCCTATTAATTGTTACTTGGTGTATATATTCTTACCTATTGTGATGAATAAGATTAAGGAAAACATTCCAAAACCCTTTCAGAATTATCAAAAATATTCGTAGCTACGAACAATTCAACAAATGATTAACGATGAAGTTCGTAAATACGTCTAATTTTTTATATAGTATTTGTTGTCCAATGAGATACACGCTTTGATCACGCACAAAGCGTGTACACTGATAACTAGTTAAATAAAAAGGAGAGTCACAACAAGAGACATCCTAAATCCTTAGAGATTACATGATCATGACGAGTTAATCTCATAATATTGTTACTCTCTCCGTCCCATATTATTTTATCATATTACTAAAAATATTTATCTCAAAATATTTATATCATGCACACACGAAGGCATATTATTTTGATGCTTCCATATCTTATGATTGGATTTTAAATAAAATTTATTGGAAAACGTACAGTTGTTCATGCACGATTCAAGATATTGTTCTTGTAACAAAACGGGGTGTCACAGCTAAATTTATACATTGGGTTGTTGTCCAAAACATTACTGCAAAGAATTATGGGCAGACTATTGGCATGTAAACAATCTGAGCCGACAGTATGGAGAAAATTTGAACCCAGATTCGGTAAGCTTCGATTTGCTGTCGTACATTTTAGACAAATTTGTGAAATCAAAATTTAAAGTTTACAATTTTTAAATTTTAGTTTTTATAATTGTTGGGTTCTAATCTAATATGTATATATTTAATGAACTTTTAAGATAAATATAGAGTTTGAAGCAAGTCAAACCTGCAACCAACACTCCCTCCGCCCGCCCCTGATTATTATGCATTGAGAAGAAAATAAATATTTGATCAAACTTAACTTCAAAAGTTAGCTCATGATATAAAATTTGCCCGAGATCATGTAAAAAGATCAATAAAATTTCCATCCACAACCAAATTTGACACTCTCCTGCACGACCATGTCTGCCAACTGAAGCTTGGATAACATAATATGGAGGTCTAACATTGGATAAATTAAGAAATGGGATGAGTCTTATTCTAATACTATGATAAAAGAAATAAATTTTGAGCTTAATCAATACAAAGGCTAGTTTACTATGTGAGGATTACCTAAAATTATATAAAGGACAAACAGTGCATGCACAAAGCATCTCTCATTAGTAGAGTTCGAGAAAAGGCTATAAAGAAACAAAATTCACCATCCTCAACCAATGTGGTAAATCTTACACGCCTCAATGCCAAATAAGCTTAAATCCGATCGTATATGAATGCTCATTATATTGTCCTTTAACATGGATGTAGTTACAATCGGTGAAAGGTAATCAACTGAACATCTTTCACGGGTTATGTATATATATTAGACACATTACTTTTTATATATACATATATATTAAATATGTAACCTCCTTAACAAAATTTATGATTTCGTTAATATCGTCCATGTTGCTCCACTTTTAAGTTCATCTCTATCCAACATATATAGCAACAAAGTAAAAGATAATTTCTCCTGCACCAAAACTTCTTAATATAAAATTTTCAGAATTCCTAGTTGTAGATATTGGACATATATACAGTAAAAAATCAATATTTCAATGGGTACAGAAGTTTATAACACATTACAACTGTCCAATAATGAAATTATCTATATTCCAGTACGTACGTACTGAAGTTTTATTGTCCTCTTTCCATCTTATTTCTCTATGTCTGTTGGGGGTAGGACTATTCTGATTTTGCTGAGTTGTTCTTCGTCAAACGTATTCAACATATCTTGGTTATCATTATTTTTTTAATTTAATATCCATCAAACTCCATGAAAATCATGAGATTGAAAAAATAAAATAATTAAAATTTGGAGGATTCGAGGAAGAGGGTCATGTACTCATGTTCATTATTTTGGCTAGCCAGTACTACAACATATTGATATTTTAAGTTGGACAGCTAAGGGTTGATCGCTGCATAATAAGAGGTAATAATAAATATTCTACCCATGCAAAAATAAAAATAAAAAAATCAGTTGAAAAACTAATCCTTCAAATCTTTGTTGTGGAGTCGATAAATTATACGCCCGATCATGTTACTTCCCCTACACCGCGGCATAATAAATCATAAATAACCATAGAGAAGTTTTTTTAAAAGAAGGGGATCCCATTACTAACTTATGTTAGTGAAATTAATGATTTTTGTTCGGCCATTATCAAATAGCTATATTTTAAGTAATTAAATATTGTATCTCTTATTAGAATTTTTGTCTCCGTCACGGTTCACGTAACACTCGAATAAATTTTCAGATGCACTTTCTAGGATTTGTGAACAAGGACGGGGCTAGAGAGAAAGTTGCGGATTCAGCACGACTTAATATCTTTAGTTAAAATTATGTATTTATGTTAAAAATTGACTTAAAATGTATAAATAATTTATCTAAAACCGAGTAAATTACCTTTTTAGAATTCAAAACTCAATAAACTTAAAATTCTAGCTCAACCTCGAATGGTAAAGTTGGATGCTTAGTTTACTTGTTTAGTCATGCATCAAACATTTCGATTGGTACATATAGGTAAGGAACAAACTTAATTAGGAAGAGGAACATTTGAGATACTTAATTAGCACGTACAATGCTATTATTAAGATTTGACTAATGAGATGTTTTAAAAAATTATAATAAAAATGGTTAGTTCCCGTACTATTTTTCGATACACGACAAGGAAAACCAAAAATTCGACAAATGAGTTGAATAAAGAGTTTGTTGAAATCAACATATCATGATAAATTTAGCATTGTATTCCTTTATTGATTTGATTGCTAACTATTCCTTGAGTTAATGGCAACCTAAGTTTAAAGTAATAAATACTTATATGCATAGGGTGTTTATATCGAGTAATAAAAGAATCAAAATATAAAAAAGTAAATATATGAAAATATTAAGATGATTCAATATAGTACTGGCAATGGCTTGATTAAGAAAACTCACGAACCCATAGCAAAAGACTTAAGTAAGCTTACAAATCAAATCATGATATTATGAAGTGCTTTCTGGAATGTCCGAGGCCTACTAATTGATATTTATCTCCAAAATCATGGACTATTTACACTTCAAGACAACAAAAAGGAAGGGTTCTAGTGAAACAAAATCAAATATGTCAAGCCAAGAGAACCTTCATTCCTACGTAAAATGGTGAACATACAAATTCACAACCGACCGTGTTCTTCAGATTGCATGTTGCCAATTTTAATTGACATCCTTTTGGACAAAAAGTGGCTTCGTCACTATTTATATAAAAAACTAAACAGTTTAACCTAATCAAATAAAAATTAAAATGAAAGTACATATCGCTTAACCAGTTTGAATAGTTGGGCTGTACTATAAGTCTTTTTTTTGTAGTTGGGCGATAGTTGTCTGAATGTGTAATTGGACCAGTCTATTGATGGGGGCTTATGCATAAGCCCATGAGGATTTTCAGACCATTAACTAATGTCTAGTCTTTCAGGCCCAGTAGTTCAATATTCCTGTAAAGCCCACTACTTCAAGCGAGTAAATAGCCCAATCAGACAGAAACCCTATATTAGGCCCAGATTGAAAACCGAGCCCTCCATCCCTTTTGGTTTTCATTCTCAATCACATTTCTGATTATGACTAGGGGTGAGCGGGTCTGGATATTCTATAATTTTTTAACTACCTGGATCCTATCCTGTAAAAGACTGATTCCTAAATTTACTATCCTGAACCTACCCGTAGCAATCATTACCCGAAACCTACCTGGACCATGCGGTTTTGGATAGGTTCCCGGGTACCCTGTAACAGAAAACACATATATAATTTGCTGCTAGAAGTATGAATTCATCACCAATTTTTCAGTTACTTGATTACCAATTTTTACAATTCTGAAAGTAGATGTTGTATAGATTATTCTCCTATTTCTCTACAAACACTAGTCAAAGTACATATATAATTTGCTGCTAGAAGTATGAATTCATCACCTCAAATTAGTTAGTTAACCAAAAAATATTTTGTCAATCAAAAAGCTGCGTATTCAACAAAAGACTATAAATTTTGAACCTACAAAAGCATGAATTCACAATGGTAATGGAGAGGTTGTGTAGTGCGTAGTGCTTAATATATCATTGCCCCAAAGCCCAAAACTAAATAATTTAAATGGGAAGTGGTTCATAGGGTTCGGGTATCGGTTCCGGATTCGGGTACCCGATCTCTATTTTCCGAAATCGAAATTGGACCCGACATTGATCGGTTCCTAATTTTACTATCCGGAACCTACCTGTTATTCTAATATAGCTACCCGGAACCTACCCGTTATTCTAATATAGCTACCCGAAACCTATCCGTTAGTGTTGGTTCCGGTCGGATATTTGGGTACCATGTATCCGTGCTCACCCTAGTTATGACAAGTATTATACATCTAAGTCCATATAATTAAGAACCAAAGATTAGTACCAAATTATAAAAAAAAAGAGTTAACTAATAAATATGCATAAAAATAATTTATATGGTTCTTCTTAGAGAAATTGATACCCTATGTCCAATAGTCTCACTCTCACTATATTTTTGTTAGTCAACATTTGTTCCTTTTTCAATGAACAATTAAGTGGTGGTAAAAAAAGTGGGAAAAAAACAATTAAGTGAACTAGGAAATTGACGGAATTAAAAGTATTTATTTAACCAAGTCATACCAAATTCTTATATAAAGTAGTACTAACTATAACTTGATAAAAATAGAAAGTTATCTATCAATACATCTTAAACTACATTAATATTGTACAAAAATACACTTTTTCAAGGCATATAGCTTAAAAAATAATTATCATAAACAAAAATAACAACAACTAAAAACTCACAAAATGTGATTTAGGGAGGGCAATCTGTAAGCAAACTTTAGCCCAATTTTGGAAATAGAAGGACTATTTTCGATAGAAAAATAATTATCATATATATATATATATATATTTAAAATAATTGAAGAAAAGAAATACGCAAGTGTACGATGAGTAGGGTCAAACTAGGAAGAGCAAATACTTAGTCTGTTTATAGTTCACTGTTAAAACCTCTAAAACCCTAAACCCATTTTCATCGAAGCCGCACAGAGCTCAGAGAGTATTGAAAGCAATGAGACCTCCAAGAGGACGTGGTGGTGGTGGATTTAGAGGCGGCAGAGATGGTGGCGGCCGTGGTTTTCGTGGCGGCGGCGGCGGTCGTGGTGGTGGCCGCTTTGCTCCTCGTGATGAAGGTCCCCCTCCTGAAGTCGTAGGTAAGCATAGCCGCATTTAGCCCTTCCCATATATATATATGTACAGTTAAACATGTTTGTTTTGGATATTTTTTTGTTGCTATAACAAAACGTTGTTGTAGTGAACATATAATGAAAATCGGTTCCAAAGAAAATTTGGCTGTTATAGTGGAATACTGTTATAGAGATGTCTGTATATATATGTGTGTGTATCTTATGGGTAAAAGATGTAATATTGATTGGTAATATATATTGCAGATGTGTTTTTAGCCTTTTGTATATTTACATATTGTCAAGTCTCTCTCTAACACTCGTTTGTCTGGATATTTTTTTTGCTGCTATAACAAAAAGCTTCCTCAGACCCCACTTGTGGGATTACACCGGATACGTTGTTGTTGCTATAATAAAAAGCTGTTATACAGAACGTATATTGTAACATAAACATGAAAATTAGTTTCCAAAGAGAACTTGACTGTTATAGGGAACAACTGGTATAGAGAGGTCTGTTTCTATATATATGTGTGTGTGCCTGTTTGTGTATAGAAGCTATATGTGTGTATTGTATGGGTAAAGTGATTGTTATAGAGAGGTCTGACTGTGTGTATAAGCTATATGTGTAATGTATGGGTAAAGATGTGATTTTGATTGGTAATATTGAAATGTTGTTACAGAGAATGATTGATTGTTATAGAGAGGTCTGACTGTGTGTCTAAGCTACATGTGTAATGTATGAGTAAAAGATGTCATTTTGATTGGTAATATTGAGATGTTGTTATAGAGAGGTATGACTGTGTGTGTATGTTTATAAGATATACGTGTGTAATGTATGTGTAAGATGTGATTTTGATTGATAATATTGGAATGTTATTATAGAGAGGTCTAACTGTGTATTTATAAGCTATAGGTGTGTAATGTATGGGTAAAGATGCAATTTTGATTGGTAATATTGAAGAGTCTGTTACAGAGAGGCCTGACTGAGTATATGCTATGTTACTTGGACTCTCCAAAACTGATGCCACCCGTGTCAGATACTCCAAAAATGCACTACTTTTGGAGTATCGACATGCACCTGTCGCCTTTTTAAATAGTTCGAGCAACAGAGTGCATATGTGTGTGTTTATAATCTATGTGTGTAATGTATGGGTAAAGAAGTTGTTTTGATTGGTAATATTGAAATGTTGTTGCAGAGAATGATTGATATAGAGAGTTCTGACTGTGTGTGTGTGTGTTTAAGCTATATGTATGTATTGTATGGTTGAAGATGTGGTTTTTTGATTGGTGATATTTGCAGAGGTGTCATCTTTTGTACACTCATGTGAAGGAGATGCAGTGACAAAGCTCACTAATGAAAAAATCCCTTACTTTAATGCACCTATTTACCTTCAGAATAAGACCCAGATTGGAAAAGTTGACGAAATATTTGGCCCTATTAATGAATCTGTAAGTAATTTCGTTTCATGCTGCTTTTTTCCTTGCTGTTTATTGCTGCTAATTGCTATATGTACCTTTATTTTTTTCCGGTAGAGTTGTTAGTTTTAGCATTTTGTTGTCGTGGTTTTTCGATTAAGATGCTGAAGGGTGATTTTTCGTACTTTAGTCGTCTGGGAAAAGTTTATATATTGGTGATAGTGGAAGAAATATTTGAATTGTTGGTTGGTTAATAGAGAATCATCACATCATTGTTTAAAATTTGAATCTTTAATGCAGCTGTAATCTTTAAAAAGTTGTTCAGTTGTATAGAAGTGGAATGATGTCAAACGTTTTGGAACATTAAAAAATATGAAGTGTCATATAATTGACATTGAACAAGTAATTGCCTTTGAGAGAACAGAGCGGGCTTATGAAACAATAGCGCTCGTGTTCCGTTGCGGGCATATACTGATTTCGAGTCCTTTCTTCATCTCTGCAATTGTTTAACATCAATTGCTTCCATAGAAAGGTCTCACATTTGCTTCTATTATTTTTCCTTATCAAAAAAATAATGCATCAAGAGGAAACATGGAGATGTCACTCTTGTGGAAAAAGAAATGAAATTTCTTACTCTAGAGCTCAATAGTGAGCCTTAACTAGTTTGCCGGCTTAGTGGCGGCCTTAATATGTACAATAGAATCATGTTCTCATAGTTTTGTGCTTCATTTTACATCTAGAATCATAAAAGTTGAAACTTTTGGTCCTATTGGTGTGCCTTTTAGTAATTCCCTTTCCTGTATTACCTTCTTTCTTCCTTTGGATTCAAAATTGTTGCCTTTAAATGCTGAGAATGATGATATTTAGTTATGATTTTATGCAGCTTTTTTCAATTAAGATGATGGAGGGAATTATTGCAACTTCATATTCAGCTGGAGATAAGTTCTACATTGATCCAGCTAAGCTTTTGCCACTGGCCAGATTTCTTCCACAGCCCAAGTATGTTTCTTTGCTTTACTTCTCGCTTCATTCCTCTGGATAATATTCTTGTATGCTACATGGCCTAAACTATTGAGTAACAATGACAATGTTTTATGTTCAAGAATAACTTCCTAAAAAGTGTGAGAAAAAGATGTAAAGAGCTTTATTGTTAAATGTATGAAGTCTGCACTTGGGCTCGAGAAATGAATTGATTTCCCTGGGCATTGATTGATCGCTGCCTGTGCGTTTCCGTATTTTATTTGCTTTTTTGATGTTTAGCAAATGCTAAACAGTTTTGTGTTCATTGTTGCAGGGGATCGCAACAAGCTTCTAGAGGTGGTGGACGAGGTGGAGGAAGAGGCAGTTTTCGTGGTGGACGTGGAGGAGGCGGCGGCGGTTTTCGTGGTGGACGTGGAGGAGGCGGCGGCGGTTTTCGTGGGGGTAGAGGACCGCCTCGAGGCGGTCGTGGAGGTGGTTTTAGGGGTGGTAGAGGGAGATTTTAAGATATATAATGTAACTTTGATTTCTCTATTTTAGTTTGTAATTCTGAATGCTTTGAGAACTCAATTGGGAGAACTCAATACTCCCTTATCTTCTTTTTCTATTTAATAGAGCATTGTGTTTATTTTGTTAACGATCATGATTTAAATGCCTCAATACTCTAATTACCGGCATTGTCCATTTGTTCTTGGTTATTGAGGTTCCTTATTGAGTAAAGTTGGCCTTGGTTTGTATCTACCAATCTAGTTGATAAGAAAGGATGAAGGGTCTTTGATTTGATGTATATGTTATGATTCTTTTGTATGAAGGAGGATTGGGAGTATTGCATATAAGAAGAGTGACCCAAAAACGGAAAGTAAGAGTTTGATGGGCAATGGCTAATCAATAGTAGGAACTCACATCTCGTCTTGACAAATGATCAACTTGTTAAAATATCTTTCTCGTGACACATTACGAACTAGAATAGGCTGGTTGATCTAGATAGCAATAGATTCTAATCTGAAGGAAGCTAGAAAGAAGTATAGCCAAGCCTTTCTTAATGATCATATGGATCTCTTTCGTGACTTTTTTCCCTCATAAATATAGATTGCAGTCTAACCAATTTTCTAACTTTAGGGTCCAATAATTAGTCTTTTGATCCTACTCGAGCCTCCTCTTGCCTTTCAAATTAAGTTTCTGCATTTTATTGTTGTTTGGTATTGGGAAATTATTTATATATCTCCTATTGATATAAACGTTGGAGTAGCGATTTAATATTTTTTGTCTCTGTTTTAAAGAACTTAGTTGCAGAGAATCTATTGGAAACCTCTCTACCTCCGAAGGTATAGGGTACACCTATCCTCCCAGACCCCACTTGTGAAATTACACTGGACATTTATAGAAGATGCTCCATAATACAAAACCCATATTGCATTCTGTGTTTCTGATTTGGGTTTCTTGTTTCACATCTTATACTTAGGACAGTACACAACAAGTCGCTGTTCATTGCGTCTTTTTTCGGAAACAGTCTCTCTACCTTGTAAGGTCTGCGTACACCTACCCTCCCCAGACCCTACTTGTGGGATTAAACTGGGTATGTTGTTGGTGGTGTTGTAGCTGTAGAGTGATGGTACAAAAAATTGAAAACTAGGATTTTGCAGTACAATAAGTTGTCTATTTTAAATTCTAGTCCTGAATGACCAAGTACTGATGAATCTGTCACTGTATTATTACTTATGACGAGTTCCCATGATCTCAAACCAACATAAAATGCAGACACAATAATATTCAGAGAGATAAAAAGATAAGATTAACTGACAACAACAACAACATAACCAGTGAAATAACGTGGTTTCTGGGAAGGGTAGAGTGTACGGCTGTACGCAAACCTTACCTCTACCTGGTAGGTAGAATGGATGTTTCCGAGAGACCCTCGGCTCAAGACAACTGACAAGTACACAAAAAACAAGTTTAACTGATAAATTTGGAGGAAATTAGATTTGCAAAGAGCAGCTTTCAGTGCTTTGTATTATGAGTACTATTTAGAAGCCACTTTGTCCTGGGGCAGAACTTTCAGTTCACAAGATTTAGAAGCAAAAAAAAAAATGAAAATTGAGGTCCAACCCAGAACATCAAATGGATAAAGCTTCTGCCAAATTATGCTAAATGCAGAAAGTAATATAGAAAACTGAGTAAACTCCATGTTTTTCTTATTTTTATTTGAAAAAAACCGAGCCACCACGCGTCTCATTCTCATGCTTCCCATCCCCGAAGAACGGTTGCTCTAGCTACACGGTTAACACCTAATGTGAAGGCACCCATTCGGAGATCGCAGTTGTGAGTCTTGCACATTTCCTTGACATCTTTAAAACCTCTTGTCATGTATGTCTTCAGCTCACTGTTCACTTTCTGCTCATCCCACATAAAGCCTTGGATGTTCTAGCATTACAAATCATCGAAAAAGTTGATAAGCGAACTGAATAGAAAAGAGGTCTTTGGAAGTTTAATATGACCTTTTGGTGCATAACAGAGAAAACAGCAAAACAAGAACGAAGCTTTGTGGCAAGGTATTACTCCCTTTGTTTCAATTTGTTTGTCTAGTTTGACTGGGCAGGGAGTTTAAAAAAGTAAAAAAGACTTGAATCTTGTGGTCTTAAACTAAATTTATGTATAATGTACCAAAATACCTTTTAATCTTTGTGGTCATAAACATGTAATATGTAATATTGGAATTAAAGAATTGTCAAAATAGGAAAGAGAGCATTCTTTTTGAAAGATATTAAAAAGAAAAGTAGCACAAACAAATTTAGAGAGTAAAAAACATGCGGAGTATTATACCTGGACCCACTCAAAATAACTGACGGTGACACCACCCGAGTTTGCATATATATCTGGTAGAATGATAACTCCTTTCTTTGACAAAATCTGCAGAGAATTAGAATTAATCAAGATGCTGCAGTTTTCTTGGGCGTCTCAAGTATGATCTGTAATTATTGCACTAGCTCATACGTCGTTCCTTCCCCATTCTAAATGGATTAACTACGAAAAAACTGGAGTTAGCTACGGACTTCATCGCTAATCCATCGCTAACTTGCTCGTAGCTAAATTTTTTTTTTAATAATTTGTGCTAATTCATCGCTAAATAGGATTAGTGGCGAAATTTGGTGTTTAGCTACAAAATTTATCCGTTGCTAGTTCCAGGTTTCTTAGTAGTGATTGTGAAAAAAGATGAAGGAAAGAATTATTGCACTGACCTCATCAGCTTCTGGATCAGTTGGATGGTTAGCTGCCTCAATAATATATTTGGCTTTAATTTCATTTGCGTTATCCCTTCAAAAGAAGTTCAAAGGTATCACAAATATGACATGAGAGGCTTCTTGGTAATTAGTAATTCTATGCAAAATCATGAACGTACTTGTTGATTACTCCACCGAGGGCAGCTGGGATAAGAACATCACAGTCTTCTACCAGTATTGAATTTGCATCAACTGAATGAGCATCATGGAAACCTTTAACTCCGCGATTCTCCTTCACGTGTTTGAATAGGCTTTCTATGTCGATTCCCTTCTCGTTCTTTATTGCACCTGTTATGTCGCTTACCGCAACAACTTTCCCACCTTGCTCATTGATGAGCTTTGCAGCCCAGGAACCGACATTCCCAAATCCCTGAGATAAAGAAAACTGTCATCAAATTCGCCTGCTCCTGACATCCAATGAAAACTAACAACGGAACTTTCTGAACCAACCAATCTGACAGCCTAGGACTAGTCGTTCTTTAAAAAAAAAAGAATATCACCTTTGGTCCCTCAGTAACTAGAAAATTGTGATTTTAGTCCCTATGATATATGACTCAACACATTTAACCTTCAATTAACTAGAAGTATAATACCCTCATTATGGAGTAACAATACGAGTAATTAACCGGTAGAACGATTAATAGTTCTGAGAATTTGTGAATACTCATTAGCAAAGAGATCAAAATTTCAAGTAATTGAAGGTTAAATGTACTTCGCCAAATATGACAAGGACTAAATTAGAATTTACCTATAACTGAGGGACCAAAAATGCTATTAGCCCAAAGAACACAAACACACAAAAATGTGTGCTTTCATGACGGACTTCGAAGAAAAATGAACATTTTGACTGTGTTAACCTGTATAACAAAACGCTGCCCGGAAATACTCTTGCCGTGCTCATTAAGCAGGGCTTCTGCAGCAAAGAGAGCACCCCTCCCGGTAGCTGCATCTCTGCCTAGCGATCCACCAAGATCCTGTCATAAATCATTATACTCCTCTCTTAATCTCAATTAACGGATAATTCTTGAAAAAACAGATAATAAAGTCATTTCCACTACAAAGCTTGCACATATCTAAACTAGGACCAAAAGATGTAAAGAACACAAAAGTTAGCATTCGGGTTCACCAAGTGAACATTCAACACCGATTTGATTATGTAAATCCGTTCTTTGAATGCAAACTGAGAAGAAACAAAAGAAATATTTTTGTCCATTGTGAAGCGAAGAGATTTACTTGGAGAAATAGAAGGAACATGTATCACACGTGTAAAATCTGAGAAAGTCCTACATGAATATTCTACCATAACATGCATTCAAGAATCGGTATATGTACCATTTAATGAATTTGAAAGAAATTGTATTGTAAAATGAATTAAAGATTGTAGAAACATATGAATTGGAAACACGAACTCTATTTCAAGGCATACTTACAATGGGTTTTCCAGTTACCACTGCAGGCGAATAACCATGAAATTTAGAGTACTCATCCAGAATCCACGCCATTGTCTGCATAAATAATTTTAGCAGTCCAGTTAGATAAATTTCAGTAAGACGGCCATCTAGATGGAAATACATCTTCTTCCATCCACCGAAATGCTAGGCACGCGCAATAATTTCACGTACCTGTGCATTTGTTCCCATATCTGGTGCAGGAACATCTGTGTGAATTCCAATTAGATCATGTATTTTTTGAGTAAATACTCGAGTAAGCCGTTCTAACTCAGAGATACTCAAGTCACTAGGACTACATCCTATGCCCCCTTTAGCCCCACCATACGGTATATTGGCGACGGCCGTCTTCCATGTCATTAGTTGTGCTAAGGCATTCACCTCATCGGGATCAACCTACATTAGACACCATTAATTAAACAATTTAAGAATATGCTAAATAATGCTCGGATCCTCCAAAAAGGAGTAACTTTTGGAGGATCTGACATGGCGGCATTTCTGAAGGATCCCAGGGAAATAGTCGATAAATGGATAACATCATAAACACAACATTGAATAGAAAATTATTCAGTCTGCAAAATATTTATCTAAACGCTATTTGTGTTATGATTAGCATTAATGAGTAATAATCTATCTATTATGGAGAAGAAAAACAACCTCGGGATGGTATCTGATTCCACCTTTCATAGGCCCTCGAGCATTGTCGTGTTGTACCCTGAATCCGACAAATGATACCAACGTGCCATCATCCTTCGGTATAGTACACTCCACCTATAATAAGTTTGCACAAATCAGTCCATTTTCTTTAATTACAACTGACAAAATACACAAAATCAGTATGGTAAGCACAATAATATGACCACCTCAAAAAAACATAAACTTGATTCTAAGTCAAACTCCGTATGCTAAATACAAAGTCCAAAACCAGACTCCTCAAAAATGTCAACTGGTGTGTGTTGGATCATCCAAAAATAGTGCATTTTTGGAGGACCCGACAAGAATGCGACAACATTTTTAAAGAATCTGAGCAACATAAAACCAGAACAAAAGTCTGTTTAGTTCCCAATTTGGACAAAAATCCTACAAGTTTGTATTTTTGGAGGATCCGACAGGCACGCGGCGAACATATTTGAAGAATCCGAGCAACATAGAGAATCAGAACAAAAGTCTGTTTGGTTCCCAAATTGGACAACAATCCTACAAGTTTGCATCAAAGTTTGAAACCCCTTGTCATCAAAACATAAGTAGGAAAAACACAATCTTTAAACTATTTTCAAGATCGGGGGCAGGAAAAAGGGTTCATCTTATATTTCAAGAACCCCTTTATTTTTGCACCCAAAAAGATCAAATTTTTATGATGAATTCAACAAACGAAAATAAATTTACCTTAATTTCTCTGAAGGGGATTAGCAGACTTTGTTCAAGCTTTGAGTCTAAACCAAGAAGCCTAGTTGCCAGCTTAAAATTTCTATTTGTTGCTGCTAAAGCATTCATGATTTCTTATATCAAAAGGGTACCTAAAAAAACTTAAACCAAGAAAACTTCAATATCCAAATATGGAAAATCAATCAAAAATCAGATTTTTAATAAGAAAAAAGTTGAATTTCTCAAAAAGGGTACCTAAAATCAATATCCAAATAAGAAAATTAAGGGGGGAAATTATCAAAATCAATCAAAGATCAGATTTTTAACAAGAAAAATTGTGAATCAAGAAATATTTATACATGGGGTTTAGCTAGATCTTAGCAGACATAAATATAATTTAATTTGACATGTGGAAAAATGGCAAACACTGGCAACTAATTAATTTTCAAACAATTGTGTCATCAGCACGTCTTAATCCTTATCCAATGCAATCATTAATTGATGTTCACGGCTCGAATCTGTGATTTATAGGTAGACAACTTTATCAAAGCTCTAAATCTCCTTCATATTTTTCTCTTAATTCTTACCTAAAGAAAACAAAAAGTCAAGAAATAGATGCTGCAGCAAATTGATACAATAATAATAATATACCCAGTAAAATCTCACCACGTGGAGTTTAGGAAGGATAAAATGTACACAAATCTTACCTCTACCTTGATAGGTAGAGCGGTTGATTCCGATAGACCCTCGGCTCAAAACCTGCATAATTACAGTCAAAGCAAACTTTACAGCAAGATAAACGGTCAAATTTTAATGTATAGGCCACTGTATATATATAGTTGTAACATTAAAATTTGGTAGGTGTACATGCATATAATACTCAATTGTCAGCATGATTATCTAGCCACCGTCAAGTATGAATTAAAAAAATAGAATAGGAACATTGACTAATGACTCCTCTTCCATTTGCATTTTCGAGTCTTTTTCCTATTTATGCAATGGTCTTTCTTTATTATATGACGCGATCAGTATAATTTAACATTTTATTAATGAATCTTATTAAATAGAGTAGGTTATAATTATCTTTCAAGTGAACATATTGAGTAAATATCATTTGTACTATCAGTGTATAAAACTTAAACGCGTCACTTAAAATTTAAGTTATATACTCTTTGTAATTTAAATTATATAAAATGACGATGTAGTTTTAATATAATCATATGTTCAATTTTACTTTTTATATCCTATAGTAATATAGGCTATAAGTGATTATTATTTGTTGACAAAGTTTTTGTTATTCAGTCTTTTAATACACAAAAAAAGAATTTTTAACCTGTGCTCAATGCTCTCTTTTCTATTCTATGTGCTAAGTGGTTTTCCTTTCTTGATATGACCTTTATGGAAAAGGATGATGACTATTTCTCGGGAGCAAAAGCCGAAATCCCTTCGGATGATGATGACTATTTCTAATTTCTAGTCAATTCATGTCTGCCTACCTGAAAAAGAGGAGAAAGACTATTGACATCTTGTTTGAGCCTTTGCTATCTAAGTTACATAGCTAATTGATTTTTCTAGTTACTATATTAGATTTGTTATGAACAGGTAAAATTAATTATTATTCTGAGCGAGCTTAGTGTGATGGTACCAAAAAAATTCTATACACTATCATTACACAAATTTAAACACATTCAAATTTGCCTTTCTAGGTTAAGCCCCCCACCAATTGAGTTCACACAATTTTGGGTGCAATTGGAAGCTAATCTGACCCCAGAATGCAAGAAAAATTATTCCCTCCGCCTATCGGAAAAGAAGAGAGAGACAAATCGTCATCATATTTGAACCTTTGCAACCTAAGTTACGTATCGGGTCGCCTCAAACATTTTGGGATCCTGTTCTAATTCGTAAAAGTGAGCCCTTAATATAAGTAAATATACGATTTATGGGTCTTTACAGTAAATTCTGGATAATACTACTTAATAAAAAATGAAAAAAGAAGTCCCTAAAAAATTTCATTTTTCGGGGCCCTGTGGGGCAGCACGGCTCACTTGAACCCAAAGACCTGGTTATATAGTGTTGTTATACTAATCTGTATACGTTTAAATAACGTTTTAACACAATCTGTTAAACACTTAGTGCAACAGTATAAAAAATACTTGACAGTAAATTAATTAAGAACCAGTACACGAAACTGAAAATAAACAGAATTTGTGTTGGAAAAAAAATTCAGAATATAATCGAGCCCACTTAGTTCAAAGTGTGTCCTTAAGGAAATTATTTCCCTCACAGTACTCGAGGTTAATGGAATATTACCTCCCAGGATAGAACGATTATCTTACCAAAATAGTAGTACTTCAAATTTCGGTAGCAGCGAACCACTCAACGGCAGTATATCACACAGAATAAAGAAGAGAGATTTTTCGAGAAGGAAGAAAAATTCGTATTGAATGTTGTGATTAATTCTTGGAACAAATCAAGAATTTATAGTTGTTGGAGGTACTGATTCTGAATATTTGCAACCATTCAGAACAGTCATCAGAATTTTTGGAGGAAAATTCGAAAAAGAAAAGAAAAAGCGGGCCAAGATTAGCCGGCGGTCGTCGATCCGAAATAATTAATTAAATAAATAAATAATTAATTAATTAAATAATTAAAGAAAAGTTTGTCCAAAAAGATTATCAATCAATCTTAATTCAAAGTCGAGCCGAGCGACGACGACGCGAGCGGTCCGTGCCCCCTCAACCCTTTTAGCAACTAGAGAAGATGTAATATAATATATATACCTCTCTTTTCTTCTCTTTCGATGTGGGACAAATGTCTTCACCACAGTAAAAGGAACCTTTTACATTTCCTTCACTTTCCATCCCATCATTTCCCATTCACCAATATCAAATTCCAACATATAGTTGATTGATTTTTCAAGTTATCATATTAGGTTTTCTATGAACATGTAAAGTTAGTTGTTATTGTGAGTGAACTTAGTTTGATGGTACAAAAACTTCTACACACTATCATTACACAAACTTAAACTCATTCAAATATGCCTTTCTAGGTTAAGCTCCCCACCAATTGATTTTTAAAACAATTTTGGGTGCAACCGGAAGCTAACTGACCCCAGTTGTTGCTACCTAAGTTACATATTTAGTTGATTGGTTTTTCAAGTTATCATATTAGGTTTATTATGAACATGCAAAGTTAGTTGTTATAGTGATATACACTACCATTACACAAAATTAAACTCATTCAATTTTCCTTTCTAGGTTAAGCCCCCCCCTTGAGTTTACACAACTTTGGGTGCTATTGGAAGCTAATCTGACCCATAATAAGAGAGAAGCCAATTCAAACTTCTGGAGTAACTATGATTAGGGGGAAATGGAGAGACCATATCTTTAATTTGTAACTTTAATTACAAAATACACCACGTAAAGGGTAAAGCTACAAAAAGTGTTTAATTAGTAGATACAAAAAAGGGCTATATGCCTTTTAAGAATTAATATGAGGGTCTTTTTAAGAATTATATGTAAGTTTAACTTATATACGCTAATAGTATAACTAATTTTTATACTATTTATATATTTTAACCTCTTTAGTATGTAATTTGTATTATTTTCCAGGCTACTAATCTCACAAATTATGGACTATAATAATATTTTAGGTGATCTAATAATATAAAAAGACGATTGTTAGTATATAAAAGTTATTTGTTAGTGTATAAAACTTAAAATGAACATCATGGGCATGGACTCATTTTTTCCCTACATGGGATAGGCAAAAGCATGTCCTCATGAGTTTTCTATTGAGAACTTTTAGTCATGACTCTCACCACTAGAATATATGTATAAAACCCTAATAATGCAGAGCTTCTCATCATTAAACACAAAGGAATTAAGCATCATATACATTATTGGAAAGTAGAATAAACATGTTTATGAACTGAATTTCAAGCATGCAAACAAGAAATAACCAATTTGAAGAAAATTCAAGACACCTTTGTGTACCTCAAGACAGAAGAAGTGAAACCAACAGAATATAATGCACTAGTTATGTAATTAATCCTTAAGACCTAAATCTAATTCTATCAATTTATATCCATGAAAAAGAATAAACATAGAATCAGATTCAATAGCATCCCTCATTCATTAATCAAAGCTTTGGGATCTATGCTCGTATAATGCAAAGTGTATAAATAGGTCCAAGCATAAGTAAGTGGAATTATCACATGTGATTTGTATATCTTGTTCTTATTTATACACAATGACTGAATGACATTTAATTCTATGCACGGATAGTGGTAAAAAAATATTTACATAATTATGTTATTTATAAGGTAATTACACTGAATCTTTAGTATTCGGGTAATTAATTTACTATCATCTTAAACTACACTGACAATTGAAAAATATAAACCGTTGTTTGAATCCTGAGCTTCTTATTTTGGCGAAAGGATAATGGTAGGGCTTATATTTCTCCCAAACTATTTTATTCAGATGAAAATCATTCCACACGTAGGAGTTGAAAAAGAAAAGACTTGAATCTGATAACTGATTTTCTTAATATGAGAGGTTGGTTATGAGGCTGACAATCTTTTCCTAAGTTTTTCGATCAGGACAAATCATCAAGTAGTAATATGTCTAAGATTGCCAGAAGAACTCTCGTCTTGAAAATTGACTAATCAAACTAGACATGAGCTATATACAATATTAGGTACCAAACCCACTTTTGCCTACCCTATTATATTAGGAAACTTATTAATTAAATATATATAAATATTTACTTGTGAATCAGTAACTAAAATGAGTTAAAAATTTGGTGATAAATTCAGAACTGATAAACTTTAACTACTAACTCAGACATATCTATTAGGGCACGTTTGATACGTTGTATTAAGCTCGACTGTACTGACAAACAAATAATACAACGTTTGGTGGACGTTTTCAGCCGCACTGAACTGTACTAGTACAATCCAACTGCCATTTTTGAGACTCATCTAGCAAGTGAGTCTCCCCTGTACTGTATTAAAAATAAAAAAAATACAATTCATCATATTAATACTCTAATACCTTCCATTATATATTAATACAGTCCCGTTTAATACAGTCTAATCCAATAAAATTAGTCCAGTGTAATGTATCAAACTAGCCCTTATTGTATATAACTTAAAATTCAAGTGAATATGAATATGTGCTCGTGTTATATATGACGTATTGATACTTCTTTACATAAACCAATAACATCAGCATCATGAGTACTAAATTAAAGTCATAGGAGAATCTAGGGTTTCATCATCATATTCCATTAACTCCAAAAAACTGTTTCATATCTCTATCAAACGTGGAACCAAATATCCTTTTGTCCTTACGAATAACACTACTACTTCGTGAATCCGATGATATGCCCATGTTGCATACTCTTTTCATGATAATAGCTAGTTTTTGTTGGAAGATTTAACTTATGGTGACAAAAAAGTCTCATAATTAGAAATGGTAATGATGTATGTTAGCTAGTTTGCTTTTTATAACCATTTGGTATCTGAAATTTATTGACTCAGTTAATTCGAATTTACACCACGTGAAGATCGTTAAAGGGGAAGCACTTTAATTAAAACGGATGGTTACGTTAAGTAAGAAGTAGGGTTGTCCACTACATGACGAAATGAGTTCATCTGAATCCTCATTCTTCGAAAAATTACTGTAAATATAATATGATAAACCCTATTAATGAAAATCCTACCTCCACCATCTCTCTACGTAAGCTATATATTTTAATATCATGTTTTATGTTAGTGTAAAATACTATATAATATAACTATGAAAAGTTATATAATATACAATTCAAAGAAAAAGAGGCACTCAATGGATGTGATCACATTCTGATATGATTCCTTATACAAAGTAAATTGAAGAGCACAAAGAACAACAAATTCAAACTCAACGTTTATAATAACAATTGATATATAAAATTAATCATCCCGTAAGAACTACGAGCAGAATAATAAAAAATATTAAGATTAAACAAGAAAAGTTACCGTAAAAAACTCAAGCTTGAAAGTAAAAGTTCTTGTTTTCCAACAGCACACAGGTGTTTGTAATAACAGTACACAAAATTGACTTTAAAAAATGAGTCTACCAATAATTTATAGTTATTAAATGAAGTTAAAAAAACCCTAATAATTCTAATCAAGAAAGGAAATAAATAAACCAAGACAAGGAAAATAATAATAAAAAGGAATAAGGGAAACCCCTATTCGACAAGGAAATACATAAACTTTATCCGAAAAGGAAACGAAATCTCCCTTCTTGAAATAAATAATACTCCCTCCACTCCGGTTCATTATACTTGTCGTTCTTACTAAAAATAAATGGTCCAATATAATTGTTATTTTAGAAAACCAAGATATAATTAACTACATTTGTTTCCATCTTTATCTTTACTTAATAAATATGGAGAGAGATTAATGTGATGAAAAAGAGAGCAGTATTAATTGAGATCAAACAATAAATAAGAATAATTTAATCAATTACTCTTTAATTAATATTTTTTCAAGAGATGTGGAAAAAAAACATGACAAATAAAATAAATCCGAGGGAGTAAACCAATAGTCTGAATAGTGTCTTTTTGTGCGCTTATTGTACGTGACATTACTTTCTGAAAATACACCATTCATAATCAGACATATTACATCAATAATGAAGAAATGTCAACTAGAGGGATCGGCCTGTTGGCTGAAGATCGAGTTTGCAGCCTTCAGGTTGCAAGTTCGATCCCCTCCGGATACGTTTTCCGGGGCATATGCCTCGTATTAAAGCATGATAGCTTAACCGCGCGGGCATGTTGCAGTATGGAATGATCCTCCCCTCCTCATGTGAGGGGGGTCAGCCTTGTACCATTGATCCGTTGGTGGCGATCAGACACTGAATGTGGGGTGCACATCCCGCGATTTACCCGGCAATGGCGGCTAAGGGCGGGTTCCATCGCCTCCAGGAGCTTAAGCAGTCTTACTAGCGATATGAAATTATTAAACGCACCTTGCACTTGAATTATCCAAACAAAAAATAATAAAAATAATAATAATGAAGAAATGTCCGTTGAACTGAATATGGTTCATATTGGAGAATGAATTTCTATTTCTAGTTAAAGGACAAAAAGTTGAGACCAATCAAAAGATTAAAATTGGAACACCCCTCACTTTCACTGTTTCATGTGATAGAAAGCAAAATTAACAAATATCATCCGCACCCACCAATAAGAAGAAAGTGGGAATAATTTCAGGGATGGTCACTCAACTTAAATTTTATTGAACCAAATTTAAACTTTATTTATTACCAAGAAACTATAATAAAAAAAAATTAACGACTTTAAGTGCGACAAAGTGGAAGTTGAATAAATATTTTGATTAAGTGCACATTTATCAATAAGAGTAAAAATTTCAGGCCAACCAAGAGTAATAGTCAGGTCTGCATAATTTCATATGCGTGATCCGAAAAGGTTGACCACAAAAGTTTATTATCAGACGCATATTACTCAGATTTATGTAAGAAACTGTTTTCACAATTTGAATTCATAACCTCCTGATCACATGATATCAACTTTACCCGTTACTTCAACACTACTCTTCTAGGCCAACGAGGAGAATAAAATAGCCAGGGATGTGACTGGAGATGAAAAAGATAGTTCCAATGGGGAGGGAATCTTGAGATGGAAATCCTCCTCAGAATCTATTAGATTCCATAAAACAGCACATTATCCAATGAAGATTCCTTTTTCCTTTGGACTTGGAGGCTGATTTTGTGCTACTCTAATATTTCTTGCATTTGATAGTACCCCACTTCCAAAGCAGAGTTTATTTACATTTTGTGCTAATGTAATATTAATATTTCTCTATTACAAATTTTCCGTTAGTTGCTAGCTTACCGCAACCTTCCTCCTCTATCCAAACTTAGCAAGTTCACACAAGCAGAGTTATTATTAAATGATGAAGTAGAGAGTCATATTGTCGAATCCAACTTGCTTGCCAATGAAGCGTTATTATTATTATTGTAATACTAAT